>CM071603.1:3532050-3974550 GCA_036365135.1 Miichthys miiuy
CCTGACAGTATTAGAGGTGTTCTCAATTCACCACTAACCACTAACTTAAGGAGATATACTTAAAACAGATGTAAAACAGATTCTATCCATTATTCAGTCTCTCAAACATCCAACTGCTGTTTTTTTTTCCATCCTTCCGGCCAAATGGAAATTCATCTTCCAGTATGTCATATCTATTAAGCCATTTTAATTGCCCCTCTGTACAGGTTCGGGGTATTTATCTTTACTTGTTTCTATGGTACTGTCACAATTCACACAAAGCCAGATGAAATCAGTACATGCAACATGAAGTGCAAACATACTGCGGAGAAACAGATCCCAGCACAGCAATCAGGAGAAGGATGATTTATAGGCACAAAGGTGTCACTTAGATGTTTATGAGCTCTAGCTTTTTTTTTTTTTTTCACGTCAAAGCTAAGAAAGCTGCAGCGGTGCATTTCTTATCCTTCTATCACTCACTTTGCCGAGAACAAAATGTCCAAAGTAGTTCAACAAAGCCAAGATGGACAACAGCAAAAAGTTTACCGTTCTATTTTTAACTCCCAAATAGCAATTTTCTGGTTTTGTGGCGGCAGTGATCTGTCATGTGGCTGGGAGGTTGTGCTGTTTGCGCTGATATCAATTAAAAGTGGATTAACGGGTACATAATGACCTTTAGCAGTAAATTGTGTGTAATGTTGCAAGGCAGGATACAGTATATTCCCCAGATGTCACACCAGGCCCCTGACGTATGATGGAGCAGATGTCTTAGCCAGTCCAAATGGCCCTCTAAGACACAAACACACATACACACACACACACACACACATACATACACACTGGCTCAGGCCTACGAGCATGCATAAACATGTGTTCACACACATTCCAAATGGTGCACACACACGTACGTAAACAAGTAGCTGCAGAAATGTACTTGTCGTCTGTCTCACTCGCTCCAGATATATTTAAATGCTTAATTTTAATGCAAAACTGGAATAAAGTGATAACTTCCCTGAGAGGGTTTGTATTTATTTTCAGTTTGCCTTACTCTGTAAACATCAAAGGGGACTGTCAAACATACAATATTCTGCGCTTTTCATTCTCATTTTAGATATGTAGATGGTACATTACTCTTTATTTCCCCCCCATGAACATTAACAACCTCTTATAAGGGAAGAAAAGACAGAGGAGGAAAAAAAAAAGATCAGATCAGTCTAATTTCTGTCTAATTTGGCTCCTAGAATATCATTTTGTCCAGTTAGAGGAATTGAGAATGATCATTTGCATCAGGGACGTTTCCTTATTAAATCAGCACTGAGCCTCTGTTCAGCAGCTCACAGGAGAAGCACTTATTGGGTTAAAAGCTCATCTCGTATGGTTTATTTTAAATATACTCTATGCCTCATAGCCACTCTAGCGTAAGAGAAAAGATATCAAATCACTGTCTTTCTATCTATAGTCAGGGCTATCTGTCTCTCTGCACGCCCCCCCCCCCCCTTTTTTTTTTGTCTCTCTTATTCTTTCTCTCTCCTCTCTTCAACATTTCCATCTTCAATTTTCTTTTGTATACCCTCCTATCCGTTTCTCTCCTGTATCAATATTGTATTGAGTTGGTGTTTGTGGCCCTGTATTTGAGAACTCTGCAGTAGGTCTGCAGATCGCAGAGTCTTTTTCTGGAATGGTGCCCTCTAAATAATGATAAATTACTTGAGCAGTATGCCATTTGCTAATTATATCCATGATTTACTACACAGCCCGACTTAAATCATTCAAACCAGCCTTGCGTAACAATGCCTTTTTTCCTTTTATAAAATGGTTTCCATGTGTATAATCTAAACATTTTATGGCCACATACTGTATATATAGAAATGTGCATACACACAAAACACGTCAACCATCCCTTTTTATTTCTTTTTCCATCAACCCCCTCCACCACCCTCCCCCTTTTCTCTCTTTTCACACAGTCACTGTTATCCCTTTAACAGAAAATTCTACTCTGGGAACTTTTTATATGTATATATTAAAAAAAAAAAAAAATCAAGCTTAGCATTTTTTCCCTCTCTGTTCATTGTTTAATGAATCCAAATCTGGCTCAGACTCCAAGCCTATTATAATTGCTAGCAGGATGTGTTCTATTTCAACATAAGTATCATTTCAATGGAAGATCCACTTCTGGAATAATTCAGAATAATGCTGGTGTTATACCATTATCAAGAATATTCATGAATATGGATGTGCAGCATAAATAAATATATGTAAATGTTACACGACAGATTCACCCCTCTTTTACCACAATATAAATCTCTTTGATCTGCGTGTCCTGTAGTGAATCATATTGTTCTTTATCATAGAGCTTCACTGCAACACGCATGTGGTTCACATATGTTGCCTGCACATTTCTTTTCTTCTTCTTTTTTTTTTTTTTTTAATACTCATTGACTTATTTTTGCATCGTAGTGTATCATCCATATTTTCTTCTCAGTGCACCGCAGTGTGGCAGTCGTTGCTGAGATCTTACGCCGCGGCTGATTTATGTTTCTCAAGATAAACTGCAAATAGGGAATGTCCGAGAAATTGCACTCTCATCGCCAAAGCACAGGACTGACAAGGCCGGGGAAAAAAGGCACGATGACCCCAGTGCAGGCAAACTCACACGTCCATGCACAGATGCACAGAAAGCACACACAAACACAGACCCAGCCGCACCCTCAGCCCCAGCCCTTACCCGTGCAAACACAGATAGCATCGAGACAGTTTTGTTGTCAGTTGAAAATATTATCTCTTGTAGTGGACTGAAAGCACCATATGGTGAAATGTTTTTTATGGTGTTGATGTGAGTGATGGCTCACTTGGCGGGGCTGGATCGAGCTGGATCGACCCATATTCAGATGCCTACTCCACACCCCCACCCTCGTCCCAATACACACACACACACACACACACACACACACAACACACACACATGCAATAACACATGCACACATCAAGTGGAGCAGAGCTGGTGTCTGTGGCAGAGCAGAGACATGGGATTGTTTGTTGAATGCAGGATCCTGTTCATTAACACTTTGTGTTTATTTATTTATACCGTATATATATATATTTATTGATTGTGTATTTCATTCTGTGCTTTATTGTTTTTCTTTCTAAACTTCTACTTTCCTATTTTTTTTTCACTTTCTTCCCTCCTCCTTTTGTCAGCATGTGTTTTGATGCCAACTCAAAGAGACACTTGCAAAATATCCTCTTTTTTTATATTAGTTAATGAAATGCATATCTTTTTTGTGAGCTCTACTCATTTGACCTAATTTTCTTTGTTCGGGGAGGTTACATGACCCTAGGGTCCACATTCCCTGCTCCAATAAATAGATTTTGATATCCAGTCAATCTAATAATCAGGTTAATTATTCACTGTTTTCCCTGTCTTTCCCTTTCTGTTTCTCTGTCTTTTTCTTGGCCTCTCAGGAGAGAAACCCTACCGGTGCCCTCATTGTGACTATGCCGGCACCCAGTCTGCCAGTCTGAAGTACCACCTGGAGCGCCACCACCGCGAGCGTCAAAATGGCTCCACCACCTCAGGCCCATCTTCTGGCCACACCGCTTCTTCTGACCACAAAGAGGACCACGGGAAGACAGCCGGTGGCGGCATCTTTGCTCGACCAGATGTTCTCCGTAATGTTTTCAAAGGCATGCCTCCAAACCTAGACTTCAGGGCGGGTCCACTGCTGCCCCATCAGTGGGCGTCGGCTGGCATGATGTCTCCACATGACCGAGATCGAGAGCGGGAGCGTGGAGACCGCCGCTTTGACTCCTCCTCAGCTGAGAACATGAAGACTGCTGATGGCCCATCCTCACTGGTCTCAACAGCGACAGATAGCTTCTCCGACCTAAGCAGGGCCTACCAAAGCATGATGGGAAACGGAGTCCACTTTCAAGGTTCTCTCCAGGCCTTCATGGACAGCTTCGTCCTCAGCTCCATGAAGAAGGATATGAAGGACAACCAGAGTCCAGCCCAGCTCCAGGCCCATTGCTACCATGATAACGGTGAGCCCAAAGCAAAGCGGGCCATCTCAGCTGACCAGGAAAGGGAGGAGAAGGCTGAAGCCAAACAGAACTCAGAGCCTGGCAAACCTGGGTCCCAGTATGAACCACTTGATCTGTCTGTGTCAGTCCGGCCTGAGTCTGCATCTGGATCTCTCCCTGGCTCTTCAGTCACCATCCACGATAATGTGGCATGGCATGGCTGCCTCTTCTGCTCCTTCTCCACCGCCTCATTGGAGCTCATGGCTCTGCATCTTCAGGCCAACCACATGGGAAAGGCCCAACCACAGCGGTCTGATACAGGCAAGGAGCTTCATGGGGAGACATCTCCCAACACTTCCACCATTCACTCCAAGACCTCTGGTGTGGCCCTTGACAAAGATGGAGACAGAGATGGCGAGAAACACCAGGGAGGCTGGAACAACCACATGGACCAGCCCTACAACCCCTTCCAAAGTGACTTCTACAGGCGGTTTGGTGGTTTGTATGATGGATCCCCAAGGGCCAACCAGGCCCTTCAAGGGTACATAGCCCCAGTAGAACAGAGTCTGGAATTACCTAGCCAGACCTTTGGAGGAGCATCTTCAGCTGGGGATGACCAGATTGGTGAGAGGGGCTCCTGTGGAGACGCAGAAGAGGATCAGGTTGGATCAGATGATGAGGTGGCAAAGGCTGGTGTACACAGTACTAGTGGGACTCCCTCAACCACACCCAAGAGACAGCAGCAACAGAATCAATCTGATGAAGAGGAAGAGGAGGGAGGAGTGGCTGAAGAGGAGGATGAAAGAGATGAGCATGGACAAATGGACATGGAGAGAGAGGAAGAAGGAAGTCCAGCTTCAGACCACCTCCAGAACCACCCCAAACAGTTCCAAGACGACTCCTCCCTGCCCCCAAGGAGTGGAGCTGGTCTGGCAGCATCTTCCTCTGCCATGAAACCACTTTCTCTGGTTCCCCAACCCAAGAATCAAGCTCTGGCACTGGAGAAGCAGTGGCAGCAAGGCCTGGGCCTCCTGTCTCCCGGAGGTCCTCCTGGACTGTTGAAGGCTGAGCAGCAGACCCACCTAGAACAGCAGATGAACATGCTGTCTGTCCTCAGAGCATACAGCAATGACAACCTCCCCGCATTCAACGGCCTGGGAGGTGGAGCATCCGCAGGGGGCATGAAGAGGCCAGATGCACCTGGTGAGTGTATTTAACCCCAACTGGCACTTTAACTGCTGTTAAGCACACAAGCATATATTCACACACACCTACCTACCAGCACAAAACCACACACATAAAAAGCTGTGAATGCACACGTGTTTGAAACACAAATCCAATTTTCCCAGAACTGCATAGACATAAACACTAGATACACAAGACAAACACATATACATTTTTTTTCCTGACACCCACAAAGGAATCTCAGACACTCACTAAAGGTCTCGAGATTGGCTCTGAAGTGATTTCAGCCTTATTTCAAGCAAGTTTAGAAGCTATCAGCCTGGCGACTAGCAACAGATTAATCTTTATTACACGTTTATATTACTGGGAGTGCAGCGCCTCCCTCCCGCTCCACAGCATGGAGGGAATAACCCTGGATGAGTCAGAGCAGGACCTCAGCTCCCCGTGCCACCTCCTGCACATGTCTCTTAACTATCTTAGCTCTCATAAAGCTGGCTCCCAAAAGCCCATTACTTTATAAGACTCGTCGATCTATGACCCTGTGAAAAATGAACTGTCAACTTTCATGATTCTGCTAAGGTTACAGCCGCTCCTTGAGACTGAAGAAGGAAGTTCTTTTTTTTTTCCCTCTTTTTTTACAATGCTCTTTCGCTGTTTAGGGGTGGTTGCTGAAGTGTCTGTAGAAGAAAGTAAAACCCCAAAGTTGGTGTTCAAGCTTTGAAATACTGACTTATACACACAACAGAGACAGAAAATGCATAGTACTTAGCTCTTGCGGTCTTAGCTGTGATCCTATCAGTGACAACTCCTTCATATCCGAAACTGAGACATTTGAATGAGAATGCATTTGTTTTATTTAATTGAAACTAGCAAAAATAATAGCCTAATGAGAAAAAAAAAAAAGTTTTTTAGATTGATTAAGAGCGAGATACATGTTGCAGCTACTTGCATGTACAATGTTTACTCAACTTCTGTCTCATATTTTGAATATTTTACCATATGTATAAGTGTTAGCTTCTATGAGACCCAATATATAATCCACAATCATAAATATTTGCCTGTGAAATGCAGTGCTCATATTCATGAAGATATACATTAACCTATAATAATAGTGACCTGTTTGTTAATGAAGCAGTGCAGCTACATATGTTCATCTGACCTTTTCATCTGACAAAATATTATCCGTCGTCATGGAGCCAGGCTCTCTGCATATCTTAACATTGTGAAAGCATTTTAACCATACGAGATTGATATATGTTTCATTTAATAGAGAAGTGCCTTTGTGTGAGAATGCCCTACTTATTGTCTAATCAGAAAGCCTGTGAAAGCAAGCTATGTAATGTGGGCAGTTCCCTTTGCAACTAGGAATGCTTGACCTTTATAGATAAGGCTTTCTCTATGGAACAAAAGCCTTTCTTACATGTTGTTAGTTTGTCCCAGTCTGAGTCAGGCATTCATTGTAATTAGAAAACCCAAAGACTTATTATGTATCCAACTTCCTGGAAATAGATACTCACCATTCATATCTCTAGGATGGCACTGATGATAGCACTGAGGATTATAGGAAACACAAGTAAAATCAAGACGTGCTGTGTGTGGTGCGCTATGAATACGAGTGACTTGTTGTACTTTGTGTGACATTACCTCTGCCAAACACCACTTCCCAGTCACCAACTATCTGTTTGTACTGCTACGATGATATATGTATCAGATAATACAACACCGTATCCCATATTATAGGTCAAGCTAAGTACTTGCAGCTACTGTTACTGATTTCAAAAAAGCTTTATGCTTTGCTATTTAAGCTTTATTTATCATATCATTGTAGTAAAGGTGGAATTCACTACGAATCCAGACTGATATTTTGAAAGAGAGATGCTAAAGTGCTGTGAGGGTTCATTATCAACACACGCTTCCTATGGAAGCTCAGGTTTCTTCACAGTCCATGCAACTAAATGAGCTGGAGGCTCTTGGTTGTCTATAGGTATGAGTGTGAGTGTCTGTCTGTCGGCGTTAACCCTGTGATGGACTGCATGCTATTGCCCCATGTAAACCCATTATTATTATGACCATTACCATTACCACTACTACATTACAGACTCTAGCTGTTACTATAATTGCTTATGATTAGTAGAAAAAATGTGGTTAAAGTATTTAAGTTATGTGGGAGCAGCAGAATGGCTCCTATTATATTATATTATATTATATTATATTATATTATATTATATTATATTATAGTTTTAATGCATTAATGTGTAAACACTAGTGGAGCTGCTTTCTGTTTAGTAGTTACTCAAGTTACTTACCAGTTTTTTTTGACTGCCGTGAAATAAATGTAATAAAATAATTTATATAGAGTATATTTGTCCCGGAAATGTAGGCAAGCAGAAGTATAGCATAGCATTAAAGGTCCAGTGTGTAGAACTCAATTGTATCTAGTGGACTAATCGCTGCATTGCAGTCTCCTCACATCACCCTCACCTTCCTGGTGTAAAGGAGAAACCACACTTGAAAGGCCTTGTCTAAAGTCACTATTTAGTTTGTCAGTTCTGGGCTACTGTAGAAACAGTGGACCCGCTGAAAGAGGACCTGCTCCCACTGTAAATTTAAAAGGCTAATTTTTAAGTAAGAAAAATACAAAAATTCTTATTTTCAATTGATTATACATGCATGAAAACATAGTTGTTAATATTGTAAACCATTTCTGCCTTATTCTGAAAATAAAGGCCCCAGATCTTACACACTGCACCTTTAACTGAAAACGGTATCTCAAAAAGTTCAGTACTAGAAGCAGATTTACTTCAAGCATTGCTGTTGATACTACCATCGTTACTACTGGTCTATTGTGACTGCTGCCAGCTCTGCTCCACATACTACAGTTGTATGATAAAGCTTGGATGAGAAAATAGACACACTTGTTTCATGGTAAAATGCACTTTTACAGTCCCTCTTTATGTGTCCACTTGTAAACCCCTTGTGTTGGGGGGGGTCACCCGCAGCGTGAAGAGCAACAGCCACACATTCCACTGTTATTTGGTGGGTGGGGAAGGTGGGGGTAGCAAAGACGTCCGGAAAACTCAATTCAGACCTGGCAAAATGTGATTATCTGGAGTGGGTTTGCATTAGGTTTGTATGCAAATACAGCATAAATCATTAATATCGAAATTCTCCCCTGAATCTGTGGGAGCTGTTGTAGGGCACGCGCTGCACGTCTGGAGTGGCCGTCTCTTCATTAGTATGCCCAGAGGAGGGGAAAAGGGTTACAATGCGCATGAATCTACTTGCACTCTGACACATAACAGATACACACACATACAGATACACACACATACGGATCCACACACACATATTCACACGTCTGTAGTATTAAACCACACCTCCCTAAATTGGCCCAGGAATTGGATTTATCAATAAATGTCATTAACAGCAGCAGTGGCCCTGAGGTCTCTGTAATCAGACAAGGTATCTGGTTACTGAGGTACAGTACGCTGTGTAAAGATTGATATGAACCCGCACCATTTGCTGTACTGTAGATGTGCTTAACGCAATCAATACTTGGCTGCAGTGGAGACCTATCTATAGCCATGCATTATCAAACATGAAGTATTACATTATTCAAACAGTGCTGTACATGCCACGACTGCTTGCGAACATTGCTCCTCACATCGTATTACTTACATTACCTCAACCCCCTCGTTCACTTAATATATTAAACGTGGACCAGGACTTAAGAAGGTTGAGATTGACAAGCTGGAGAGGAAGTGTTGATAGAAGTGTAGGACTTGGATGGGCGTGCGTCGAGGATTTCAGAGGAGAAAATGGCAGAGCTCGTAGCCGAGCGCCCTGCAATTTGAGAAGTAGGCTACATAAACAGAGAGTCAGTGGATATGGGAGAGAAAGGAGAGAGGGAAATGCTGTATATGCTCACATCAATTAGAGCCATCACTTCCAATTTACAAGTGCTCTCACGTTGGGCTCTATGGTTCTCCTTGTAAGTGCTGTTGTTTGTTGGTGTTTGTTGCTTTTGGAGAGAGTCACCTCCTATATGCACGTTACATGACAGTCAGAAGAGTCTATTTTGAAGCCTTGAGAGGATGAACATGACAGCGCCTCAGAGTCGCTATATAACAGCAAGAAGCACAGTGGCAACAGTTTCTATGAGTCTCTTGAGCTTTGTTTAATGACTGGAAGTCCGCTTTTAAATAATTTAAGCATTCGATAAGGTCTGGGTGTTAGTTTAACAATATTGATCATTGATTTTTGTAGTAGAAATTCATACTAATCACTATAATAAATCAAATACGGATCATTCATGGGTCTTGACTTTAAGACAGCATGAGTTTGTGGCAAAGAAAGTGACAGCGGCTAGTTTACAGCGAGCCACTGAGCAAACTCCGTCCGCTGATGAAGGCACAATGTGGCTGAAAGCTCTGAAAGAAACCTTCAGTACCTTCAGTAAATAATTATGCTCTCTTCAAGACCGTGTTAACGTTTAAACATGTAAAATCAGAGCGTAATTCATCAGCTATTCAACTATTCCATCCTTCACTTCATACTGTGACTCTTTTGCAACCACATCCCACAACTCTACAGGGAGAAATCCATCAGGAATACCGGGTTTTCCGCAGACGCTGGCTTCAATAAACTGTAATGCAGTTCAGCTACAAGCCTTTTTTTGATTTGAGCAAGGGTGTGGCTATAATTAACACGCACTAATGATCCTGACTTACTTCGCAATCTACGTACTTTGACATGACCATAGCCACCTTTGAGCAAAAGCCAGTAGTTTGCACCACGTCTCCAGTGGTTGTCGAATGACGAGGGAAAAGCCTTACCGGCGGAACGGTTTCCTCACAGCACGGCAGCGCTCAAGAATAACTGTAAGTCTATGAGGTTGAGACAGAGGCACAATGAAAGGATGATTGACACACACATATCACAAGTAATAATGAATCACATAATGTCGGCTTCTTGTCTGCAGAAGAGGGAAACCATTTTGGACTTAATGTCCAATGTCTCTTTGCTTGTGTCCTAAATATAAAACCCTGCACATATAGGAAGTAGGAAGAATGAGTTAAGAAAGATTTTATTTCACTTCCCCCCTCTGTAGCCTTGCTGTGACATCACTAGCCTGTCCTACAACCCCAAATTCTCTGTGCACATGTGCATGGGTATGTGTGTGTGTGTGTGTGTGTGTTTGTGTGTGCACTGGATTAAGGAAGTTTGGTTTTCATCTTAAATACAGGGCTGGTTGTGTCACTAGTGGCCAATTATCTGAGTGCACTCCTGCATGCCTTTACTGCGCGGGATCTGAACCCATGAGTACTGAGGTCATAGCAGAACAACGTGCAAGAAATGTACACACACACACACACACACACACATGCACACACACATTTAAATCTGTACAGCTGTACACATGCTCACAGAGTAGAGTGTAGGCGATCGCAATAAAAGGTTGGTGTGTGTGTGTGTGTGTGTGTGTGTGAAGTTCTGTAAAGCGCTGATTGTAATTAAAGACATATGGTGGGATTGGTGGGCTCACTGTGAAGCGCAGATGTAGTGGATCACAGTTGGCATTACTGGTGTAATTTTCACTTTCTCTGGTTTAAGTGGAAGAAAGGTAGGCACAACAAATGGAGCTCAACACACACAAACACACACACACACACACACTGCACATATGCTGGTGTCAGTATAACACAGATACAGTAACCAAAATTGTATCTCTATGTATATGCTCAAATGGCACTCACAATCATCATATTAATGAGGCATGGGCATGTATGTATTAACTGCTCAAGGTGGATATTTTGACTTAACTGAAAGAGTAATTCAAATTAATTTAAAGTAATGAATAGTCATATTTACTGCTATTCAAAAACAAATAAACTAATAAAAAGTGATTTGCCTTTTCACTTAAAAATGCTCTTAAAATTTAGAGAGCTACAGATGTCTCTTTTAATGATTTAAGTTTAGATCATAGATTACAACATGACACCTGAGACATTTAAAAAATCCTGTGACATGATGAATAATGTAAGCTGAAAATAGGTTATATTTCAGCATAGTATTTACATCTGATTTGAACATTTGATACGTTGCTGCGTCCCTTTTTATCAGATTTGTAAACAAGAACATTTCACCACTGATTTTGTTTGCAATCACTTCCTGTGCTTCCTCATTGTCTAAATGCTCCTCATTATATGATTTCTCAGATGTATGTCATCTGCGAGCTGCTGGATGTCTTTCCTGATCTAGTTTGATTTTATTTATGTTTCCATTTCAACCAGTTTTCACTGGTAACACTTTATATTAAGGCCCTTGTAATAAACATTAGTTCATAGGTAAGAAGGCATTTATAAGATGCTTATTAACTTTGATGTGTTAATACGACTATACAAGTGTTAATAATAGTGTCATAAACATGTTTAGTGTGTAGATTATATATTTATGAGCACCCATACTTAGAGTTTATAGACTGCTTAACAACATTGTAGGTTAGTTAATTAAACTCGCTAAATGTGTTTGTAATGCATTATAAATGATAATAATAAACACATTTTTTATGAGGTCTTTATTGTCGTTCTTAAGCAGTCTATAAACTGTTTCTCATAAGTGCTTATAAATGTCTCATCATAAGCATGTTTATGATGATATTATAAACACTTATACAGTTTTATTTACATAATGAATTAAACTCAATAGATGTTTTTGTAAAGCTGTTATAACAATTATAAGAGTCATTTTTATGAGGTCCATAAATGATTTCTTTGTGCTTATAAATGGCTTATAATCTAACACTAAACATGTCTATGATGCTTTTATTATCACATGTACTCTTATTTGCATACATTTATGTTAATATGATGTAGAAAATCTGAATAAGGCCCTTATAAGATAAATGATAGAATTACCATAAACGTTTTGTCTGTACATTATATATTTATATGCACCTATACTATACTTATAATCTAACAATAAACATGTATATGACGCCATTATTAATACTTATATAGTATTATTACATAAATAATGTAATAATTTATATAAAATGTTGCTTTTTTGGACAAATGTAACATACAAATGTTCCTTTTTGGAATGTTTCCCTTCATGAATGAAATCAAGAGTGCCCGTTGCCAACAGTGTTAGTGACACTGACCACCACTTTCTCCTCCATTCTCAGATAACATCCCTTTATCTGCGGTCTGTGTGTCCGATCTCAGCTCACACACCTGCATGTGTGCATCCACACACTCTCAAACACACACACACACACATTTAAAACTTGTGATAATGCAAAACCTGGTAATTGCCAATAATACTGTCCTCATCAGGTGGTTAATTACCATGAATTCAGTTGCTGTTTGTCTCTAGCAAACATGCGCGCACGCACACATAAACACTCACACAAAATGCTTTGACAAGTGCAAAAGAGCTAGGGTACTTATTGCTCCACAGACACCCCTGTGTTTACTAATGAACCAGACAGATAGCTTACCTGCATGGTGGAAATTAGTCTCTACACTTAAAACTAGGTCTGAAAGTTCAGGAAGGTGACACCCGAGGATCCTTGTGGGTACATGTGGTGCTTATGGTCTAATTTACAAGACAGCATCTGTATTAAGGACACACAAAGGCCATGGATAGTCGGGTTTTAACATTGTCATCAGTCATTTAGCCAGTAGACTCTTGTGGCTGAATGGTCAATGGTTAAAAGTCTCTTTTCTGATGCACACAAACAGTGACAGAATTCAAAAGCAAAACCAGATGAACATATATATAACTATATACTCTTACTCATACTTTTTTTCCTTCATTGTTGCTGCACCAACACTTCTGTTTCCTTCACACGCTCAGTGGAGACGGTTATATAATACAAAGCTACATCAAAAGCAACAAGGACACACAGTACCGTATATCTGTACACTTTGCATCCTTGGAAACATCAGAAAATCTTTTGTTGAACACTGGCAAATCCTGTTATATTCATTAATGCTGTAAGCTTCAATAGGTTAGACTGTTCAGTAAGTCTTTGAGCAACCAGTCATCACCAAGAGTGTGGAGACACCCACGCAGAGAGCTGTCGGACTGTCATCTCTCAGTCAAAGGATAATTTTGATTTATTACAACTTGGTTCTTATTTTTGTATGCTGTTTCAGCTTTTGTTTTTATTGGTTTTGATGACATTAAACTCACCAAAGTAATTGCTATGATCTGGGAACAATGCAACGACGCAACAACAAAGTCCAACGGGTCAATAAACATGAGCACTTGTACAATTAGATGGTTTATAAGAAAAAGCCAATAATTTAGCCTTATCATAAACATTATTCAGAGGTCAAACTGAAAGTGAGTGTGAGCAAAATGTGGCTAATTGCACACTGATGAACTGACTAAAATGATGCAAATATAGTAGGTCAGAGTTGAAACAGGAAGTAGATATTCACAACACGGCAGTTTGGATAATAGTTTTACAGTTTGTGCAAGAATGAAACAGATGGTGGCTATGAAAAACTCAAAAGGCCAAATCTAGAGCCAGTGTTTAGTTTGTCTGTTCTGGGCTACTGTAGAAACATGGTGGTTCCACAAAGAAGAGGAGCCACTCCCTCTGTAGATAAATATAGCTCATTCTAAGGTAACGAAAACTTGATTCTGGTTCTCAGGTGATTATGCACTAATGAAAACATACATGTTTTATTCCATTTATGTATTTATTACACACTGGACCTTTAAAGTTTACTAATATCAGCTATCATTAGCAAACTGATCATACTGGACCAAAGTAGCAGTAGTAGCCGTAGCAGCAGAACTCTTTATTGTTACTTTATTAAAGTGAGCGACAGTGCATTTTATTCTCTATGAATTACACTTTTAATGTGCAAAAGACAGATTGTGTTATTTCATCTTTAAAACATTACATAGTCTTTTCTGACTGTGGGTCTCAGTTCTTTTCAGCAATGATGCTGCATTTACAGATCACAGCAATTAACTGAGTGAGTACGAATCAATTTTTACGATAGAAATGATATACACAAATACAGGAAAAGTCCTGATTGGAATAAAACAAAATTATCCTTAACAGTAAGTCGTAAGATGGTATTAGATTGGAGAGTGTCAGTGTCAGGTCATGCTTCTCCCTCAAACTCTTGGTTGTCAGTGGACCAGACTGTCCAGTTAAATCATTTATTCGTGGCAAATTCAATTGCAGTCTTGCAAAGGTTCTTGTAAACAGCCTAACCTGATTAAAACTTCAACCAGAGTTTGACCAAGATCTGCCTGAGAGTGCATGGAAACCCAACCACTGATGTCTCTCTGTTCAGACCAAAGCGAGTCCATTAGCACTTCTTCCTCTCCTCTTGGATCTCCGCATTTCACTTTCCCACACTCCAGGATCCTCCCTTTTCTTTATCTCTCGCGCTCCGTCTTTCTTTCTCTCCTTGTTGCTGGAGGGCACGGGCTCCTCCAGTGATTAAGCCGTCTGGAGGCCTGTCTGTCTGTCTTTTTGCTGAGAAGAAGAAGACGACTGTTGGTGAAACACTTCCCCAGGCTCTCATTGTGTGCCTCTGCCATGCCGAGATGACAGCTTTGACGGCTGGCGGAGGCGAGGTGCTATTTCACATGTGCAACAATATTACCAGTTTAACTTGTGCAGAGGTGAATTATCACCTTGTCACCCAAAAGTGCAAATAGTGTAGTTTTCAAAGAGCAATTAAGTGTAATAGCTGCTGTCAAGCCCTAAGGATGGTACCTGTTGCTCACTCTCTCCGCCTCTCTTTTCTCCTCGGCAGATGTGACAACTCTAAAAATATTTTGACCTCACTAATTCCCCAGATATTAACTGCTGCGCCTGCTGAAAGGTCCGTTTTTTATGAAAAGGCTTCATATTCTTTTTTCACATTCTCCCTCTCCCTCTCTGTCTCTCACTCAGAAGCACTAATACAGACGATGATATTGGCCACATCACGTTTCCTGCAAGTACAGTACAGTGAATGAAGGGCAGTATCGAGTTGCCCTTGAAAAGGAAATGGAGACGGATGCTGGATGATTGCAAAGTTACATGACAATTATTCTATTCATTATTTTAGAAACGGGATGGGGAAACAGGAGTGAAGACAGCGTGGGAGCTGGGAGGTTACTGGGAGCTGGAGATCACATTGATACACCGTGTGTGTGATTGTGTGTGTTCACGTGCAAATCAACTGCTTTTATGTATATATGCAAGTCTGCATACCCTCTCCCCACGTGCACACTCATAGCCACGTTAGTGCGCATTGCATTCGATATTGCGAAACATGAAACAATGGGTTATAAATTGGCCTTCCAACCCGATATATTTGACATGATCTCTGCTTCCCATCTCGTTAGTTTGCTGTTTGTTTCTTTTCTTCCCTGACTCCTGTAGACTTTGTTCAGTTTGAGTTGCTCCTCTTAAGAATGCAACGTTCCCTTCCCCAGGCGCCCTGGAGATGTGAGGAGGACGCCTCAGAGGAGTTGTACTCAAAAAGCTCCTCATCCTCCGAGGGAGAGACAGAGAGAGACAGTAGAGACAGAGGGAGAGAGAGAACAGTACCGCCAGGCAAAGACACACAGGCATAATAACTACACTTACACAGCTAGTCGACACATAATGAGACATTGCCGCAGCAACTTCAAGGAAAAACACAGATATATAAAAAACAACAGAGAGTACGGCAGACAGAGAGGGAAACGGGGTTGTGGGGGGGAGGTAAAAAAAAATAAAAAATCAAGAAACTATGTCAACTTTTATTTCCTCTGTTATTCCACATCAATGGAGGCATGCAGTGATACTAATAAAAACAAAAAAATATACACAGGTATAGACACATAGGCAGCAAGTCGGCGTGTTTGAAAAGCTCTGAGGCAATTAAAGACAAATAACTTGCATTATTTCCCGTAGTGAAGGATGATCCCGACCACTCGCTAAAAACATGTTTGATTTAAACATCAAAAAGTGCCAAGGAACAAATAAATAAGACTCAAATAAACAAAGTTGCGCTAGGAAAAAAAAAGAGAGAGAGAGACAGAGTGAGAGAGAGAGAACACAAACCGCGGGGGGAATAAGAAAAAGAATAGCGAGCATCGAGACAAATAAGCCAGCAACATTATAACATTAGCAGTTAGAAAATACACTTAATTCCTCGGCAGAGATGGATATAAACTGCATTGTTGCGTTGCAAATCCCAGCGACCGGATTTAAACTGCTGCATTGTTTTATTAGGGAAATATGGGGGTGGAGGAACACTGCTTGTTCTAATTACAGTGATTTAATCAGGATTAGAGAGGTTACCTGGATGAAGCTAGGGGGCATCCATGGCAAGGGCACATGCTTTTAGACAGACTGGTTACACGCAGTGGGATGTTTCACAGAGCTGGTCCTTATCAGAACTCATCTGCGACAGTGACTTCAGCGTCTAAAACAATGACTTTCTTTGCTCTTGCATGAGTAAACACTGGCCTATTGTTCTGCCTCTCTTTCCCTCCTCTCTCTGCCTTTATTTCTTTTCATTTTTTCTCTCCTCCCCTCCTCTCCCCTCCTCTCCCTCCTGTCTAGTTAAACAGCAGGCAGAGGGAATCCATTTTAATCTGATTAATAACTTGGTTGATCACATACAACCCAATTTTCATTCAGTGCCGCCCTTGTCTGCCCGGCCACACCCACGCTGACCTTTGGAGTCGCCACAGTAACAATAAAGCACAATAAGCACCATTGTCCTGTCAAAAAAAAGCTGAAGATGTTTTACATCATTACAAAAAATTTTTATGTCCCCCATCTTTTTAAACGGGATGCTTTTCCACAAAAGGCCAGGCCTGCAATTGAGTGAGTTTGTGTGTGTGTGTGTGTGTGTGAGTGTGGAGGGGGGGCAGGGGGTTATTACAAGTGGGATTCGAGTTTCCTGGGTCACAGGGATGGGAACAACTTTTCTCATGCATTCACAGTAATATGAATCGTCCTTTTAAAACAGATATGGTTACATATTAGTTTTGAAAGGTACAGTAACTGGCTCAGCGTTAAGCTGCCCTCCAACACTGGGCTTCTTTGTTCCCTGGCCGAGCTAATAACTGGCCCCCGATCCTCATCTCTTACTGGTTGCGGAAGAACACTCTCAACTTTTTTTTTTTTTTTCTCCCTCCAACCCCCCCGACCGAATGTATCTTTGATTACACCGTTATATGAGCTTCGTTTTGTCATTTCAATTTCACTCGATGTGTTTAGCGCTGAGAGATTTGTATTCAGGATTGGCAATTATGATTAGAATGCCACAAAGTAAGCCTTGTGAGTTTTTGCAATGACAAGTGAAAGAGAGAGAGAGAGAGAGAGAGAGAGAGAACAGCCTTTCTCTGCTTCTCTTTTCTCTCTCTCTCACACACAGACACACACATACACACACAGGAAATATGAATCAAATATTCATGAAGTGGGCTGAGGTTCTCATACACCCATATGC
This sequence comes from Miichthys miiuy, assembly GCA_036365135.1. NCBI lineage: Eukaryota > Metazoa > Chordata > Actinopteri > Sciaenidae > Miichthys > Miichthys miiuy. The sequence goes on from CM071603.1 coordinate 3,549,705, forward strand.
TTCCTCATTCAAGCAGCTTGCAGTGGACAGAGGCATCCATCCAGCTTGTATGACACAGCCGAGTGTGACAGAGAGCATGACAACACCCCTCCGCCACCTATCACCGCTACCGCTGCCATCGCGATAATCATCAAATAGGTCATAGCAAACATGCACTCTTCTCCTCCTCTCCTCTTTTTTTTTTCCCTTTTGTCCTTGTTGCCCTCCGCTGTACCCCACGACTTCCTCTTTCGGTTAATAATCTGTTGTGAGAGAGATGAGTCCTCCTAGTTCCGTGATTCACTGGCCAGGAATCCTTGTAAAATCAGGGCGCCGTGCATTTGCCAGTTTCCAGAAATTGTAAGAACTTTATGGTTTATAGTTTTTTATTATCCCTCGGCAGGAATGAAAAGGGTGCTGAGAGGGGAGGGTCCGGGGGTAGTGGTGGTGGTGGAGGGGTGCTGGGTGGATTAAAACTGGAGGGATTAGCACCATACTTTAAGATAAATCTTTTTTAATGTGAAACCTCATCCCCGCTCATTCTGGGGTAACCACTCTTATTAACTGCTTTTCTATCACTCCCTTTTGTGCGGCCTATTTCTTTTTTTTTTTTTTCTTTTTCGCTCAGCAACTTTAAGTACAGGCTTTTTGGACGCGGCCGTGCACCGCCAACTCTGCCAGTTACACAAACAACGTCCCTTTTTAAGCTTTTAAACACAGAACAATGGCAGAGCACATAGCTGCGCACATTAATGCTTTTGTATATGGGAGGGTAAGAAGAGGAGGAAAAAAAAACAGCAAAGAAAGCAGAGAAGAAAAGAGATAAGCAGAGCTTGGCTGCGCTGCCCCTCCATCTCTCTGTCTCTCTCTTTTTCCTCTCTTTCTCTCTTTCACTCTATCTCTGTGAAAAAAACAAAAGAATCTCTCTTTCCATCGTCAAATCCAGCCTGATCTGTATGTGTCGGGAGGCTAAACAGACAAACATCATATTCTCAGTCTCCAGACTCTAATTGACTGAACAAGGATTGGTCACACTTTTAAGAAGCGTTCCATAATGGATTTCCATGTTTGTGCCTCTTTTAACTGGCAGCGCGAATGGAAGGCATAAATGTTGTCTTTATTACCGAAAACAACAGCCCCTCTCTCTTTCCGCCTCCCTCTATCTCTCTCTGTATCTTTTTTTTTCTCTCTCGCCGTAAAAGATGATTTCAGTGCGACGGTCGGCATTCATTGCAAGGTCAACGCTGCCTGACAGATGACAAACGATCTCAAGATGGCCACATCATCTGTCCTGTAGTTGTTGGGCGCAAAAAAGAGATGAATGCATCTATTTTTTTTTCTTTATTCTTCTCCACTTCTTTAATTTCATTATCACATCGTGGGATGAGGGGGGGGCGTACAGATTGACAAAACAAAACAAAAAAAAAACAGCCACCTGATTATCCGTGGCATCGGCTAGGAGTGCTTCAGGCCAAAAGCAAACGAGGAGTAAAGGGGGTGTTGTTGGGGGCAAATGAACAAGAAGGAATCTTTTCAAAAAATCTGCACTTATCGTGTTTCTGTATCAAGAAGCAGACTTGGCAAGAGATGGAGATTCAGTATTATGGACAAGCTGCTCATCAGATGGGAGTTGGGTTTATTTCTGTGGCCCTCCCTCCCTCCCCTTACTCTCCTCTATCCATCCATCCTCCCTCCTTCCCATCCACTGCCACCCCTCTTGTTTGCTTCCCATCCAAGATGTGTCTCATTTTCCTGACTGGACAGCTACATCAGAAATGCCCAAAAGAACTTGGCATCCTCGCGTGGACAGAACACAACTTTTCATTTAAATTATTTGATTGATTTTTCTCACTGTTTATTGTTTTTCTTTTTATTTCTTCTATTCCTCTTCCCTTCATCTTTTTTTTTTTTTTTTTTTAATATTCCAGGCTCATTATCTGCAGTATGGAACACAGGACACACACACACACACACACACACACACACACAGACTAAACTCCATCTCCGCCTGTGACGGCCACTTTTGACAAAACACTAAGTGCATTTCTTAATTATCTGACTTCTCTCTAATACTGTTGTCATCTCGCAGACAATCCCTCTCCTTGCTCTCTGATGTTGTTATTATGTTCTCATTTGGACGCTGCCTCTCTGCAGGTAGTCATCCCCACCACCACCCCTCACCATAACCCCCACCCCTATACTCCCCCTCCTTCTCACATGCACGCTTCTCCTCATTCTCTCTCTCCCTCGCTGGTCCTTGTTAAAGTTTGCTTAATCTCCTTATGTATTGTAAAAAAAAAAAAAAAAATGTAAAAGATCACCAGTATGTACTCATGTATCATTTTGTCGCTGGAAAATAACTTTTGTAAGATGCACACACACACACACATATACATGATAGAATGGCTGGAAGCAGTCAATAAGATGAAGGGTTTCATGTGGATTAGCACACTGTACATCAGATAGAGGAAGAAGTATAGGACAGGAGCGGTGGGTGTTTGGGGGGGTCTTTCTCCTCCTTTGCTAATGAATCCATCCTGTCATCAACACCATCCGTCCATCACTGAACCCCCCCTCTCTCTATCTCCTTCTTCCCCCCTCTATAGCTTGTTAATTAAGAAAACAAATATTCAGCAACTTTATCAGAAGTGAGGCGGCAGGCAAAACTTTCTTCTTACCTGTTCTTTTTTTTTTACTCTTTGCTTTGTTTTCCTCTTCGTGAAAGAGTGCCGCCAGCTCACCTGAAGTTTTAATACGAACATATCTTTCTTCCAGGCTGTTAACTTGGACACGGTAGTGGTTTATAGCGGGGTTGTATGCAATTCCAGGCCCCTTTTTTGTGTGTTTGCAGTGACTCAGGTATGTTGAACCTATCCAGCTTGGTGCTACAGTAGATTCCCCCACACAATAAAGTGAGCCACGCTAGTCTATTGGTTTTTTGGGGCCTTGAATGCAGAGGTTGCAGTATTGGATCTTACACCTATTGAAGCTGACGCAGTATAACAAAGCGTACAGGGCCAAAAGTAATGATCATATACAAATATCAATATGAGAAAGAGTGTGTGCTAAAGAAGACGCATTGCTATTGATGTTTAAATAACTGTAGTGTCAGAGAGATGGAGAGAGGGGGAAAAATGTGAATCATATTTTCTCACTGTGTCTTGTGGGGCGGTGAAAAAAAAAGAAAAGCACTTAATCGAACACACCTCACGAGGTGCAAACAGTTGAAGCCAAGGGCAAGATAAAAACAGCACCTCTCTGTCTTTTCTCTTTCTCTGTGTCGGGTGGACAAAACTACAAACACATACGTAAACAGTCAGAATGCCGCATTATCAGCCGGAGATGCCGCTCTCTCCTGGAAAGAGACAAAGAAGGGAGTGTTTGACAATGAAAACTCTGATGATAAAAACCAGTAAAAATTTAAAAGTGTCTATTTTTCCCCACTCCTGTGTGTGTCTTTTAATTTGTCTGGGCAAACGCAGCTGTATTTGCATTTCAAATACTCATATTTGAAGAGGGTGGTTTAAATGCCAAGACGCGAATTGATGACAGTCACCTCAACTCAAAAGCATCGGCAAAAAAATCCCTTCTCTCTACGCTGCTGACATTAAAACTAAAGCAATGGCCGCAAACGCAAACACAATACAAATATATATTTATCTCCTCCGCCTCCCTTCTTCCTCCATCAACCTTTCTCTTGCTCTTTCTCTCCCACCGTCTCATTATTTTAGTATCACTTTACATTTGAATATCAGTTTTCTAAATTCACAGGGCAACAGTGTGTGAGCCGCCTCTAACAAACTAAAATAAGAGAATAATCAGCAGGGTTCGGAATGAGGAGGAATTGATTCAACGGCAAACAGTCGGGGTGCATACACACTTTCACACACACATACGCAGAGCCTCCTCCCCCCTTTCGCTGCCTTTTCATCACTTTTCCATATTCATTTCTGTAATTTACAGTAAATCCAATAGCTGTCAGTCACACGCACACACACACACACAAAAGAGAGAAAAAAAAAAGAAGGAAAAAATGCAGTAAATTTACAGCTTTGGGAAACAGCTGCTGCAACATTTACAGCAAAGACCACTCTAAAATATTAAAGATGTGTCATCACCGGCGCTCGGCCCCTGCATCTGTAACCATCTGCTTTCTATTAAAACATTACACCCAAAAAAAGCACACGCAGCCCGCTCGCTCGGCGATGCTATTTCCAGCCTCTTTTTTTTTTTTTTTTTTGTCTGATCTGCTCGATCTGTGGGGGAATTGCACTGGCACAGACAAACAACCTTTTGAGTGCCGTCGAACACCAATAAAAAAAATGAAAAAAGAGAACAAGTTCCTGAATATCTGCTGGAGCTGTGGCTGTGCAACTTGTGCTATCAAGCAGTTGATCTTAAACACAACAGGATACTGACAGATCAAAAAGAGTACTGCAGGGGTCACAGGTTCAGAAGTTTACAGTAGTTTATCGTCCTATGTGCAGAAACAGAGTGCAGTCTACCACCTGTTTGGACTGAGATCAGTGTTCCTGATGTAAATCAGTAGTGCATCACAGTGATGTTTATTTTTTCTTTACAATTGTATTTTCCTTATGATAAATAATAACCAGAGGTCACACACACAACCCTCCTCTTGATTTATATCATTACATTACTGGTCCTGTCCGTGCGGCCTTGAGCAAGACGCTGAACCCTGAAGTTGCCGTGACTAAGAGCATCAACTAAATGTCTAAAATGTAAAATTACAGTCCTCTCTTCCCTGATGTCCTTGGGTTACTCAGGGGTGTGGAGGCGTACAATGACTCAGACTGTTTGGGGCGATGACATCTGTCCTGTTAGAACATAGATAGAGAGAGAGAGAGAGAGAGAGAGAGAGATGAGGAGAGCGAGAGCCGGGCTTCTGAAAGCAGCGTCGCAAAATATTATGTTACAACCGAACAGAGAGAGAGAGATGGGAGGAGAGACTTATGGGCTGAGTCAAAGGTAAACAATTACAACATCGTGACTCACTTTTTTGGAGAGCGGCTAAAGGAAGATCATCTCTCCCACTTAATAGGTAATTTCCTTTGTCTCCCGAGGATCATATCACATGTTGTTGCCTTTCGACGGGGTGGTCTGCCGAGGTAAACGGCAAAACGAGGAGAGAGACAGAGACAGAGAGAGAGAGAGACAGAGAGAAACTACAGATTGAAACTTGGCTGGAAAACTTTCACAACAGCGTTCCTTGAGAAACATTCTGTTCAAATTAAACAAGTGCCTGTTTGTGAGGAATGCAACAACAGATTCAGAGGGACATTTCCCAGTTTCGGTCTTTTTTTTATTTTTTATGATTTCTGTCATCTTGTGCAAAACTAGCTGTCCATTTTGGGACATCTTCCTTCATTTCCACCCCCTTATTTTCTTTCTCTCTCTACATCTCTCCGTTACTCTCCCTTGTGATGTCACTATCTCGGCGTGAATCATTAGGATATCAGTGTTCAGCCAGTGACAGAAAGCGCATGATTAACAAGCTCTCTTGTTTTTCCTCTCCTCTTTATCCTCCTCCCTTTTTTTCTGAAACGAGGACTCCCGCTGCTCCCAACGACATTTCTTCTCATCCCACCTCCCTCCCCATCTTCTCCCCCCTCCTCATCATCCCTCCTTCCCCTCTCTTCTTCCCTGTCGTGGATGGCAGGGAGTCACAGGTGTGTGACAATAATTACACATACACTCAGGAAAAAAATAATGTCGTTTCCTCCATTTAATAAGTTTGCAGTAAAATAGGCAGGGAGATAGAGAGAGAGGCAGAGAGCTCGAATCTTATCGGATACCCCAACCTCTAACTTAATCATATGGCTCTTAAGAGCAGCCTGCCACCAGCTGGGGCTCCGTAATATGCATGCAATGTGTGTGTAAAACGATACGCTTTAATTTTGAGCCCACTTTAAGCAGCAACAAAATCTGTTTATATGGGAGACATTTAAAAAGAAGAGAGGGATGGAGGGAGGGTGAACAGAGGATTGGGTTAACTCTTGCTCTCCAGGCCTGACAAAAGCCATCTGTCGGGTGTCAACTAGTATCACTGTACACTGTAATGTACGGAGAGTGGAGAAAAGTTGACTTACTTTTTTTATTCAAGAACGGGTGTAAACTGAGTCAGAGGTGGTTTGCAGTCAACTGTGGCCCCTGTTTTACAATGCAGTTTTCCCCTGTTATGTTCCCTGAAGTAGCTTTAATGCCAGACTTTTGATTTTTTTTTTTTTTTTTTGAAAATGCACCTTCTCTCACTTACAATTTAGTTTATTCAATGAGCAGTAAAATACACAGTTTCTCGACTTTTGCAGGTACACCGCGCCAGTAGCTTATGGTGGCTAATGTTAACAAAAACTTTAAATATTGCTGTTTAGTTGACATAATCTGACCCGTGTGTATGTTAATGGCCATGTATTTCACGAGGCATTCTCCACCCCTCCCACTATCTGCATTACCATTTTCTACCAACCTACACACTGTAAATGGCAAGTTACCCTAACAATATGAACGTGAAAATGCTAGCAGCTGTTACCCTTTCTTTTGTGGGGAATTAGCCACTTTAACGCCAGTGCAAGTACACGTTTTCCATCAATACAACCCCCACCCCACCCGCCCCTCTGACACTATTTCGGGGCCACCGTCATTGCTTTCTGGGATTAGCGCAGCCCAAGACGATTCAAACTGGTTTAAGGAAATACAAACAAGCCAGAGCGTTTTTCTTGTTCCCCATGCACCACAGTGATAATGGCTACAGCCAGACCTTTTTCCAATGCTGACACAGCGCACAGATATGCGAGATTAAACTGTTTTCAGACTGTCTCGAGCCGTCTTCAATGCTTTTTCTGCTGTTATCCAAATGTTTTAGCCAATAAAACAGGCTGTATGATTTGACCTTTAAACATGACCCATGATATCTTATTTTGCATCAGACAGGGGATGTCACATGACAGTTGTCAGACAAAACAGTTGCCAATGCATTTTATGAAAAAGTTCTCTGTCATCACTCTGGTTTGGTTTGGTTTGGTTTAGGTACAGAAGGTTTTGATGGTTTGGTATAAAATGTTGAGGGCAAGGTTGTGGTTTGGGTGAAAAAATAAAGTTAGGTAACCTTCATCATGATGGTTAAAAGTATAACTACTTGGTCAAAGTTGTGGAAGGGTCACTTTCATGATTGACAAAAGCTAGAGTTGACCGTGTAGACCTGAGGATTTTGGGGCAATATAACATCAGATTTAGGCATTTATTATTATATAATTGCCACTTTTGGCAACAGCAAAAACAGTATTTGATTCCATCAGTCCATCTTTTCATGAAAGCTCTATGATGTTTACACGTAGTGAAATATTCAAACCAGAGAGTTGCAAACGTTAGACAGAGGCTTGCTTTGCCCCTTGTACTTGTTCCTTGTAGAGGAACACTTTAAACCAAGTTGATGATGGTTCGTGACATGGGCTTTGAGACTCTCAAGGGGATGGAAGTAGGCTAGACAAACTGAGCTGCCGTGTTGCTTGGGTCGCACCGTCTAGTGTGCAGACCCGGGGTATCACCAAAGGGTAAGAAAGAGAGGACAGAAGGAAGCAAGAGAGAGAGGCATTCAAGGACAAGGGAAGCAGAAGGCTTTCAGGGGAAGGAAGGAGTCTAAGGGGGGAAAAGAGGAAAAGAAATGGAGGGGAGGGCCGTGTGTAAACTTCAAAAAGCCTCTGACGGCTGCTGCTGCTGCTGCCGCCGCCAGCCCTGACCACTCTACAGATGCTTTTGTTCCCCCCACTCTCTTTTAGCACCCTCCTCTCTTAACCCCCTCCTCCTCCTCGTCTTCTTCTCCTCTCTTTTCGCCTGGTGTCTTTAGTGATCCAGTGTGAGAGGAGCGGGGGCTATCAAAGCCACCACTGTCTGTTACAGACTTCAAAACCCGGGGCCCCCGTCCGTCCGTCAGCCCCAATCATCATATCTGCGAGGCCCCAGCGGAAAGCCTCATACACTGGAGGAGAAATATTTGATCTGTCCTCTTTGCAAGGATCAACAGTCACACAAACGACAGGAGCGCCCCGGCGTTGCAAAATAAGGAGGAGGAGGGAGGAAGAGGAAGTGGGAGGACAGGCGGTGGGGGGCAGGGGGGAAGTGAGGAAGGGTATCATGAGGGAGCAAAGAGATGGCAAGAAAATACACCTCCATTTGACTGCATGAAGTGTCAAAGTTAAAACACTATTGCAAAGATTCCTTTCATATTTCATATTTATACATTTTAATATGATTAATATTTGAGCAGAGCCACATCTGACATTTGTTTTTCTCATTATATTTAGTTTTGTTTTCTTGACTCTCTTCATTTCCTTCCTTTATCATTGCTTTTCTTCATTCTATCTATTTATTTATTCATTATGTATGCTATGTACAGTAATAGGAAACTAAATTAGTGTGTAGCAGTTTAGTGCAGAGTAAACTTCATCTTATTTTAGGCATCTGTTTTTTAAATGCTTGTTTGTTTTAACTTTTTCAATCTAATAATTCATAAAAAGTCCTAAAAAAGTACTCAACGGAGGATTCAACATGAAGATCCCTTAAAAAAAGTGTCCAAACCTCAGATTTGCAGGATTTGCAGTGTAGAAATTCCGTTTCAAAAATGGTGTTTGAAACTTTGTAATCTGTCATTTTTGATAAAGGATTAATAATTAATAACAGTTACTAATTGAAGTAATTTATCAACCATAAACATTGTAACTTTCAGGTCCTCTTTGTGAGGGATTTGTCGTTCTTCATTATGACAATGATGTTAATGAAAATATCTGTTACATAGTTGTGTATACCTACGCGATATCAAACAAAATCTGATTATTTGTTTTATGTGTGCGCGCGTGTGTGTGTGTGAAAGTGTGTGTGTGAAAGTGTCCCCAGCTTTTTATTTGTCACTACATCATGACATATTAGTGTTCCGAATAGACTAATAGGCCTGTATCTATCCATGTTTCTATCAATCTATTTAGCCATCTATCTGTCTATCTTACTGTCATATGACAGTTATTTATAGACATCAGTGTGCGTGTCTCCAGGAGGCGGCTGGTATAGTTAGCTCTTAAATCCTGTATGTGAGATCAGACTACATAATTACCTATCACATTAAGCCCTTTATGTCCACCAGACTTAGGCCTCTCTCTCTCTCTCTCTCACTGTCTGTCTGTCTCTCTCTCTCTCTCTCTCACACACACACACACACACCGAGCAGCAGCAGTGGAGCAGCTGGTAGCATTATTGACACACAGTGTGCCTGGGGGGTGGAGGAGGCAGAGAGAATGAGAGAGAAAATCAAATGGGGAGAAGACGAATATGTGATTGGAAGGAGAGTCTATGTTAGTGTAGATGACTAACTTCAAAGCATTTTGTGTTTAATTGACCCACACACACATAGAGCATACCACAACTTCCTGAACACACACACGCACGCACACACACACACACACACACGCACACACAAACACACACATATAAACACCAGCCAGCCCCTTTGGATTGAATCTATTCAGACAGAATGCTATCAGTGATGCAGGCATGTCACTCATCACCCCATTGCATCCAACAGAAGAATCAGCAGGACATCGTGTCAGGCTTCATGGAACACACATACACACACACAGACACGGACACACACACACATGCACGCACCACCAGACATAGATGTGTGTGCCAAGCTGCAAGTCCAAGGTTCAGAAGGGTGAATGTTTCCAGAGCTAATCAGTGTACGTCTTATGTCTCAGTACGGTACATAGTGTGATGGAAGATTGTACCAGAGTGGACAACGCTAATCTGACTGTGTGTGTGTGTGTGTGTGTTGGTACCTGTTTGTGTTCGTATTGTATGATCAAGAACATAAGGGATGATCCACACAGATTAAACAGACGTGAAGGCATATACGTAACACACTTGCACACACACACACATGCACACAGGAAAGTGTTTCATATTATCGGATGCACGGTAAACGACAAAAGTGATTGTCTGCTCGCTCTATTCTGCTCTGCTCTATTTTTTTTCCTCTAGATTGTTCCCATTGTTTATGCTCATCATGTGCTCCATTTCCAACTCTATGAATTTATCATGTTTTACTAGAAGCAAATTTAGGTGATGAAATCCCCCAACCCAAACACCCGTCTTTAAAAGTTCAGTATAAAAATGCATGTCCATATGGATATCACAACAACTGTTACTTTTATTGTGAAGGCGCAGAATAATTCGAACATCAAAATTCAAAATCATCACGATGAAAACTGTTTATTTTATTTATTTTTAGATTTACTGGTTGTCATGTCAGGTCTCTAATCAGAGCTGCGAGGGTCGGGTTGATGTTAACGGGTTGAGGAAGTGGAAGTTTTAGTAACCCTGCTCAGCTGCAGGGATCCAAAAAAAAAAAAAGAAAGTGAAATGTGTGTTCGTTTTGACAAGAAGAGACAAGTCCAAATCTGAGTATCACAGTCTCGGGGGAACTGGGTAAAGATGGCAGGTGATCTGCACTGTGTGTGCACATACATGGGAATGTGTGTGTGTGTGTGTGTGTGTGTGTGTGTGCGCCATTGTCATCGCTTTCAGCAACAATAAACAAATTCTTTTCTTCTTTGAATGTAGAAATTTGGGGTGTCACTCAGTGTATACGTGTGTGTGTGTGTGTGTGTGTGTGTGTGTGTGTGTACTCATGTTTGTGAGTGCGTGGTAACAGATGTCCACCCAGTGGCTGCTGGGACGGCACTTCACATTCGACATGTGTTAAGTGACAGTGATGGACAGCAGGTAGTCCTTTTAATAATTCAATATATTTTAATCTTCTCTCCTCTCCCTCACACTTTATCTGTCTCTCTGTCAGAAGCCAAATAACACCGTTGACAAGGATATGATTACACAAACTGGAATGTGAAAACACCGACGCGTTATATATATTTTCCCCCCCTCCCATACTTTTACATACTTTGGAGAATTCCCTCCTTTTATTTGATTTTCTCCGAGCTTATAATAAATCTAACACAGGCACATTAATGCACAGCAGGAGCACATGCAAAAAAAAAAAAAAATGAGCTGAGGGTATTTTCTGGCCTCCTCGCATGTATTCTAAACATCACTCCATGTAAAAAAAAAAAAAAAAAAAGAGACCAATCAAAAGACAAAAAAAAAGAGAGGAAAAAAAGGCAATGGCAGAGAGAATGAGCCAGATCCAGTCAGCCAGCCAGCCGCTCAGTCAGTCAGTCAGTCAGTCAGCCAGAGACATAGACATTTCCCCAACACCAGGATGCGGGTAAGTGAGCCTCAACTGACCAGAAATGATTTGCCTCTGTCTGTTAGACACGTAATGGAGTCATTTAACTAGTCAAATTAGGAGCCGGCGAGATGCCGCATGCTTCATTACTGGGTTCCAATGGGCACCACTCTACATTTACGTCAGAAATGATTTCAGGGCAAATTAATGTTTTTATTGTCTTGCGGAAAAAAAAAAAAAAATAGACCCACATACACAACACAGACAACAGGGTGACTCTCACACATGTATGTCTACATTCTTGTGCACGCAATCGCTCCGAGATCAAAACGCAATACAGGCACACACACACACACACACAGGTTGTTTGCACATACATACCCCGCTCTGTCTGTCACACTATGTGCAGATTCACACACACACACACACACACACATACACATGTCTGAGAGAGTCACACAACTTAAAGATCAGCACCATCTAGAGGTCAAAATCAGACATTGTTCCTACCTCCACTAATGTATTAAAGCTCTTATTTGTCTCCCTCCTTTAGGGAAAAGAAAAAAAAAAAACACCTCGAGAAATGTGTCCTGCAGCATGATTTGTTACATCAAATGATTGTTTCCTTAAAGCCATTTATTGAGAAAAAGGGCATTTGCAGCCCACAAGTGTGCAGCCAGTGGATTATGAGCAGGGCTTAACATTTGTCGAACAATCGCATCATTTTTTTTTTCTTTACAGGGAAAGAACTCATTGAGTAAAGGTGGAAAAATGAGCTGCGGGAGAAAAAAACAAAACAAAAAAAACATGGGGCGGTGTTTAAAACAAATTTCAGCAGCAGAAAGGCAGATAGTTAGCAGTGCTGATGATGTGACTGACAGCTATTTAGCCTGGCTTGATCCAGCACTCCCTCTCCTGACCTCTAAATCAGAACCAGGTGATGACGGAAATAGGAAATAGAATATATCCACTGGGGAGAGATCAAAGACTGAGTGTGTGTGTGTGTGTGTGTGTGTGTGTGTGTGTGTGTGTGTGTGTGTGTGTGTGTGTGTGTGAGGGAGAGGAAGGGGAGGGAAAGAGAGGGGGGGTGGCGTACATGTAGATCTGCTCCTTGTCGACAGGGAGGTCTGACAACCAGGATTATTGATGAGAGGCAGAACCCCTGTTAGACCGAGCAGAGCGCAGACCTCTGGGATTTGGAGTCCGCGTGGTGTTTACATGTCCGGCGGTCTCTCAAGGCCACCGACTCTTTATCAGCTCCGACCCGAACGAGATGCAGGCCCGGCAACTTTTCACAGCCGTGGAAAAGTCACATTTCAGACTTGGTGAAGTTGCCTTTAATGGTCAGAACAAGACCAGGTTCACTCAGCGCTCTTTCCTGTGTCAGTTCTTTTTCTTTTTTTTTTCGGGCTGCCCGCAGCTGCTTGTATTTATGTTATCATAGATTACAGCTGCATTGTTTGAAGTTGACTGACAGCCAGTGATATTTATGCTTATGCGCGAGTGTGTATTTGGATTCCTTTGTTTTTGACGAGGCAGCACACACATACGCATATAAACACACCAAGATGCACCGGTGTAATCATGCTGCACACATACCCAGCTGTGCAGACACACACACACACACACAGACACACACTCCCTGTCAGTTGCTGTTGTTCTTGACATTCTGTCGATATCATTGTGTCCAAAAAGCTTGGTTTGTTTGATGCGGCTCTCTCGGCTGATGCTGGCCAGCGCTCTTTGACGCACACACAGACACTTTGTTCTAAGACCTATGCAACCCATCTCTCCGTCTCACTCACTCTCTCTCTCTCTCTCTCTTTGTTTCCGTCCCTGTTGCTCGTCGTCCTCTTTCAGACTTCATCGCTGTCCCTCTGCGATAACAGGCAGCCCAGCCACAAGGACAGATCGGTTTCATACGCAGCCAGAGAAGCATGTCAACAAGGCAGTGTCAGGCTGAAATGCAAACACGTTACTATATACTAAAGTCACAGCGTGGCCATGAAAGATAAACATATTGTACTATATTAAAAGAATATATAAAAAACCTTGCTTTGATTTTGGATGGTTCCCTGTGTGTACAGTGTTTTACTAATCCGTAATCCACTTTTGGCCCTTCTTATCATCTTGAGTCAGGCTTGGATGTGCGCACGTCTCCAGCCAAATCTGACCACACCTATGGGTCATACTGAGACTGTGGCTGGCTAAAAGTTAAACCTAAATGCTCTTTCACAGATCATTTCTGGCATTTATGTGCTGCAGTTTCTTGATTCTTGTCAGTGGGCCTTGATACCAGTACTCAGTATCTGTGATAAACTAACACTGGACCACGATATTGTGTCGTTTACCAGTCTCAGATTACTGTTTGTTCAAGAAAATCTATTACTATTTCCTTTTTTTTAACTTGATTTGTACAAAACTTTAAAAGCAGTCATGACCCATGACCAAAGCTAAGTCAAACTGACATGCTGCAGGTGCGCGTGGGGGATATGCATGTCTGTGACCGATTCGTCTCAATACATGTGTTATTTGTTTGAACGTACAGATTGATTTCTTCATCCATCTTTGGTCAAGCAGCCCCCTCCACCCCCCTCCCTATCGAATAAACACAGGCATTTTATAGACACGGGCCCTGATGCTGCGATATTGTTTTTGACTCTCTCTGTTATGTATTGATCACCGGCTCGCCTGTTTTTCTGCACAGTTTGGACACTTATAGATGAATACATGTACACACACACTCGCACACATGGACATAGAGGCACATGCGTGCGTGGTCTTCCATTTGGACAATTGTTGCTGCCACATTGCAGTGGAAGAGGGTGTGTGTATGCTTGTGTCTGTGTGTGAGCGACATTCAAACATTGATGTCTGACTACTGATTCCTTGTTATCTTATTATTACCCCTCCATTCTACATGGAGGCACCACTTTGTTGTTGCATGTTTTTGTGCATAGCTGAACTACTCGGGCAACGACTCCATCGCTAATTATAGCTTTCCACTTGAGCGGCGACACAGAGACACGGGGCCCTTGAGTTAACTTCTCTGGAACTCACCACTGTTGTGGTTTTCAGATATATGCATTACTGCATTGTGTTCAACCATGTAATTTTAGTGTTTCGCTCACTTGGTGCTCGGTTTCTATGGTTTCTTTTTTTTATCTATCATGTAAGTGCTCAGTAGTAAGAGCCGGTGTGGAGGAGCGCTTCATGAACACAGGAGCTACATAACGTTGAACTTTTAGTTTGTGTGACAGCAAGCGTCTCCTGGAAAAGCACGAGCTGGAGTTATATCTGGATCTGTCTATTGATAAAAATTCTGTGTTTTACTTTACTAGTAAAGATTTTACTACTAAAATCGTCTGTGGCACGATGCTCAAATTTGTCTAGAATATGCTGCTCAAAATATTTAACATTATAATGTTATGTGACTGTTATATATAGATATCAATATTCCAATTGAAATATTTGATAACATTTCAATATAACTCCAACCTCAGTTAAATGATTAGAAAGATAAGTAATTAAGCATACTTTATACTTTTACTCAACATTTCTCTCACCTGCTCAGATGTTGAAATATCAATAATAATAATTCAGTAACACCGTATAAAAAAATATAACTCTAATATCATGCTAAAAGGAGCAATTCTCTGTTGCTGAGTACTTCACTTTAGATGGTGGAGGCACTTTAAATATACTGATGAGTACATAAAGTAACTCTAAAAGTGATCTGAAAAGTATGTGGTAGAGTAACGAGTACAAAATTGAAAGTACTAAAGTAGAGCTGTAAAGTGAGCTCAAATAGAAATTCTCAAGTTCAACACAAGTATCTCAAAAGCTGACTTAAATACAGTGCTTGAGTAAATGTCCTGCCTCTGTGCCGTTCACTACAACCTGCTGTTTCCTGACACAAATACTTCCTCTTCTCCTCCCTCCTTTGTCTAATTTTTATGCATTTTATTTTTTGCTTCTTACACTATCTGGGCGCCAGAAACTCTGAAAGCTTTACCTCACTTTAGACTGATGAACAGCCCTTTGTGTTCTAAAGAAATCTCTTTTTGTGCCATAAAGCAGTCTGGCACACAATGTAAAACACATTATAAATGCCAGTGAAAGCTGCCAGTCTTCTTGGTTGGTTGTTTGTAGTAATTACACTAATGTCTACAAATGAAGGTGGTAATGATTTATTGATGTTACAATGCTACATGTAGTACATTTAACAATCAGAGGTTCGAGGTAGTTATTACAATTCGATATAGAACCACCACCCTAACCAAAGAACCTTTGAAGATGCCTCTTTTTTCTGGGTGGAGCAGTGGCTGAATACATGGTTGAGTCCGAGCACCGATCGAGTCCTGGCTCGGTTGTCCGCTCTGTCCAGAAGGCAACTCCGCAGGACGTTAGCCGGCTCAGCATTCTGGGATAGCTGCCCAGGGGTCCCGGATGACCTCAAGAGTTAAAAGCAAACAGCGGGAGAGATAGACGAAGGCATGGAGGAAGCATGGAAACTGACAGAGAGTCGGAGAAAAGGAGGGATGGAGGTATGTGGGTGAAGGCAGGGAGGGGGAAGGAAACAGGAGACAGTGATGAAGTGATGAGTGATGAAGAGGATAAAACCATCCAAATATGTTCGCAGAGATGGTATACAGGAAGGAAGGAAAAGATTTACAGGAGACACGCAGGCACAGGGAAGGTACTCTACATTACCGGAAGTATGTGGACACCCCCCATTCTCCTCACTTCCAATGAAGGGAAACCCTAAACACATAATGTTTTTTAGAGCTTCTAACTTGGTGGCAACATTTTGGGTTTCTTCCTTTCCTGTTTGAACGTGACAGTGCCACCGCGGCTTTGTTTCAAAATGTTCATAGTTGTTGTGAACAGCCACAGTAGAAGTTGTTGTGAGAGGTCTAAATAATTGTTTAAATATGGCCAAAACAGCATCTCTCCTGGAAAGCTTTCTTCGTGTTGCACCTGCTCGTTCGCACAAAAAGTTACAGAAATAGATGTGTAAAGAATGGAAAAAAAAAAGAACATTTGAGAAAGAGGCCCGAGCCCTTCATACTTCCACACCTCCGCACACCTGGACTATTGGCGTGCGAAGTGGGCGTAATTATCAGAAAGTTGCTGTCAGACAACAGAAAGGTGTCCGGGGACGCCATTTGATCATCAAACAAGCAATCCTGCTGAAATATACCGACTCCTTTATTGACCAACACCAATGACCGACCCTATTAACGCTCTTGTGGCTCGATGGGAGCGAATCCCTGCAGCCAAGTTCCAAAATTGTGGGAAAAGCGTAAAATCAGGCAGTTTGGGAATGAGATGCTCAACGTTGACGTGTGTGTGTGTGTGTGATTTCTGTGTGTGCACTGCAAAAAACAGACGAACCCAGTCCCCTTTCAGTCCTGATCCCTGAAGAAGACAGGTCAGATGGAAGAAATGCAAGATGAACGAGTGAACCAGAGGTTTACAAGACATACTTAAAAGACATACAAGTGTGCGTGTGTGTGCGTGTGTGTGTGTGTGTGTGTGTGAGAGAGAGAGAGGAGAATTGAGAATGTCATCCCTCAGATGGACCTCATGAGCGACATGTCAGATCTGTCATTTCACTCACTGGCCGCTCCACCTGCTTTCCCACAGTCGTCTTCTCCTTGGCCTGATAATGACGCTTAAGAAGGTAATGGTGTAAATGAAAGCTGCCCCCCTCCCTCCCTCTCTCCCCTTCTATGTGCATGTCTCTCTACCTCTCTCCCTCTCTCTCTGGGGAACAAAGAGGCCTTATTATACCTCCCTGTCAGCGTCGCTCTGTGTCTCACCACTGTACAATCACTGTTTTCAGCAGCACTATCAGCATGGGGTAAATGGAGAGAGAGAGTGGGCGAGACAGGTAGACAGAGAATGGGGACGTCTGTCTCCAGTGGCAGTATTCAACACTAGTTATCTAGAAGTGCTTTTTTAGTTTGAAGCGCACCGCTCGTTTGTTGAAAATGTCTTTGTGTGGGGCTTTTTTTTTTTCGTCTTAAAGCTTGAACAGGCAGTGTAATTTATTTGAGGCGCGCGTTCACATGACACACACAGGAACACACACGCACACACACACACTCCTTAAGTCGAGAGATATCTTCTTATTGGGGAATCTTTCAATAAATCAATGTGACTTTAAACACATTTCCCAGGCGACGCGGCTGACCTGATAAGAAGTGAACTAATCTCTTTTGAGGCTGCCGGGAGAGCTTTGAACCAAATCTACTGTGCATCTATCACCAAGGTTATTTGTCAATGGCTGCTAATCCCAGGTAAATTTCCCTGGTTTTATATCAGGGGTTCTCATGCCTGAAGTTTCTCGGCCTTGGGAAAATAAGAGAGCAGGCTTACAGAAAGTAGGGGAACAAAAGAAATGTTATGGATTTCAGCAGCAAAACAATGGATGAGGGAGGGAAAGGGAGCAGACAGGCAGGCAGGCGCACACGGAGAGAGAGAATGTGTATAAATTAGTTTTTACATCAAAATCAGGAGTGCATTGCAATGCATGTGTATTTATATAATAGTTTGTTATTATAATGTTCATACACGGTCAAATGTAATATCACTTGTTTACTTTTGCTTATACTTTGTCTTTAGCAACCCTATAATGATAAACTATAATTAAAAAAAAAGTAATAGATTTATTTTCTTTGATCACCGACGACAGCAAAATAGTTTCTCTTTCAGCTGACCACACAGTTTCATTATGAGCTTCTACCAAAAGGCTGAGATTTCCATTCACAGTACGGGGTACATTTTCAACAGCTAACAAAGATTGTTCTCAGTTATAGTAAAATAAAAGACATGATCTGCTTCACAACAAGTTAAAACCCGAGAATAATTCATTTGACATGTACAGTTATAGCATAATTAATAACGTGAAAAATCGACACATAAAGTCATATAACATGCAGTTTAGTCTTTGTTGAACTAAATCAGACTTGGGTAGTTCTATACATTTTAAACAGAGGGAAGTTTGTCCACAATCTTCAATCGTATTCTGTTAAATAATTACCAATATCACAAGCATTATTTCAGATTTAGCTGATTATCAGTGTGTTTTTACTGATTATATCTAAAAAATGTCCATGTAACATTAATTCTTCTCATATATACACTAGTTTATAATCAGAAAACTCTGTTACTTACTGTGAATGGATGTTTCTGCTAATTGGTAGAGTTTTGTTTTTTGAATATTTGACAAAGTCACACTTTTTCTTACATTTTTTTTTTTAAACATCTTCTATTCAGTGAGCTCTTTAAAATTAAATTAAATCCCCCTTCCCAAATTTGGTACGTCCCCTGGGAAGTTTCTGGGGGCCTACTTTGATCGAGAAATGCCTTAATCGGGTTACAGATTTAGCAATGTGATATCACAACTCCAAATGTACTCTACCAGAACAGTAGAGAAACACCACTGAGGGGTTAAATACATCACTGCGCTATATGCTCACAAAGTTTGCATGTCATCTGTCATGTCTGCACCCACTCAAGGTCAGAGCAGAGATCCAGGAAGCCAGGCTTTCGGTTACATCTGTCTAATTTATGAGCACCCAATTAGCAGAGCACACAAACTAATGATTGTGACCAACGCCTGGTCCACAATGTGAAAAATAATGGTCCGCTTTCACCTATTAACACGGCAGCGTCGTCCCACCACGCACACACTGTTTGGCAATAAATAATTGATCGGAGACGTTATTAAAAAGTTTCTGTTTTTGCCATTTCTTTCGCTGAACTACCTCATGTGGAAAGACACCTTTCTTTGATTTTTCGTCTCATTTTTTTCATCTTCATCCTGTATTCCACCTCTCTTTTTTTCCTCTCTCCATCCCTTGAAGTCCCCCCCCTTCCACTCCCTCCCTCCCCATGTGCGCAGATCATGGAAAATCTCTTGCCATATCTGTCATCTGTCACGCTCTCTGATGAACAGTTTTGATCTCTCGCTCCTCTGTTTATGGCCGTTGTCAAGCGAAAAGAGTCGTAGCCGTAAGTGCTTACACCAGCGCGTAAATAGTTTGACGTGTGGCTCTGTAACAAAGTTGTAGGAGTAAATAAGGAACCAAACAACCACGCAGAATTGCAATTAAGTTGTACGTCTGCATTATGAAATGTTTGGAGCAGAATGATTTCTGCTCGGTCTTTTACATTTCCAAGTATTGATATCAAAAGTGTGTGTTCCTTTGTTCCAGAAAGACTCATAGGCTGTACAAGATCAAAGAGTAAGCACAGTATATTATGGATAGCACTCAGATACGCACACACACACACACACATGCAGACACACCAAACAGTGGGATAGCAGAGGGATATGTGGAATATAATGTGATTGCTGCTCAATTCTTCCGTTGTGAGGTCATGGTGTTAAGGTCCAAGTGAGATGGAGGATTTGCTAGAAAAGAAGACTTTCACAGCTGAACGGAACAGGCTTTAAACATTCAAATCAATAGAGTCAGTCGGGATGACAGCCCCCACAAAACATGTCATTTAAAACAGGCTTCCCACTTTGACTTTTACGATGCAGTAGTTTCATCTGTGTTCTTTCAAAGGAAATCTTATAGATGGTGCATCATTTTATACATGTTTCCCTGAGGCATCTTTGGACACTTTGAATGTCCACTAAGATTTACAACAAACATATGTCATTTCAGACAACGTTTGGCCGCATGGCATTAGTTTGTAATGACTTTTTTTTTTTTTTGCTTTTAAAGTATTTTATTTTCATAATACAGAATAGAAAACTATCTGTTAACAGGGAGATATTTTTCCGAGAAATATCCACAACATCTGTACAGTAAAAGAGACTTTAATCCTCACGTGGTTAAATGAAATGAAGTGTAATGAGGGATGAGAGTGGGAGGTAAGGAAAACACAGATTTTTGTGAAGTATATTGCATCGTTTAAGGTAAAATACAGAGTACATTTAATGAGCATTTTACAGCATAGATAGAACTTTTTATAAATCAGCTGGTTTTGATTTGAACAAGCTCGAAAAAAAAAAATTTAATTTGCACAAGTTGGTTGTAATTACTTATTTTTTAATATGGCTTTTTATTGTACAACCCCAATTTAATATATACATATTTGTGTATATGGCAAATGATCACACTTTAAGACTTCATTGTTTGAAACAAATCAATTTCAGTGACTGATGATGAACTAAATTTGGTCTCAGCATTTCCACAATATCGACAGCTTCATACCAAAAATAGTGGCGTCACCACTGCCCTTCACAAACCCATATCATCATGAACCTGAGTTTGTGGTTATTTGGACAGCTCACACATTGATCAGTGTTACTGTCCAGGACAGACGGAAGGCAGAGGAGAGGCCTGAGAGGAACCGACAGAGAGTGAGAGATGCCGAAAAAAAAAGAGGAATGGAGAGAGAGAGAGAGAGAGAGAGAGAGAGATTCAGGGGAGAAGGCAAAGACGAGATGGAAGAGGAGGGGTGTGTGTGTGTGGAGAGGGGGTGGGGGGGGAGCTGATCTTGGAAAGGTTTAGTATATCATAATTATCCCGTTAAGTAACGGCGGAGCAGCCTCCCCGGGGGAATTCGTCTTAAATGGAAGATTTGCAAGGAGAACGGGTCAGAGAGAAAAACGGCTTCCAGTCGGCAGGAAATCCTGTTTACATTTACATAATCATATCAACACTCACTCCTTCTTCTTCTTTGTCTCTTTCTTTTGGTTGCCTTTTCAAAAAAAATAAATAAATAAAAAACAGGGGAAAGAGACAAATGAGGGAGGGCTTTAGGCTGCTGCTTGTCGAAGTTTGTTGTTGTTGCTCCTCTTTTTTTCCTTTTTTCTTTTTTTCGCTTGCTCTTATTTTCTTAAAAGTGCTGCCAGTGTTGGCAAGGATGCCTCTTTATTTGAAATCTCTTGCCAACACCTCCAACCTCTTCTCTACGTCTCTGTCTTTCCACCTTGTAATGTCCTCTTTGAGTGGGATTTGTCAGACCTTTTGGCCTCTTTCCCTCATTTGGCATGTTTGAAATAAAAAAGAGAGAAAAAAGAAAGCAAAAAAAGAAAAAAAAAAAAAAAGCATAAATAAGGTATGGCGTGCCCGGCTGTGTGAGTCTTAATTGAGATCTGCTAAGAGCAGGCAGCAGATGTTTGTAGCAGCAACTGTTGAATCATCAGAGACCACTGAAAGCCTGTGAAACCATGTTAAAAAGAAGCCAGGTGCTCCACATTTTTTATTTCTCACTTTCTCTCTTTACATCATGGAAGAACTGAAGTGATGATGTGAAAGTGTGTGTATGGGGAGTTTGTAGGAGAGAAAAAAGAGAAAAGAATTGAGAAACACAAATATACGGGTTATTAGCAATGCTAAACTGTTGTAAAGTGACTGCGTCTTCATGTACTTGCCAAAAAAAAAGGAAAAAAAGAGAGAAAGGAGAAAGAAAAACGTCGACTTGAAGCTCAGCTAAAACATGGTGCAAAGACTGATTGCTAACAAGATATTATAAGGTGGTGAATGTTATAAATAGCCATATTGTAGGTCATCAAACTGCAGGGAAAATTTCTCTCATTACCCATTGATTTATTTAAAATATATTTCATAATATAGAACTATTGTAATGCAGTGCCTTTTTAATGTTAGTAGAAATGTGTTTTTAACTTTAAATATTAATATTCCTGGAAATAATTATATTATATAAGTATGTGAAGTATTGGTATATATTTATTCATTTTTAGATATGAAACATCACATATTGATATTGAAAGTAACACATTATGTGCTTGGCAGTTCTGCCTTTGTCAATTTCCACTAATCCAAAAATGGTCAAGAGGTGGAGCGTGGTTGCTGAAACCAGCCACTTCTGATTAATTATGCATAACTTAAAGCCTTAATATAATTTGAATGGGCTATATAGCAATGAGTTCTATAAAAATCCACTCATGAACGGGGAAATTAGCTTTAGAGACCAAAACATTTTTTTGTACCAGGCTGTAAACATGACATTTAAACATGGGGCCTTATGGAGACTTTCTGTCACCAGCCTTAAGTGGCCATTTGAGGAACTGCAGTTTGAGGCAATGTGATTAAACAATACTTTGTTTAGAATTGAGGGGCACCTTGGTAAGTACTAAGGCCAGTCCTTGTTGCGGCCATTCCAACCCGCTGCCCTTTGCTGCATGCTGTCTCCCCTCCCTCTCCCCCCTTTCCACTCACCCTTAAGCTGTCATTGTCAAAATAAAGGCATGAAACCATCCCCCCCGTCCAAGAATCCCAATGTGAGCACAAAACAAAGTAGAATGAAAAGTGGATTCTGAAACAGGGCCCCACTTCATACAGGGCCACAGGATTAGGTAATATTACAGGACCTGTATTTGATATTGGAAGTTCGAGGTGCAAAGTCCTTAACACATTTGCAGTTAATCAAATTATTCACAACTCAGTCATATACATTAAACTTTGGACTTTTGGTGCCCATGGGAGTTTAGGGCCTCGGGCAGTTGCCTGCTTTGTAATCCAGCCTTGGTAACTCCTGTTCATTCAATCATTCATTCATCCATTCCCTCACAGTTTGCCAGCCTTGCAGCCCCTAGTGGCTGTAAGGAGACATGTGTGTGTCCACACACACTGAACTAGAATCAGTACCCAGGTCCACAGTTTTTAACTCTGGACATGACATGTTCTTTAAACTCGAACATGTCATGTCCAGAGTTAAAAACTGTGTTGTTATTTAGATACAGCCTCATTTTAAATGATACAATCCAGTGATAATGAATCATTAGCTTAAAGCTGCTTCAGGAAATCCTGCTTAGGCCGTATGAAGTAACCCAGAACTATTTCAACTCCCGTAAATGTTGACAGTCTTGCCTGGAATAACTGAAATGTATGTGCATGTGCCTGTACCTTCATATACTAAACCGATGCCCATGTTACGCTTGTTCATAGAGTCTGTATCTCAGCCTCTACCTTTCTGCCGACTCCAACCAACCACCTGTCCAAGAACCTGAGAGCTCCCCTCATGCCATGCGACAGGTTCTCTGTGATTATAAATGATAACTATGATAGCTGGAGCAGGGTTGCTATTACTCTCCTGTCTGTCAGTCTCGATGCTGTCCTCATGTCGAGACTTCTGTTCATCTCCGTGTCATATTTGATTTCTCTGCCGTCGGGTCCTGTCTTTTTGATTTACCTTTTTGACTTTTGGTGTTTGTACTAGAGTTGAGCTAATGCAAATATTGAAATCTACACCTTTGTACTGAAGCCAGTCATTGTTGAGATTTAAGGAAGAGCCTCCAGAGGTGAAGGACACTGACTCACCGGTATCATATTTAATGAAAGGCCTGATATTTGAGGTTGAGACTCATATTCTCTATTTTCCCGTCTGTGTCTGCCTTTATGAGTGAGTATTATAGACTTTTGCAAGGCAGCACACTTACTGTTGCCCTATATATGCATATTGCCCTATATAATATTGCCCTATTTGCTGCTGTGTCTCTGGTTCATTTCTCTTCCTTCTGTGATCCGCTGTACATACATCCTCCATACTGTGCCATCACACTCCTTTTGTCTGTCCTCTTCTTCTTCCTTCTCAGTCAAATGGATGGGGTTTGGGGGACACATCTCAATGGCCGACCAACAGACCCCTTCTTCCTTCCTCCATCTCCCATCTGGCTTCATGCCACACCAAATTAGTAACCAGATATGTCACCACCATCGTGCTGGTGCAGATAACACCGTACGCTTTTGGGAGGGCCGTGGCTTGCAGATTAGCACCTAAAATTAATACAATTGACTCGCAGGAAGGCCATCTGCTCTCTTGTGTTTGGTAGTTTATTGGTGGTGCACTTGAAAACCAAGCAATGGCCAAGGAGTTTGCAAGGCCCAATAAAGGAAACAGTTTGTGTGTTAAGATTGGTCAGTGCCAAGGACCTCATGATTGAAATTGAATTTCAGCTCTGAAGGTCATGACAGGGCATCACATAATTAAATACTACACAGAGTTATCAGTCTGCTGTTCTACATATTCAGAGTAAAAACACAGTTTTAAACAGGTTTAAACGCTCTATCAACTCCTAGAGCTAGATTTCCATTTTTTCTCTTTGTTACCATCACCTTCACTATCATATTCTTCTTTGTATGTGCAGCAGTAGCTGTAATACAAGTAGTGGTACAATAACAGTAGGTTATACTATACCTTGTTGTGTTTTTAAACACAGCTTTTAAGAAAGGAAGTAGACATAGAACTACCACTAACCACAGAGGGAAAATCACAGAGGCACTGCGCTGTCAGTTGAAACATATTTAATAAGAAATAATCACATTAAAGAAACTGTGTAAAGTGATATTTAAAAGGTAGCTGTAGACATATATGCTGTTCAGCCAGGCTTTTTAAAAGCCTGCAGGCCCTTATGGAAAAGACAAACCCGATTTGCTGCAGTACACTAATACAAACATCCAGTGGTGTGGCCTTTAGCCTGCGTCTGTATATCAGAGAATGAGGGAAGGATGTTAGTTCATGTAAGCAGAAAGCTTTCCAAAAAGAAAGAAAAGTGAATAGTGGCTGGAGATGAGATGACCTCACCTTTTTCCTGCCCCCACCACCACTACCACCACCACCACCCCTGAACAAAAGCTTCCTTTTCAGTGAAGGGTGGATGGTAGAGATGGTTAGGAAACTCGAGAGCTCAAATCCCCGATTTCCTTGTGAGGACATGAAGGCAACATGGAGTTTCGGAATGGCAGACACAAAAAGTTGTGAACACACATAAAAAAAATAGAAAAAACAAAACAAAACAAGTCCTCCAAAATAAGAGGCTTCATTTGACCGGGGCACATGGGTAATCGGGCAGTTTCATGATTTCTTTCTCTCTTCTTTTTGCCCTTTCCCTCTCTTTTACATTAGACTACAGGCTTTTTCAAAGCACAGTGTGTGTCACAAGCATTTAAGATGTGGCCTTTTTTCCCCCTGCACATTCCAACGCCATTATGTTACATTGTTGCTGAATAAAAGGCTGTATTATGTTCCAGCCCCCCCAGTAAAAGGGCAGAAGTGGACCCAGTTTTTATCTGCTGAACGAATCAATCAGGATTATGTCAGCTGAAAAGAATCACAGACAGCAGTCGCCAGGCACTGTGTCTCTGTATGTGTGTGAGTGTGTGTTAGTGTGTATATCCCCCTCTCTCTCCCTCTCTCTGTGAAGGATGGGAAATTTGCAATGGAGGAAAGCACTTGTTGGTTATGAACATGCCCTGCTTGGTGACAGAGATGTCATTTGGGGTCTAAAAAGCAACAGGATTTTTTTTTTCTATTTATATATTTACCCACTCCCCCCTCAACCCCACCCCTTTCTCCTCCTCTGTGGGAGGATTGGAAGGGCACTAATTATCATTTCAGCAGAAATGATTAGAAGATCAAACAGGGATCGAATGCCATTTCCTTCCATTAATGCAGGGGGTTTAGAGTGCCTGTCATGGCTTGGCTTGTCCTAGGGCCTGTGGAGAGAAAAAAATAACAAGGGGGGGAGGAGGGAAGAATGGAAGATGGAGAGGCTTAAGAGGAAGGGAGCGAGGGAGGGACAGGACGGGACAGGGGTTTGGCAACAGAAATAAAGAAGAGCTATTCAGTTAAAAGGCCAAAGGATTTTGCAAGTATAAGTTGAAGAGCAGAAAGACATCATTTGAGCACAGTTCTTGTGTGATTTGGAGAAAAACCTGCACAGAAACTGAACTCGTGGAAGAACACTGACCACTTTACCATCCACAGCCGGGCCCTTTAAGTCTTAGTGCAGATTAGAAAGAGAAAATTGATGCAGCAGAGGCCCAGAAATGCTCACTTTTAGTCTGCAGTGTGGGTAAGGCCCCAGATCCTCCATGCATCCATGATGCAGCTTCATAACGGTGTTTGATAGCACCGGTGTTTGAGACACAGCAGAAAGCGGAGCGCCGAAGCCCGTCGAAAAAAAGACGCATCTGTACTATCGACTGCTTGTCTCATAACTGTCTCCATTCCTGTTTTGTGGAACAGTTTATACAGACAGGAAGTCAAATAAAAGTGGATGGTGCAACGCAGTTAATTAACTAAGATGGCTTCCTCCATGTTGGACTTTTCTGTTTTCTCTCATGACATCATCTGTTGTTGTTTTTATGCTCAAGAGCCACAGAAGACCGTACACAGCGGGGTTTTATGGTGTGAATACTCTCCATGACGAGTAAATTGACTTTTGTGTGTAAAATAAGTGGCGTGGCCCTTTAAACACGAGCCACCAAACCATCAGTTTAAGTAAAGATCTTCCTGTCATGTGACTTTCTGTCCGTGCATGTTTAAAATCAGAACCCCGTGATATTTCCTTCATCGTAACCTCCGTTCAGATTCAACTTTGAAAGTTTTAGGCCGAGCACAAACAAGTGACGGCGAATTGGCACCTAACAAAGTTCGATGTTTCCATTAAAAGATCAAAGAGACTCGAGGTGGATATCTGGAAGATTACCGAGAAACTGCGGAGCAAAAGGGGGCAGAATGGAGAGCGCGGATGAGGTTGTGATTGTTTCAGCACGTCAGATGAGAGAAATGTCAAAGAGAATGTGAGAGATGACCTCTGTGTTCATCGCCCATTAATGACCCTGCAGCTCCCAGCTTCATTTTCCCTCTCATCAAAAACATTAAAAAAAAACATTTCCTCCTGTCTCCAATAGTCATTTCCCCCCGCATTGTATTTATGTATTGAAAAAAAAGGTAATAGATCAAGCACATTCCATTATTCTCTTATAAGATCATTAGCAAATATAATTAGATATGAAAGAAAGTAATTTGGAGAGGAGAGGGGAGAAAAGCGCTATCAGGCAGAGAAGACAGATTGTAGCATCAGAGTGTTTGGGCTTAAATTGCTCAGCGGAGGTATTATCAAGCCGGCAATCTTTTAGCCTCAGAAATAGTTTTGGAGTCAGAGAGCGAAAGATAGAAAGAGGCCACTAACATTCACTTCATTGTGTTTCCCCAACTGCAATCGGCATTTTTTTTTTCTTTTTACATTTTACTTCCTTTTTTTCCTCCTCTGAATCTTTCCATCCTGTCACACGCATCACCTCATATTAGACCTGAGAGTTTGCAGCAAAACAAAACTGAGTTTATAAAAAGAAAACAAGTTGACAACGAGTCATCACACACAAAAAAAACATATTATCACAGACAACAGAAAGCAGGTATCCTTTTTTTTTTACCTGCTTCTTGCACATATTGATTCAGCTTTTGTATTATTTTTGCAACTTTAAAAAACAGAAGTACACAAATTGCATTCCGCCTTGAAGTCGCTTCGTGAGGAACCTTTTCGCTGCACATCTCTCTTCTTCTTCTTCTTCCCTCCCCGACTCTCCACCTGCACACAGGAGTTTTTGTCACTCTTTGTTGCACCTTAACACCACACTATGTTTGTCTAATAGGGATCTGAGCCGAATGCAGACTGAGAGCACAACAATCCTGCTGCGTTTCACCACAAATTTTCTTCTTTTTTTTTTTTCACCCCTTCTTCTTCTTTAGTAGTTCTTTGAGGGATTGGGGGGGAGGAGTGTGGGAAGGGTGCAGTGGAGGGGTGGCAGGGTGCATGTGGATTTTTCTAGTCTTTTGTGCGAATCACAGGGAATGGTAACTATAAACATCCTGTATTCATTAAAACCATCTAAAAATACAATTTTGGAGGTGGGGGGGTGCGCTCACTTCCTCGCCGCTCCTCCTCGGTGTATACAAGCGGGCCGTGTTATGCCTGGTGCCGCTCATATTTACATATTTATAAATACTGGGCTGTACAATGAGACGGGGCTGTGCCAAGAACAACACTTTCTGCTAGTGTCGGGGCTCGGATGCCTGAGAGGGAACAAAGGAGTCACAGCCACCTTCAGAGGGTTCACAGAGCTCGACTTTAACACCCTGTTAAAGTCCATGTGGAGAGAGATGATGACAGATGACAGTTTTTATTTATTTACTTTTTCATTTAAACGAGGCTGATACAACATTACATACAGTATGTGACATTCAATAGAGGAGAGGATTTGAGTTTTGTCAGCAGGTTCAGGACAGCGCAGCAGGCCTCACCCTGACTCAACCTCTTCACCTCCACACAATGTTACCCTCATTCTCGTGGTTACATCTGACTACTGGTTGTAACCAGCGCTACTAAACAATTATTTTCTTCCCTCCTTTATTTCAATAATTTTAAAGAGCTAAAACATCCAGCCATGCACAATCTGAAAAAAACACAAAAGACAGGAATATTTTGTTCATCATCTTGTGACAAATGTATCTTGTGGGATTCCTCACCACATGTTGAAACCTCTGCTCTAGTGCTATCTAGCCATGCACATAGATTTGATTTTATTCAGACAAATTTGGGGATATGTCTCTGAAATTTCTGCCTCAGTACAACAGAGGTGAGTAGAATGTAGATTGTGGTGCTCACAGCATTGAAAAATAAAAGATTTCAACACCAGTATGTCTTCCCAAAAAGACAACATTCTTATTACTCTGGATAATCCTCAGAACTGGCTTTGAAGAGTTTTCACAGAACTACTTTCAGGTTCTAAAGATGCGATAATAACTGTTGACAGCGTGTTCTATCTGTTTTAACAATGCTGCGAGCAAACACCACTCCATTCACCACACTGTATCCACTGAGGTGGAGAGAGGAATCTCTGACGCAGGTTTCTCAAAACTTTCTTCATCTCATGATGCTTTTCAAAACCTTGAATTGAAGTTGAACACAAAATGTCAGCTGGGGGCAGGTTGGGTACCTATCGACCGTCAGAGATCTATATTAGCTATTAGCTAAACAACAACGGTCATCAAAAACAGAAAGAATAAAGTGTGAAACATGCCCAGGCAGAGGCACCAGCTATTGTGTTAGTTTAATATGAAGAAACGCTGCACAAATGTGCCACGCTACCAGTCTGAAGAATGGCAGGGTGTTGCACTGCAAAATGCCAGCTTCTACTTGGTGAGTGCCTGTTGTGTGATGTTTTCACAGACTGCTATTAATGTGAGGTGATGCCTCCGAGACCGCATACTCACACTTATCCACGCACACACACGGTCCACTGTATCCCAAGGCGGTCTCCGACACATGCTCAGAGTGCAGTGTTATGCCATTGTTCCATCCTCCTTCCCATTTATCCATTCTGTTAAGCATGACACATGTATTAACAGTGGATGGATCCTGGAGCTGTGTGTCCTCACACCATATGTTTTCCTTTCCCGGGCCCTCTTCTCTCCAATAACCACCACTGTCTCCATCTGCTGTCTCGCAGCGCACCACAAGAGGGCGCACTCGCTCTTTCATAATATACTATAAGACCGTTATAGAGATATAGGCAGCGTGCTCCACAGAGCTGAGTTTCACTGCTGTTCCTTATGAGGGAATAATACTAAAGCACTCATAGAGTGAGATATATTTTCATCAATATCACTGTGACATCATGTATATGCACGCTGCATCAACCTCTAAGAAGGGCAGAGTCTTTGAAGGAAACAAATAAATAAGCCTTGCATGCAGCCTTCGTGTGATAAATGAATGCCACGCAGGTTTTCTGTGTCTGTGAGGTGCATCTGCCGCCTGCCCGAATGGGAAATTAAAAACTGTGAGGGGAAGTTATGCTAAATCTATAAAGTTGGCCAGGAAATTTCTCCCCCTTCACAGCGGCAGTTGTTTGGGGAGAAGGAGCACCGTGCTTAAATAATAACATTCCAGGTGGCTTAGTTAATGAACAGTGAAAATCAAATATGGAGCCTAATCTGGTGCTCGTTACAGGAAGTTTCTTTACAGGGAAGTCAAAGGCAGGAAGTGCCCTCAGGGAGAGACTCGACACTTTTTGAAGCTTCAAAACAAGGAAACTTTATTTTTGTTTTTATTTTAATTATGGTGGCTTTTGTACATAAAATACAAATAAATCTCAGGAACATGAACAAGTGAGTGATGTTTGATGGTGATTTTTCTTTCAGTAATACTCTTTAGGAAAACGATCCTTTCATGTAGATACGACTTTAAATACAGAAATGTCGAAAGTGAATCTCCACCAGTCGGGAAATGACTGCTCTGAATGTATGCAGAGGCATGCTCAGCTATCCATACGTTGGCTTGTGTCTTATTCCCTGTCTTAGCTTGCCCTCTTGTGGTGAAAGCTGGTTATGAAATCTTATACCCTTCTAGTAAGGAACTGTAATCTGAGATGTGCTGCAAATGTGATGAGATAACACCAGTCAGTTGACTACAAAAGAGGCCAACCCTTCATTGCAGCTGCACAATCACAGCTATTCATGTTAATGGCACTTTGTATGATATTATCAATGTGCATTAGGAATCAGATTTGATCTAATATGTTCAAGTCTTTCATTAGAATTTAAAAAAAAAGGCTATTTGTAATTATCCTGTAGAAGGACTGGAACCATCTGAAGTGAGTAACATGGAGCACTAAAAGCAGAAGCTCGTATGAGACATACAGTTAAGTAAATGTTGGTCGCAGTAATGTAGGGAGTTGTTCACACCACGCGCAGACAGCTAGAGAATTATTACCCAGTGTTGAATCTAAGAGATGTTTTATCATGTTATTAGCTCTTTATTTTCCCTCTGTTACGGCGGCACTTCCTTTCATTTTGATATCCATTTCCGTCCTTGCAAAAGCACAGCTCAAATAAACCCGTGTTTTAATTTGGTTTTGTCAGATTCATAACGCCACTTTAAAAGAACATGACATGCAAATGTGTTCAGCGGTGTTTTATTGCAAAATAATTTTCTGAGAAGTTGCTGAGGGAATGAAAGTGTAGAAAAAGGAGGAGGGGGGGCGCTGGGGACAAGTTGTATTATTTAGTGGCCGCTGCTGTGGGACCTAATTACAGTTATGCATTTGTTACTGTCTCACCGAGTCTTAAAACTTTTTTTTTTCTTTATTAGAATTACTCACTCCACTTCTCACCCACTGTCACACTTCCTGTCACACTTATTGAGCCAACCAACTTGCTTGTAACAAGTACGAAACTACTCCAGCTGTCATAACCATAATGTGTTACCGTAGCACCTCGTATCATTTTAGAAATGATTATTTCACCGAGCACCAATCGCAATCTCTCAGCGCAAGCCTCCGTGTATGGAAGACGCAAAACTAAGATTAGGAAGAAATAAATGGTGGATTTGTACAGTAGATGTAGCAATCTAATGAAAGCTCTACTGACCTTGCTTATGTAAAGAGCAGCTTCCTACCTTCCTAGTTATTTACAGTGATTGTTGTAGTACATGACAGGGTAGACAGAATAACAGGATAAACCCTAGAGTGCAAACGGGAACCAAAACAATAGTGCTACACTTTTAATTTCAAAGCAGTGGATTCAATTATGTGGACATGGAGGTAATCTGTGGATTATTGTATTTGAATGTATTTCATTTGAAGGTGTTCCTGTTATTTTGTCCTCTATGTTTAGATACTAACTGCACACCATCAGCATTTACGAGAGGTAAAAAGGTTTTTCTGTTGCCAGTCCTAGCTGCGTTATGTAATATAATGAATGGAAACTGAACCCAGCAGAAACATTTTAAAGGGTCAGATCACTGAAATGATTTCTCACGTATCCATGCAGGTACTTTTAGTTTCACTTGTCCAATGATATTTCAGCCACCACACCAATACAATAGAAGTTACATGAATTTTGTTTGTGGGAAATGTATATTTAACGTTATGTTTTCCCTTTCTTCCCAAAAGCAGTGTCCCCATAATAAATAGATAATCCATAGACCTGTGTGTGCAAAGTTTTCACTGGGATTTTAGATTTTCCAAAGAAAAACTGTTGACGGTGAGATCTGTGGATTATCCAGAGTAACGGGGACACTGGAAATAGATGCATCTGTTGTACTTTTAAATGCTGTGAGCGCCACAAACAAAATTCCGTTCACCTCTGTTGTATTTGTTTGGAGACAGATTCAGAACGTGGACAAATGAAACCAAAACTATTTTTAAGACTAATTATGACTGCAGGTAAGTGAGAAAAAATGTGTAATTTGGGTGAAATGACCCTTTAAAGTCCTGAAGTTTGACACAATAGGCCATGGCACATTGTGAAAAGCTGACAGACTCCAAATATCTCATCCATCCATTTGGCCCCACTCACCGTATGATGCAATGATGTGTGTGTGTGAGGGTCTGTGTGTTGGGTCCGTGGTGCTAATCTGCCTCTTGTTCTCTCATTGGCCGTAGTGCATCTCTGGGTAGGAGAGGAGGACCAGCCCATGACCCATGACCCCGCGCTGACCCACGACCCCAACCATCTTAACAACGACCTTAACCACCCTAACAACCATAATCTAGGCAACCCCGAGGGGCTGGACGCCCACGTGGTAAACAAAGACTAACGGCCGCACACCGGAGCAAGGCAGGATGATGAGGATGAGGATGATGAAGGCGATGATGGTGATGATGATGAGGAGGAGGAGGAGGATGAAGGATAAATGAAGGAATACACTATAACAAAGACTTTATTTAAGATGAAAAAAAAAACACATACTACCGTCAGAGTCAAGAGAAGGCGAGAACTATATGAAGGAAAGTTTGGGACAGTTTTCCTTTGGGGACGGATTTGCGAGATGGACCTAATGACATTTGCAAAGCGTCCTCGGACGCGAAACAAAGTGACGGCAACTTTCCTGTTTTGTCTCCTGTGGTCTGAATGCCCCTTGTCTTCGTTGTCTTCTCTCTTATACAATGTTTTTTGTTTTTTGTTCTTTCTTTTCTTTTGTTTTCTTTTGATGAAACTACCTGTCTGATTAGCACTTCCTGTAACTGGCACCGCAATCTCTGATACATTCCTTGAGCTAGAAAAGGTGTGTCTTTTTTTAAATTAGGACTGAAGTGTGTAGTACTTAATCAAATGCTTTCAAAGACTTTTTCTCTCCTGTTAAATGAAGAAGACAGTGATTTCACGTCCACGGACCACCATTGTATTGTACCTGGAATGTATTCTACTGTAGAATAGAAACTCCACTTTACTGGACTGTTGACAGAGACCAAGCACACTACCTGTCATAACAGCCACTTCTGGCTCTCCTATCAGCTGTCATAGAGTCACTATTTATGTCCCATAACCATGCATCACACTGATTATGGTTGGTAACGGACAGGGCACCATATGACAATCTACAACACAAGTTTGTTTCCAGAAATAACGTGGTATTGCTGGTGGAAAAAAAACATACCCATAGTTGACTTTTGATGATGGTGGTGCTAATGATGATTGTTGAAGAAGAATATTCAAACTGCCCTAAATGTACTTATAATACTATACCCCCCAACCCCTCCATAACCAGGCCAGTACAGGCCTTCACCCTGCTATATGGCTCCCTTTGTCTTTTTTTCTTGTTCTGTATCATTCAACACGGCGCCCGTAGACGCTTAATGTACATAGAGAGATATACAGTAGTTCAAAAAAGAAAAAAAGAAAAGTGAAAACTAAAGTTTTAAAGCATTTGCGACAAGGAAAAAGCAAAGAGGTGACAGTAGTTTACACGGCCACGTTCTCAAAAAGGTAGGCATTCTTCTAGAGTTTGACAGAGAAGAATTTTAAAAAGAGGAGAGAGAGAAAAAGATCTCAAAAACAAAACAAACAAAAAAAAAAGGGGGGAAACAGTTTCTTTCTTTATCGCCCTCCGCCCCTTTCTCTTCATCTCTCATGTCAACCTCAAGGACTCTAGTGTTGCAGATGTTTCTAAAATACTGCCACTGATCATTGTTGCACAGTGTTACTGACTACTGAAAAATGGTTTGATGTATTTACTTTAAGAGGAGAAAAAAAAAAGAACAAAAAACTGGAAAAAAGACATATTGTGTATAGCCTTAGATACAAGTCATCTGTTATTGCTTCTACAAAGCTATGTAGCTGTGCTAGACTGTAGGACGTAGGGTTGATTTCATTTTGAATTTTTATATGTACTGTACATTAATGCCTTCTCCATTTACTGATCAAAAAAAGAGGAAAAAGATGACAATCGTCTCCTGTGCTGAAAAACATATTTGCCCCCCATATATACAGAATCCATTATGCATAGAGGGACTTTATCCTTTCTTATTTCTTTCATTTGTTTTGGTTCTCAGAAGTATTTTGCACTGTGATAGTATTATAAATCCAACCTATACAGTACAAAACTAGCTAACTAACTAAACTGAAGGTGTGTGTCTGTGTGTCCCTTGGCATTGTGAAATGTTTCTACGTCATTTTTTGTGAACCCAGAGAAAAATTCTAATGCGGTATGTACAGTTCAAATATAATACTTCTTTATTTTAGTTTGATCAACCTCTATACTGTATGTGGCTTTGACAAATTGTTACCCAGATTTCTTTTGTATGCTAATACCCTTTTGACCTGCAGCGTAGGCCTGTTACTGCTTTAGCCTGAGTGATTTTCACTGCTCAAATTCCAACTTGAGGAGATTTTGCAGCAGTACAGCCTCTATTTTATTTTTGTTTTTTCCCATTTGAATTTGATTTATGTAGATGACAATTAACCATTATTTCAATTTCAATATGCCAGGAAAAGAGGGGATTCAAAACTAAAATAATAAGAGTGAGACATATGAAATGTAATGGTTGTAGGGAAATATAACAGGGTGTTTGAAGGGAGGAATTCTGGAAATGGGGTCTGAGTAAACCAATCAGACGTATGCTGCCGGAGGCACTGACCAATGGCTTTAACCTCTGACCCTATCTCTGTTTTCCAGGGGTGTAAAGATGAGAGATTAATGGCGAGAGTCTCGCTTGGGCTCTCTCCTTCTCTGAACCAGCTATAATGAGCATTCCACTCCACATATTATGTACAAAACCTGTCTTGTGAGCTGAACACTCTTTATGTTTCGCTGTACCCTCATGGCAGATGCTTCGTTTTGTAACTACTGAACTGTACTTATAGTAAAAATAAAATGTATTCAAACTAAAAAAAAAAAAAAGGATTGTCACAGAGCAACGGCCTGTTTCATGTTTTTAATTTCTTCATTTCTGACAGAGTGAGAATCAGGAAGGCGAGTCGGCGTGTCGGAGTGTCACTGTGTCATCAGGAGTGGGTAAACTATTTGTAGAGTAGTCCATCACTTCAACACAAGTTATTATCTCTGTCAATTTGATGGCGAAGCTTCACGGACTGTGATCATGATGTCGAACACGCGCAAGTAAATTACTGTGTGCACCGCTTTGTCTCCCAAAGGTGCTCTTAAAGTAGCTGTAGTGAAACAATATGAGGATGATAGGAGGCACGTGAGCACGCTCACGTGCCTCGTGAAATGTAAAGGGAAGATTCAGACATTTAAAAGACAGAAAATCACTTTCAGATTAGAGACGTGCAGTGAGCGTCACACGTCTTGGCCTCATCGAGTTCTTTTTAACGTTGAGTGCATGCATCTGACATCTCTGTCTTTGACCAGTCCTCTCTTGTACACCACCCTTTCAAAACGCACTGTCTGTATTGTAACAACAGCGGCAAGATTCATTCATAGACTCAAACCAGCTGTAGATCACATACATGCTTGTCACAGGTCAGTAAATCTGACATCTGACGGCCAAACTGTTCTAGCAGATCTACAGTACAGAAGCTTGTTGCACACAGGGTCAAGAATTTACATGCAAATATACGGACATGAAGGAAATATTCACTATTGGAACTGTACTCAAATCTTAAGGGTTACATATTTTACACTTTTCTGGAGTTTCATTTGAAGTTGTATATAGTTTGATAAGTTTTAAGTACCATAAAACAATTCAGTATAGTTTTACATCTCCTCTCTCTGAAGCTCTAGAAAGCACAGGGTGTTTCATGTCGCATTTTGTCTCATTAATATTAATGAAGTGACAGATAGCCAGGTTAACCACAGGTTATCCAGACTGTGGGTCCAGGGTCGCTGAGCTGGGGGCGTGGCTGCGGCTGACTGTATAGTTCTGACATCACAACCATACGGAAGTCCTGACAGCTGATTTAGACAAAATATGAGCTGTGTTCATTTCTCTGTGGATTGAACATTGTAATACTTTAACAGTGTGTATAAAGCACCAAACCTGCTTTTTAGTAACAATAATAAGTCCTACAGTCAAAATCATACTTCAGTAAAAGTATTGCTATATTATCAACAGAAACAAAACAAACGTCTCAAAAGTAAACAGACTGTTCATGCAGAAAATGAGTATGCATGTATATAACACATGGAAGCTACTACTGGCTACTATTTGCTGGCCTCTGGCCTAACAGCACTGCTGGTTAAACAGGTTTGAAAATCAGTTTGACAATCTGAGTGGACTCATTGATTAGATCATTCAGAAGCACCTTTTCACAAATGCAGATTTATGATGCGTTTAAGAAATTAAATATTGCAACGAAACAAAAAAAAAGACAAACTACATCTACAACACTTTTAAACCTTTTAACAAAGACCAAATGGTAAGTGAGAACTTTCCTTTGTCTTTTTGTCTCATTTGTCAGGTAACAAATTCAGCTGCAATGTCATTTATTTTGCCACAAGCTATAATAATACTAATGTCTAGGTGCAGTTTACAATTAGTTGTGCAAAATGTCTCCCAGACAATATTGACCTGACAAGGTCAAGACTTAGTTCAAACATCAAAGTTAAAGTCAGTGTTTGAGGCGAGAAAATAGTGTAAGTGTAAGGAAGAAAAGTCATCAGAACTATATTAAAGTGAATGTGTGTGTTGTAAGAGAGAGGTATATGTATGTATGTACATCTGTGAGGGCACAAATAATATAGCAGAACAGTATCATCTCTCACGATCAGAAGTGAATTCAAACACAAAGGTTTCTCCACACGCTGCTCTTCAAAGGAACAAACATTCACTTTCAATGCCCCCCTCCGTCGTCTGAAACCTGATCCACGGTGCACTGATAGAATCCGTATTTGTGTTAACCTAACGTCAGGACCCCAAAGGCTGCTGTGCCACTGGGAGGCTGCCCAGGTCAATGCCTGACTAATTTTTAAACGGATCAGCTGCACCGCACCAGATGTGGGGGGCCTCCTGCCACGAATCTCCCAAGTCTGTTCCTAATAAAACTCACATCCGGAGAAAGTAACTGTTCGACTGGTTTCTATCTACAGGAACACACACACAGGAACACACATCGCCAAGGATGGCTGCATATGAGACTGAGCAGGAACAATCAGGATATTAGCTGCTGCCTGTGTGTGTGTGTGTGTGTGTGTGTGTGTGTGTGTGTGTGCATCATGCACTGAACTGTACGTGTGTGTGTGTGTGTAGATGTGGTTACATATGAATGACTGTGTGTGCATATAGTAGGTGTGTGTCTCTATGTAACAGTGCACATGTGTCTGATTAAAGAACACATTAGGTCATCTTTCATTCCATCCGGCTTTTCGCGTGTGTGTGTGTGTGTGTGTGTGTGTGTGCACTCCCATGTGTGCTGCTGTTCAGCTGAGCAATTTCAACATTTGAAGCGACCTCTTTCACAGCGTGATGAACACCGATCTCTGCCCTTCATTTAACTTCCTCTCTCATCATTTTCTCTGTTTCTCCCTCTGTCTGTCTGTCTGTCTGTCTCTCTGTCTGTCTGTCTCTCTCTCTTCAGTATCCATTTCCTCTCATCTTCCTCCATGGCATGTTATGCATTCATGTGTATAAGCACACATTGCGGCGTGCTGTCTAATTGTCTGCGTGCCTCGTGCGTCTACGTGTGGATTGATGCGTTTAAGATGACGCTCTGCAGCGGTTTGCAGTTGTGCCAGCGTTTGGTTGGTCGCCGGGCAGATGGTGACCTGCAGATGAACTTGTCTTTCTGCTCATTTGTTCAGCCGCCTCTAATTTCCCTCCTCCTTTACATTAGAATGGCATGAACAGTCTTGCAGTGCAGTTCGGTAGTTAGACCACCAGAGGGCACAACAGACCAGGTTTTGGCGGAGAACTTGTGGCGGGGTCCTCCTCTGAAGAAGCCGCATGTTGCATTGCAGAGAGAAACAGTGAGTTCAGGGAATTCAGGGGGATGTCTCAACCTTGTATTGTTCGAAAATTTTACTACTACTAACTAACTACAACTCAACTACTTTAACACGTACAAAATTCATTTTTTGAATCCTCATCAGAATTCTATTCTTGGCAGTGTGTAGACGGCTTTGAAGGATTTAATCTTTCATTTACAGACAGAAGCACCAAGCCGTTAACTGAAATGTTAAAATAACTGATGAACTAACTGAATGATTCAAATGAAAAAAAAAAAAAAAACAATAAAAATAAATTTTAAGACTTGCCTGGTCAAAATTGTTTGGGCTATCGCGGACTTGAGACTTGCTTTTCAAAATCATGGCTCTGTCTTCAAGAGGTCGGTCGGAGAAGGACTCCTGCAGCTACGGTAGTATGAATGCAGTGTTTAGCATAAAGACGCTTTTTAAAAAATGGTAAAGATATTATGCATCATACTTTTGTGCTTGTCATTCTTCATTTCCTCCCTCTTTGCCCTCTGCTCTCTGATGTCTTCAAAGGTCCGAAACTCATTTGAAAATGATTTATTCTAAAATAAATAAATATACCCCGTCACACGGATCAAACTATCGACTGCTGTTTTATGCTGCATAAAATATACAGCAATGATGTTGGCACTGACACTATTTGTCAATCAGCAGAAACTCAACTGCCATCAATTTTAATAACTCTAATTAATTTCCATAACGCCGGCATCTCTCTGATTTCAGCTCCTTAAATGTGAGAATTTCCTGTTATTATATCACTGTCATTTGATCATCTGCAGTTTTTCTGGACAAAACAAAGACTTTGAAGGTTACTTTGGAGCCTGACAATGTGTAACTATTTTCTGACATTTTAGTAACCAAACAATTGAAGGAGTAATCAATAGAACGATCGATAAAAGAGAAACATAACTGCTAGTTGCAGCCTTGATTTCAAGCCGAACATCTACTAACAAATGCTAATGTAACAGCTTGTCCCCTCATTCTCATGCATCCTTCTGTTTCCTACTAAGCATCTGTGCTTATGTATGTGGGTGTGTTAACGTCTGCATGTGTGTCAGCGTATGCCCAGCAAAGTCTGTGTGTGAGTGTGTGTGTGTGTGTGTGTTTGTGAATGTGTGTTTTTAATGCGGGGCTAGTGTGTGCTACGGCCTCCCTCTTTCTCTCTCCTCAGCTCTTATGAATCGATGATCATGTGGTGTAAGGGAGATAGATGGCCCCCAGCTCCATCTTGTCTCCTCTAATTGTAAAATATTAGTTACATTAGACTCTGGCCCATGATTAATGGAACTTATTTGGAGGGTGGACTCCTGCACACACACACACACACACACACACACCCGTACATACTTTTTTCTTTCTTTCTTCCTCTCTCCCTCTCTTTGGTTACCAGGGGCCTCCAAAGTCTCTTCCTGAAAGAATTGAGTGATTTCACTTAAAGCGGACAAATAGCCCCCTCCTCTCCCTCCTGCCCCAGTAGAGAATGTGGAGGAGAAAAAATACAGGAAGGAGAGAAGAGGAGAAGGGAGATAAGAAAGGGGGGCGAGCTTATGAAAGGGGGTAAATAAGAGCTCTACTGGGAGAGGTTTTAAAAAGTTATGGTGTTGGTTGGATCCAAACGGGATTTAAGCTCCCTGGTAGATAATTCTGTATGCAGGATCACACCCGGAAAATGCAAAACATGGTCAAGACTTGATCGTGTTTACAAGCTGATCTCTGTGAAAAAGGGATATTTTTTGTTTAATGCTAATATTACCTGCCTCGAAAAATGCATCCAAAGAGGAGTTGATAAGTTCAGACGATGAAAACACTGAAGCGTGCGCTGCGGCACGGTGAGAGTCATCGTTTTTTTCTTCTCGTTTCAGTTCAGTTCAATCATCTGCAAGTGAGAGAAACACACGGACGTGATAATTCCTCTCCTCCCGTCCTTGAGGAGCACCTGGTCAGGGCGACGTGACACACACTAACACACACACACACACACACTACTTCAGTTTGTGTGTGTGTGTGTGTTGATAGCATGTGCAGTTCTTCAGCTGCAGCTTGTCTCACTTACACCTGCTACCAGCAAACAATGTCATCATTGTGAAGATTGGCCTTTTATACAGGCACATTTAAAGTGTACATTTGCAGCACAGAGCAGCAATCCTTCATCGTTTTTAAGAATTTTTTAATATTATTTTATCGATGCAGATGTTTCTATGGTCACGAAAGAGGAGGGGAAACGACGAGGAGATTTCACAACTTCTGGCCGTGCATTTCATGCCAGCAGTCACGAATGATGTGGTGTTATTTTGCACAGCCCGGTTCAAAACTGATGCCAAAAATAAACCAAATTGATTCTGAAATGTTTGGCTCACTCTGTCTGCCTTCACAACTTCATCCAACAGAACAAA
Organism: Miichthys miiuy; assembly: GCA_036365135.1. Classification (NCBI taxonomy): domain Eukaryota; kingdom Metazoa; phylum Chordata; class Actinopteri; family Sciaenidae; genus Miichthys; species Miichthys miiuy. The sequence continues at coordinate 3,590,317 of CM071603.1, forward strand.
AAAAAACAAATAAAACAGAGTTACAGTATCACGAGGTTCCTGAGCAATACAAAACAATGTGTGACGTGTGATAACGTACAGCACATTTGATTTTTAAAGGTTTGGCTTCTGTCCTGCTCATATACAAAAAAAAAAAAAAAATTTTACCCTTATTTAAGAGTCAGTTTATTATTTTACATATATTTGCATGTCATAGCTGCTCTCCGTCTTGTACTGTAACTGCTCAAAATCTACCACCCACATGTGCCAGACAGGGATTAAACACAAACGCAACCCTTCGTGCAGCGAGGGAAAGAAGTTTTACTTAAGTTAAAGTAACAGTGCCATAATGTACCTTCAGAAGTGTCTATGCCTGGTTTCTTTGGCAGCAAAATTCAAGTCGAGTTCCTGAAGTCACTCTCAGTGGACATCAGCGTCACATGGCTCACGTGTCTTTCCTGATGCTGTAACAGAGGCACCATGCTAACATTAGCGCTAGCCGCAGCCGAGTTGTGCCTCAAGTCAAGTTTGTTATTTTTTAAGTGACCATTGATCTCACTTTTTTTTTTTGTTTTTGGACCTTTTACTTTTGAGCATCACTCTCATTTCTTCATGGTTGGGTTCATTTTTTCAATCAAGAGGTCTGTGACTCTGTGAGCTCCGTGACACCAAACTGAGCCCTGCATTAAATCACCTATATATATATATATATATATATATATATATATATATATATATATATATATATATATATATATATATATATATATATATATATATATATATGATAATGTGTTTTATATGCATGTATATGTGCAGGATTTATAGTTGTCAGATAAATGTAAAAAATACTTACTACCTAATACTAAATACTTCCCTTGTACACAGATCAAAAATGAAATATTACTTCAACCACTGCACACAAAATGAAAAAGGAAACAGGCCTCTTGAACAACTAAAATTTGATTCTTCATAGCAAGCAAGTAAATATACAGTTACTATAATTATCTGCAATATTCACTTTAGATATTAGGAAACATATTTCTCTGGTCATGTTCAAATCCTGCACAATGATAAGGATGTAATAGTTCACATTGAACTCGGGCTATGCCGCAGTCGTTGTAGAACTTTATTCCCTTTTATTTACCTCTAGCACTGACAGCAGTTTGGCCTTAGCGGTAACTCAACCGTAGTAGTTGAGCCTAAAAGGGTCGAGAGTAATGCATTTAGCTTCATCACCCAGTTCTCCCTGCTGTTCAGACCTTCAGTCATAATGTTGTTTTAACCTCTACACCAGTGATGGGATCCCGGGACACACAGGGGGGCATCTGAGGAGGATTCTTTGAGAACGTCACAGTGTTTTATTCAATAACTTTAATTCTCCACAAATAATCCGTTTCATAATTTAATGCTAAATCAGCATAACCAAACCCACCTTCGTTCAGGGTCCCCTGTGGTAAACTGTCTCTGTGTCTGCTGTCGGACTGTTTCCCTAACTTTAAGCTGTTGTCGCTGTGTGTCCGGGTCAAAGGAAGTTCATGATGATTAATGCAGCAGAGCAGCCGATGCTCTTTGTGTCAGAATGTGAGTGAGAAGCAGGTGGCCGGCATATCTATCAACCCCCACTGCTCTCCAATTTTTTTTTTTTTCTCTTTATTGCTGAGAGACATGGATGACAGCCTCAGCACACGCACACACACTTTAGCATGTACGCACACACACTCTCACAAAGACACACATGCAGTTGGGCATCCATTATCTGTGAACAGTGACAGGTCAGCAGCAGATTGTGCCTCCCTCAGTTCAGCAGGGACTCTGACTGAGGAAAAATAAGGCGAGGTTGGGCATCTTGCCTGCACACACACACACACACACACACGCTGTGAACGCCTCTGCAAAAGATAACGACGATGATACAAATGTCTGAAGAAAATGTGAGCGAGTCCGTTTCAAAGTGTAAGAAGCCATGAGCTGATGAATGAGTGAGTGGGTGAAAGAATGTGCGAGTGAACGAGAGAAAATAGGCGCATGCGTGTGTGTGTGTGTGTGTGTGTGAGAGAACCAATGAGTGTGAGTCACGATGAAAGTGAGTCAGTGACTGAGTAAGCAAACACACGAGTGTGTGAAGCAAACTTTGAGCACAAGCATGAAAAAGAACAGTGGCAGACTCCCGAAATAAAGAGAAAATAGAACAAGAGATGAAGACAGAAAGGAAGGAGCTGCTATTTTGGGTTCTTATTAACAGGTCCTACTGGTAGAGCAATTAATAATCTAGTTCAGTATTTAACATGGGACCTAGTCCCTGCTGGGGACGTTTTAGCTAGCTTTGATGCTGAAAGAGCTCCTTCCCCCCGCACCCCTCTCCTCCTCACAGTTCCTCTTCTCTCCTTAAGTGCCTCCCCTGGTGTTATTTGCGTGTTGGTTTTCTCTAGTTAAGCAAGGAAACAGACCAAATCACTATTCCCCAAACTTCAGGCCAATTTTCCATCAACACACAAGCTCGCTGAGGGAAATGCTCTTAATTCATCAGAGGGAATCCAGAGAAGGATAAATTCCCTTCAGGCTGTTTGAAGTGATGTAAATGTATTTATTTTTGGAAGGGGGGTGTTTTTTTAAAGACAAGCATGGGGGTGTCGATTAGCTCAGTTGGTAGAGCATCCGCCCCGTGTACAAAGGCTGAGCAGCGGCCCAGGGTTGGTTTGGGACTAAAATATGCACATAACCTATGTATTGTAAGCAATGTCAAGTAACAGGGTTTGTTTGACCCATCCATCCATCCTGACACCCTCCATGTGTGAACTTTTCTAGTACTTTATACTACGTCACCTGCACATCAAAACATTATGCCAGACAGGCATCCAGAAATGATGCAAGAGGGGCACCTACCATAGTTTAAAGCTTAGAGACACTGACTACTACTACTTATATTTCACAACTTTGGAGTGAGTTCATATATACATTATTTTTTCACATATGACCTGTCAACAACGTCACACAACTCTCCTCAGAGTTATAACTCATCAATAAAGTCCATTAGGAATTGTATAAAAGAAGGTACAACTTATAATTTCAGGTCATGGCTCATCAGATTCAAACGTTTTACTATCTTACAATATATACTATACTAATCCACATGGTTGCTGTTTGTACAGTGGAGAAAGGAGCAGCTTGTAGCCATGAAGACTTTCCACAATGCAGATTTGCCAAAATGCAAAAAAACAAATGCAGCTACAGGCTAAAAAGAAGGAGGTTTATTTAGTTTAAAGATGAATGTTCAGACATTCAGAGATGTTTTCATCAGTTTTCAGCAGGTTTGTTGTGTAAGTGCACGATAAAAGCTGAACTGATGCACATACATGTGTTGTTTGTACCTGATCATCAGATGATGAAACTGACAAGCTGAAGGCAGGGACTGTCTCTGCATGTAAATATATAAATGTGTAAAATGTCCAAGAGAGATGAGTGATCTGCATGCCCATCCATTCCATAATGATACAATATGGCGTTATGAGCTGTTATGATCTGTTTCATGTCCACAGTTTTCTATCTGTCTCCCACTATACGCTCATGTTTCAATTTAACTTCAGTAAGTATTTTCCTCCATTTAAACCTCTTGTATTAGTCTTAACAATCACACCATTTTTTAAGGTGAGGTTCAAGTATGAATCATACTTTATTATGTTATTAATTTAGGTATATGGTTCAAATATAATATTCTGCATATGTTGTGAGTGACTAAACACACACACACGAGGAGCATCGACAGAAGACAATGTAACACTGAAAATAAAATAGTACAGACTATTTCAAACATCTTAAGGTTAAACCACGCTCACGTCAGCCTTGCTCTGTATAAATCTGCTGTCATGTGTCTATATGTGTGTGTGTGTGTGTGTGTGTGAGGGTGTTGCTGGAGTTTGCTGAGTAATCTGGGAGCCATGGCATGCATGCAGGTTATTGGACAGATGGTTTAGCACATTTAATTGCTCACACCTTCTGTGTGTCTCTGTCTCTCTGCCTACAAACTCTCTGTCTGCATCTCAGTCCATCTCGTATTCGCTCCGTCTTTTCACACCAATGGCTTCCTTTAATAGTCACAAACTTGTATTCCATTTAAAAGTTTCTACTCTACATTTGATCTATTTTTAAAATATGTATCTTAAGTGTAGCCTGCAGCATGGACACATGAATGTCATGAATGACATGAATGTCTGAATGTCGTTCACAGAACCTGACGGTGTGTGTCATAAATTCGAAAGACACAACAAGACTCCTGCACTACTGCGCACAGACACACACACACACACACACACACACACACACACACACACACACACACACACACACACAAACTGATCATATATATTCACAAACATTTACCCAAACACACACGGCATGGGTGCACATACAGAAACACATTAATGTGCACATATGCAAACGCAGAAACACACTGTGTGCTACACCCGCACACACACACACACTCACACACAGAGGCACATAAAGACCAGGAACAGCGTGTTGGCATCCAACCAAAAGCTTCCGTCCTTAAATGCCATTTGATGCCAGCACTGCCATCTGTTGCCGTCTTAAGATAGCTCTTCTCACAAGGCGCGGGCGACACTTTTCCAAGAGCTTTTCACATATGGCCACAAAACGTTCAATATAAAGACAATTTGGGTAAGTTATAACTTCAGTGTAATAACCTTCTCTCTCCTGTCCTTCCTGTCACTCCTCTCTCACACCTCAAATCGAATGAAGACCTTGTTATGAAACGTGAATGGATTCAAGAGACTGAACTTCAAATCCTCAACATATGCGAGTGTAAGGTTAAGCTAAAAATAATACATAGAAAGGATTATTTCATTTTCTTTCTGTCAGATGAGCATGTTGTCAAATAACAGTGGAATACAAAAAAAATGTAACCAAGAGGAAAAAAAGAAAAATGACAACAAGAAGAAGAAAGACCTGGAGGGAATGTAGATGAGAGTTTGAGACGTCCATCCTTACTTTACCTCCAGTAGAGTGCACAAGTGTGTGTGTGTGTCTGTGTGTTTTTTTATGGGTACAGATAAAATAACAACAGACTGGGGGATGATTGAGGAGTGAGGTGAGGTGAGGTTGTGCATGTGTGGCAGGTGAAACACGGGCATGTTTGTGGCAGTGATCTAGACACACACACACACAACACACACACACCCATCCACCCACTGAATCCTCTCCTCCTGCCCTCCTCTTCACTTCCTCTCCCCTTTTCTCTGATCTCCATGCAGAGGGCCTTAGGGGGTTAATTAACAGGCTTAGATAATGCCACACTAATGAAAACAAGACCACTGTTTCTTCTCTCTCTGTCTCTGTCTGTCTGGCTCTTTCTCTATTTTTTCTCACTCTTTATTCCTCTATCAACGTGTCTTTTTTTTTCTCTTCCTTCTTTCATTCTTAAAGGCTTTTGGCAAGGCAACCAACCCAAAGTATCTGTGCACTTGATAAAGACAAAAAGGACAAATGTTTTAAATAAAGCAGAAGAATGGACTACACAGACGTCAGCAACATATGGTGAACAACACGTAATTGAAGCGAAATAACCAGAAATCATATGATGAAGTTGGAAACATCCTTAGTTTGAAAATATGAATTTTTGTTGTGTCGATGTTGGACTAGTCAGCAGAATTCTGGACTGCACTCAACAGAAATCTTTTTTTTACAGTAAATAAATTATAGTTAATGTATGGTTAACACTTCAACTGAAACTATTGGTTAAAGTTAGAGAAATACTGTAGATATGAACCACCACAAAGAGGACAACTACCAACATCGATGTAGTTAGTAAATACTATTAATAACACTGTATGCTGATATTCATTCTTATAAATGATAATAAATGTCACAATGGAATTGACGAGAGTTTTGAGCCACTGATGCCTTCTCAGTGATATAGTGAGCTGATGTAGGGAGCAGTAAAGTTACTAGATGCAAAAACCCATAGCTCCCATGTATTTTACTCAGCTGTGAATTACAACATGAGATATTTACATACATGTGTATGTTTCACTGATCAGCATGAGAACTGTCGACAATAAGCTGTCATACCTGGATGGATATATACTGAAATATCCATTTGCCTTCTACAGTCACTGGAGAGTAAAACAGAAGACGAGCAGGAATCAGAAGAAACAGGACATTTCACCCAAAATACAGATTTAATGAAAAAATCTCACAAAATACATTCTAAAACTAATATCATATCATGTCCTAGGCCACACACCATGATTCTACAGAGAGGAGCATTCTTCACCCATATATGATCACTTATTCTCATATTTGACTGAGAAGTTCAGATTTAGATGCCGTGATGTCATCTGACACCAACCTCCCTTTGTGTCTAAAAGCTGAGATACAGTTGAAAGCTTCAGTTCATTAGTAAGTACACCTTTGAGATTAGATTGTTGCCACCATCTAACAAGGTGGGTTGACATATTTGCAAAAGTCTATCAAGTGACTTGTAAGTCCAAAACACACAATTCCTATTTTGCTTGGGACATGCAATCAAATACAAAAAGAATCAACTTCTCAACTGTAATTTAAAGCAAGGAATAGTCATAGTACTTTATGTGCATTCTACCTAACCTGTAATGCCAAAGAACCCTCAACTGTGACAGTGTTGCTGCTGTGAGCTTGGCAAACCAACTGACTATTACTAATTTAGAAAAATGATGACCTGACTGAAGAAGGTAAAACAGAGAATCCCGGCTGTATGTAATTAAACAAAGTACCTACAGCTAATTTATGTATCTATAATTATTTCATTGCCTGTCTCTGAAATTCATAGTGACATCTGTATTTGTGTTCAGTGTAGGGATGCCCAGATCAACCAGCTGCCAACTAGCTCATTATCAGCCAATCTCAGTAAACAAACGTGTGACCATGAGACTGGGATTAATGCTTTCAAGTCGCTAATCATGAAAACTATTCAATGATTCACATTGTATTGTTCATTTTTTTGAAACTTGACCTCCAATTTTGTGAATGCACAGACAGTGACCTCTACAATAACAAGCTAGGGCTTGTTATTAGCCTAGCAGTTGCTAGCCAGTTAGGAGGAGTGATGGTTCAGCAGTGATTAATCCATGCTGGATGAAATGCGCACTTCAGTTCAGTTTTCAGAAACGGGCCCGTTAAGGTGAGGAAGAAAGCTGGTGGCGAACTTTATGTACTGCATTATGTACTGTGTTTGAATAGCAATATTTTTTTTAAAAAAAACATTTGCAAAATGTTTCCTCTTCATAATTATTAAAACATTCTAAAAACCTAATTCAGCTGGCATTAATGTTTTTCACTTGTTTTTTTTTTAGAATATGATATCTGAATTTCTGTATATGGCTATCTCGTCTTTGCTTGTTTAATTATGATTGATTAGAGGACTCTAGAAAATCATTTTAATCCTCAGTAACACATCACAGCTTCACAGTTGTGAATGCAGTGACAGGGAGGAGGGCGACAGGGATTAGATGGACAAAACAAGAAGGAAACAAGTGGTAGAAAAGGGTTAATTTTATGAATGGTGGTTAGTGTGGTGCTGCTGGACCACAGTCAACATGTGGGCTGCTTTGGTTTCTGGCACAGACCAGAGAATAGGGATTAATGATGGCAACTTTTACCATCCACAGTAGCTGGGCATGTGGATTGTTTAACGCCAGTGTGTGTGTGTGTGTGTGTGTGTGTGTGTGGGAGTAAGAGGAAGAGAGACACAGCCTCTCTTTAATTTTTAATCCGTAACAAAGTATAGCCTGTGTGTCTCTAAGTTGTTCAGCAGAAGTCAATTTCAATTTCTCCCCTAACTCAAGTTTATACATCCTATCCAAACTTTTTTCAAGCCGTGCAATTCTTTTTTTTATCTAAACATCTCCCCAGAGAGCTTGATTTGTATTTATTTTCAAAGTCCACAGAGACAAACAGTAAGTAAGCAGGGAGACGAGGAGAAAAAAACGAGTTGAGTTGTTTTGGGGCATAACTCGCTCTCTCTCTCTAAGTGTAAAATGGGATGGGATATTCTGCCTCTCGGACTTAACGTAATGTAAGAGAGTGTGAAATTAAACTGCACACGAATAAAAGGAACCCTTCATTGTGCGCCGCCGACTAGCTTATCTGGAAATTCAGACAACTGGAACATCCAAAGCCTCCAAACTTGTAGCAATCCCCTTTGTGTGGCTCCGGAGCAAACAATGTAATATCAGAAAGCCGGAGAGGCTCCAAATCCTGTGTCAGATTGCCAAACACAAAGTAGCTGCTTCCGTGTATCCTGCGTTGCCTCGTTGCGTCCTCACAACACGCCTGTGTGTATATGTGTGTGTGAGTGTGTGTGTGTGTATACTTTATTGTCCATCTTTATACAATAAGTAGACTGTGCACTCACTCCGTCTAACCCCATGTGTATGCCAGTGAGTGCTTCAAATAGATTGTTTCCTCTTTAATTCCTGGCCTTTTACCTATTGATATTCCTTGCACCTATCCCCACGCCTCTTTTAAACCCCATATGTTAATTTGATTTAGAGCATCTCAAATTGAATAAGAGATAAAGAAAAAAAAAAGGGAAAAAGAAAACGAGGGTAACAGCAAATGTACTGTTATTAATAACCTAAAGTACCAGAGAGGGCTCGAACACTCTCCCTTCATTCCGCCCCTCCCTCTTCCTTCCTCCCTCCCTCCCTCCCTCTCCATTTTGTTTTGTCCTCTCTGTCTGTCTGTCTGTGAGTGAGTGAGCTAAGTGAAGTGGGTTATGATGGCGGTGTAATCGGCATCCCTCAAAGAAACGGCTGCTGCTATTAAGGGCCATTGTGTTTGCTGCAGTGATGATCAGATTCAATCTAGGGAGAACATTCTGTGCTGGAGCTGTGGCAAGGGGTGGAGGGGGGTGATGGTAGAGAAAAATACCTTGCCTCGTTCCGCTCTGCTATTGTGTTCAGGGGGACTAGATGTATGCACACTCTTCAAAAGATGCATATCGACTCGGGAACTGCAAAAGTTTAGCTCATGAATTTGTGGGAGCTCTCTGACGGCACAAAGTGAGGCGAGTATTAAGTGTTGGGTAATGTTTTGAGGATGTATTTGTTTCAATAAGGAGCTCGGCTGTGCTGCTGGGGAATCACTTTTCCTCTTCTCTTTGTCCTCGACTTTACCTTCTTCTCCGATCTCTGTTTCTCAGGCTAATCTTTCATGTTGTTAACACACCTTTATGAGGGCCAGTAGAAGCCTGAGGGCCTGAGAAGTCCACTTGTGGCCTGAAGGGTAGAGGGTCAAGTTTGGGTTACAGGCTTTTTATTGATTCAGTCAGTCAGTTGTTTTATACACTGCTGATATGACAGAGGGGACACAAGGGGGCCCCATAGTAAGATGGTTTGGATTCAACAGCTGACTGACGCCTTGTGGAATTTGCATATTCTCTCTGATGTGAGTTTCCCCTTCCACAGTCCAGATTCATGCAGGTTTGATAAAGACTAAATTGCCATTAGGTCATTATTTATCATTATTTGTTCCCTATTGTTGATGATGGGGTTCCTCGGAGACCACAGGTTTATAAAAATCTCCAGAGGTCCTTCAATGACATGTCATTCATCAACTAATTTTAATGAAACTTTGAGGAAAAGAAAATTTGCTGCTGCCAGCTGCCATTCCTAGAAGGATTTAATTACACAGGGTGTCAATGAAAAGTTTTACTGTCACATGACGGTCCATGCTGCTTTAGAGGGTGTCTGTCCTTTGGAAGGGCACAGAATTACAATACCAAAACACTGCTGGCCCTTTGAAACTAAAAGGTACCCAAAGGAATTTTTGAAAACTCCATTTGGGTACCACCACTGAAATCTCACAAAGAAGCTGAGGTCTCACTGCTGAAAATTATGCTAGCATTCACACCGTGGCTCCCATTTGGACAAGAATGCAATCTGAGAGAAGGAATCTACTATCTATTCCTACTTGCTGCATTTTGGTTCTCTGTTTGTATCTCGTGTCACTGATCGACAGGTGGTGGTAAAGACCTACAAAAAGTAGCAATGCACCTACAAAATGTAGTGAGGAAGAAGACTGAAAGTTATCAATAATGGATGTAACAGCATCTTTTCAAAAGCTTTGAAAGTGTTTCATGAGGAAGGAAATGCATTCAAGACATTCAGGATACACACTGAAAAAAGTCTGCTGATCCACTTCCCCTCCATGTACCACCAATTTTGCAAATCCTGAAATATCTTACTGTAACTGATCCTAACAGTATAATTTGACAATAAATTGTCAGTACTGGTTCTAAAGCAGTGGCCTTGGCAAGTAAATATGAAGTTGTCTAGTTTGATTCATGCTTCTCAAATGTTCATACATCTCAGACTTGTAACCCCCAAACATATATAGCTCCATAGAGGACTGGGACCTGCTGTGGGAGGATGGTTGTTGTGTGTTCAACTGCCTAGACTTCAAACAGAGACTTTCCATGGTCAGATGCAAGCATCTGATTGGTAAAATCACTACTATACATCTAATTGGGGTAAATATTTAGCAAATTAGATCATAGTGTCATGGGGATCCCCAAGGATCTTGTCTGAGACCTCCTGTTTTCGATCAAAATGGTTACAATTTTCTTTCGTTCTGTTTCTCTCTCCAGGCCAAAGACCATTCAAGTGCAGTTACTGCCCCTACAGTGCCTCCCAGAAGGGCAACCTGAAGACCCACGTGCTGTGCGTTCACCGCATGCCCTTCGACAACAGCCAGTACCCTGACCGACGCTTCAAACGATCGCGTCCCGAGTCCGACATCCCAGAGAAGAACCCCGATGACGCTGTTGGTGTTGCTACATCTAATCAACTAATAACAGGAGCAGATGGAAGCCATGGGAGTAGCATTGAGTTGTTGGCAGGGGATGTCTTGTCCCATCACCAGGACTGAAGCCACAATGAGTTTGGTTGGGTAATAGCATCAAGGGGGGGAGGTGTGGATTCATGTTGGACAATCTGAAATGTCATAGATTTCATCAGATCATCAGACAACTCCCCGAACTTGAGAGTCGGTCACTGTAAGACGAAGAGACCTATGCTGAAGACCCTGACCGAACGACAATGAGAGAGAAACAAATGTGCTGTGAATAGACCACACTTCCTATGTTATAAACACAAAGTAAACATACTCTGCGTGTGTTATTAGAAGTCTGTGACTAAGAAAACATTATAACTTATGTATTTGTGATGAGATGGTTCAGCATTTTTCATTTTTTTTTCAAAGTGAGCACAGTGTAAGGATGGAAAGGAGAAAGAGTTACAAACTGTTAATGAAATCATACTTTTCAGACAAATCAAAGAGGAGGGAGGCTATAAAGCAAGAGGGAAGCCAGATGAAGTCATCTAAAATCATTAAAGTGACTTTTCTCCAAAAATAATGCTTTTATCAGAAAAATGATCCGCGTAAACGATTTAGTAGAGCAGTTAGTGTAGGGGAGATGGAGGAGGAAGAGGAGGGCTTCTGATTGCACACCACCACCACCACAGCCACCCAGAACATAACACCAGTGGCTGCCATTTTCCCAGTGCAAGTGATGAGCACTGTATGTGTGTGTATGTGTTGTAGGGTCAGTGGCGGCGACGGTGGCGTGTGTGTCAGGGAAACGGGAGGAGGGGGCAATGGTGCCAGTCTGACTGGAGCTGTCATCGCAGAGGAAATCAATTCGACAACACACACACACACAAACACACACAGTCAGAGTCCTACAGTGGTAACCTGACTCTGGATGGTACGCCAGGGGGTCAAGTTGAGTCCCATCAGCTGGCCGGAGCCCCTCAAGTCACCTCCTTCTCTCCTCCATCCTTCCCTGCACTCTCACTCTCTCCAATACAAGCTCAATCCATTAGAATGGCCTTGAAAATACAACACAAATCAATCGGCGTATTTAAAGCATCCATTAGCCGACGTTAAGGCTTGTTTTGCTCTGGTTTTGGCAATTCGACGTCTGGAGGTCACCTTACAGGCACCACGTCAGAGAGGGACGGGGGAGTTTTAACTGATTGTGTTTTAGCCTGGACCGCTTAATGATGACAGATACATGATGGCGTGACACACACACACACACATGCGCGCCACCGTCGCTACAGACCGTACAACACATACACACACTCTGCAGCCACTGGCGTTATGTTCTGGGGTGGCTGTGGCGTGCATTCAAATGTCCTCTCCTCCGTCTCCTCCATCTTCCCTTCACTAACAGTTCGACTGAATCGTTCACGCAGATCATTTTTCTGATAAAAGCGTTATTTTTGGAGAAAGGTCTCTATTAATGATTTTCAATTACTTCATCTGGCTTCCCGATCGCTTCTTAGCCTCCCTCCCTTCTCCTCTTGGTCTAAAAATTTCATTAACAGTTTGTTACTTTGGCAAAGATGCGGACCAAACTGTGGAGGATATTTTTTTTTTTCACGTGCTTCATAAGGAAAGATCAGATGTAACCAGCTGTATTCTGTACGTAGAAAAAGATGGGTGACATCCAGCTAAAAACTTCTCCTTCAGACAAAAAGCAGGATTCATCTCCTCTGATGAGCTCTTCCACAGGGTGAGACACTGACCCTGCTTTATGTTTTATTTACACTACCTTTTCTATACATATAAATATATATATGAATTACACAAGTTGTTTTTTTAAAGGAGGCATTCTAGTGTGCTTTTTATTTGTATGGTTTTTATTCCTGGGGGAAAAAACACCATGAAACATTGAAAACATAATGTTTTGATCTTGAAAAATCAAGCTACATTGTTTTAAGGGCAAAAGAAAAAAAAAAAAAAAAAAAAAACTTTGATTGTACTTTGTGGTGCTGTTGGTTACCACTGGACAAGGAGAATAAGTAAGTGTGGCGCTTTGTGTGCTGTTGGTATTTGGTGGTAGGGGGGGTTGGGTGCAGTGGGGATGTTAATGTTTTTCTGATAAAGAGAAATGATCCGGACTTTAAGAAAGTCAATATCCTGCCGTAAGAACCCGCATGCAGCGGTGGGGAGGGCTAAACTCTTAAAACCCCAGGGCCCCGGCTCTGCCTAAAGGAGTTTACAGTCTGACACTTACACACACACACACACACACACACACACACACACACAAACACAACAACAACAGGGTGAGAAATTCAATCCCCTTGCATGCATGGAGAGATGGAGGGGAAGTCATGGAGAAAGACGAAGAGCGGAAGTGTTAAGGGGAAAAATAGACAGACTGCTGTAATTATAATGTAATTTCAACTTTTTAGCCCTACAGAAAACTACAGTGTTTTCAGGAAATACTGTATTTTATTTATTTTTATTCCTTTTTTCAGTAGCCAACAGGACAGTAGTTCTCACTGCCTTATAACTGAGTGTATAGGGTCTTTTCCCACTAATGAGATGCAGATAACTTAATGTAGTGTAAGCTTGAGGTTTCGATGCACTGCTGTGTTCTTGGTGGCTGTAGCTTGCTTTTCTGAATGTGTGTATACATTTGAGTGTGCGCTCAACATTTACGCCTATTAGCAAGAAGTCAATAGTTGAAAAAAAAAAGTTTTTAAAAAGTTGTTGTTTTTTTGGGTTTTGGCGCCAGTACTCTGTCTTCTTCAGCTAAAGCATGTGAAACAGTGCAGTTTCATCATCTCGTTCAGATGAGGCAATAATTTTTGGTTTCGACACCAGAGAATGGAATTTGTTGTGATTCCTGTGTGACTTGTACTCTTTGTCCATCCCTGAGAATGATACACCATCCCCCCCCCCCCTCTGCTGTAATCCCAAAATAATCCATTCCATTGTCCCCATGCTGTTTGATCTCCGGCAAGCTGCCTATTGAAGTAGCACATGCAGTTTGTTCAATTATAATCACTGGTGCTAGAAGAAAAGAAGAAAAAAAACTGAAACGATGCCCATTTATATCAGCCTGCAATGAATTCTGTAGTATGAAATCCTAGTCCAAATACTGTCCACATTCCTAAATGAAGATTTCTACAGCCGATGGGAGGAGACGTGAGGAGAGGGGTTTTGTTGAAACTATAAGCTTATATTAACAGTACATAACTTTGTATTTAAAAGAGAAATATCCTTGATCGTTATTTATTACCGCACATCTGTTTGACAGAAGATAAAGTCTTTCATTAAAGAGGTGTATCAAACATGGACTGTTTACTGCGGTCTACTGTAGATGTTCTGGTGTATTTTGATGCAGTAAGATTTATCCAAGATTTTTTTTTTTTTTTTTTCTGCAATAAAACCTCTGACAAACACAGTCTTTGTCTGGATCCGTTCATACCATTCAGGTCAATCACTCCTCTGGAGAAGATGAATCACTCTGACTGTGAATAGACTCCTGGCACCAAGTACTGAAACGTTTCACTCAAATCAAAGTGGTAATTCCCAACAGGGGTGTACATAAACAATCCATGCGATCCAAAAGCAGAGGGGGAAAGGTGGTGCTGAGAGGACAAGCCCATGCTAGCGGCGCTTTCAGTTGATGCTAGCAACGACATGCTCACAATGACATTGCTGGCATTTAGCAAGTTAACATGCTAAAATTGAAGTAGGACAACACAAAATATAACTGAGGCTGATGGGGATGTATTTAGTTTTGCAGGTATTTGATCATAAACTGGGACTGGACAAATCAAACTTTTGACCTCACAGTGCTATGGTGCCACATAAAAAAAATCAGGGGATGACAAAAGTTATTACTATGCATCCTTAAGGGAACATGAATACCTGCAACAATCTTTATTGCAACCCATCCAATATCTGTTCACTATAAAAAGCACCCAAACGAGCAGCTTGCATCAATCCGCACAGAGCAGGTCACGCTGGCAGACACAGAACTGGTGTGGAGAATTCGTGTCAGTTTTCAAAATAAAACACCCTGTGAAAACTTTCGATGGTAAAAACAGCCAAAAGTTAAGGCGCAAGTCCCGAGGAGAATGGACTGAAACAGTGCTGTGGCTGCAATGAGATGGAGGTATACCTATTATTTATCAAAATTAAAAATCTACACATGAAAACTTGGTTTGGCCATTTTTCACAGCACTGTTAGTACAGCTGAACACACACAGAGGCCTGTTAACAGCCAAAAGAGTTCAAATGTAAAGATTAAAATTTGTGGTGCAGAGCTGCTGTTTAAAGAGTCCCATTGGTAATGGATACCTGATATACATTTCAAAAGTAGTGAATGCTCACATCACATGTTTTACAATTGTAAGATCCAAAGAGCAATGTAAATGCAAAGCGAGGGAAAATGAAAAAAAAAAAAAAAATCTGCAATGAAAGGACAAAACAAGGGGGGGGACCAAACCAGCAGCTGAATTTGAAATGTTGTCCCCAGGATGAGCGCTTTTTACTGTTAATGGAGAAATAGAGTGCGTGGCATATTTAATGGGTTTTGTTTTTATTGTACAGCACTGAATAATTAACTGGGAAGCAGCATGTCACATAGATTTATCTTTTAATTAAAATAACGTGTTTCACGCATATTTGAGTGGTAGTCCAAATAAATGCAATATCCAAATTTATGTTTTGTTTATCTTCCTGTTAATTATCCGGAGATTGTTCACTGTACAGCTCTTCATATTCCCTCTCTCTCCCTCTCTCTCTGCATCTTTCTCTCCCCTCTCTCTCCTCTTTCTCCCAGTAATAACCATTCAGGTTTTATTAATTTATGGATAATTGTGGCTACATGAATAAGGTGCATGGCATGAAACCAGCTCATTCTTATGAAGTGAGACATGACAGCAATAAAGAGAGGAACATTTTTTTGTCCTTGTCTCTCAAATCAGACTAATTTCCAATATCTGTTTTCCCATTAGAGCTGAGACAAGTGGAAACAACCAGATGCAGTGAAATATCCTCAAAATAAGAGGAAAAGTCAGAGATTACCTACCATTAAGGATTAATCCTCATGGAACAATGAATGCCTGCGCCAAATGTTGTGCCAATATATGAGGTAGTTGTCATGAAAATAGTAAATAAGTAAAAACTTGGACCAACTGGTGGCGCTAGAGGAAAGTCTTTATGATTCATTCTCTGGAGGTCTTTTATATAAACTGACCCAATAGTTGTTTATCACTCAAAAACAAAACAAAAAATCAACCTCGTGGTGGTGCTCGATGAAATGTCCGGGGATCATCAAAAGGCCTTAGACTTTGTCCTTTGGGCACCATGAATGTCTGTGCAGAATCTTATGTCAATCCATCAAACAGTTGCTGAAATATTTCAGTCTGACCAAAGTGGCAGACCAAACCCAACGGGCAGGAAGGACGGGAAAAATCTGATCACGTAGTTTAGAATGATATTGCAAGCTGAATCTAAAGATTACAGTGTACTACAGCTCTGATTAGCACCTTGGTACATAGCAGCCACAGCTGAGGCTCATGTGTATCATGGCATTTAAAGCTACCCATATTACCAAACAGCTGGGAGCAAAAATACACATAGGTGAATTAATTAAAGCTGCAATAACTTATATGAACAATGGATCAGATGTCTGTGTGTAATAGTAACAGGCAGAGCTTTTCCTCACAGCGCAACAGTGTAACTGATTTATTTAGAATAGTTTCAGGTTTTTTTCAGTTGGATGGAATTATTTATTATCTCAGTTGGATCTTGTAACGTTCCTGTAGCAGCATAGGTCTGCAGAGAATGCCGTCAGATTAACGTAAAGGCTGCAGCCACACACACAGCCCAGCGCCTACGGGTGGAAAATATCAATTTACTAAAACGTGCTACATTACATCTCTCCTCGTTTTATATAAGGTTAGTGTTCTTTGCACATTGTCCCTGTAAAAATAAAGAAATTCAAATTCAACATGCAGAGAGCGAGAATAAGAAATGCATGTCTTACTGGCTTCAAAAGTCACTGTAACCAGTGTATCATCTCAATCACGATATAATCCCTTGTGTACAAAATCAGTTTAAATAATCTCACTGAAAATTTTCTCAGATCAGATGAGTTATTTTCTTTCTCCATTGCGATCGGGGCAAAATAAGTTTAAAAACTGTCAACCACAGTAATGATGTTACCACAATTCTCTCCCTACATTCTCACTTTTCATGCAGGCCATCTGCGTGGTTGAATAAATGAATATCTATGAAAACGCTGTAGGCTACATACAGCATGTGAGTTAACAGTAATTAAACGAGAGTCCCAACTTAACGTCCTGTCAGTCAATGCTTGGGCACTGTTGGATATTATGAAACAGGCAATAGAATCTGATTATGTTAAATGATGAAACTGATGCAGGGTGTAACAGTGGATTCACTGGGAGAAGCTGGGTGAGCACGCCTCGCACTCATGATGATTGTTAATTATGTCTTCAACAGCAAAATAAGTCTGAAAAGAAAGATTAAAAACAGAAAACATGTCGAACTCACTTGCTCTGCTCTCTCCTGCATACCAGATGGCAAACATGACACAAGCAATGCACCTGTGTCTGAATGACAACAAAAAAAAGTGTAACATACAGATGAAACCAGCAATGTAACATATTCCATGTTTTAAAAGTAATGCTTTTGTAACACATGCATAGTAAAGAAATCTGCTTAGAGAAATCTGACTGTAATCGGTTTACTTAAAGTGCATGTTAATGTACATCCAGGCCTCAAGCTTTGCACTTAAAAGTACTAGAACCACAGTGGCTCAATCAGCGACCTATGAGGGACTACAGGTGTGGTTTAATGCTAGGCGTTAAAGAGGCTGCAGAGAGGTTGGCGTAGATGCTGCTATAATAAGTTATATCAGAACTAGAGAGCATGTCTTCATTAAAATAAGAGCAAGGTGATGTATATAATTTCTAGATAGATAGATGGAACACACATGCAGTATATCCATACACACACATCCTATTCAGTCAGGCATTTCCTAGACAGCGTCTCTTTCCAGATAACACCATCAAAAGGCTGAGTGGTCCTGAAAATAGAATCATCTCCACCATGAATGGGGATCATGCTCATCTAATACACTGCCTATGTGCATGTCAGCCTCTGCTTGCATGTGTGTATGCCAGTGGGAGTGTGTGTGTGTGTGTGCGTCCAGCCTCACTATAGGATGTGGTGTTGCGTCTGTCTGAGTGGATGACTGTCAGCACTACCGGCTCTGTTATCCTGCTGACGTCTCCATTACTGTCGTCTGAGGTGGGACTTTAGCCCTGTCTGCTGTCACTCTGCTGTCACACACACATACACACACACACACACACATGAACTGCACTCATAGGCAAGAAAAGAAATGCCAGTACACACGTGTTCAAAGAGACAAATACCATCACACACCGTCAGTACACTCTGGATTAACACAGTCACACACATACATGTGCAGTTTTCTCTCCAGTGTTATGTTACAGACTTTTTGACACGCAGCCCGGAGCTGTGGACGTGGCCATGTGTTTTCGTCAGAGAGCATTAGACAGCAGATCACTCACATTCAAAGTCAAGGAGCCCCGCCATCACCTCATGCCTCGCAGCTCCCGCTCCATGCTTTGAACTCCTTCCTCTGTCATTTCCTGTCCACCGATGGGGGGGTCAGGAGAGGTCAATGTGAGGCCTGAGTGTGTGAGAACAAACAGTGTGTGAGGCGGCCTGTTTTTCTTGCTAGTGCTCAAATGTTCCTGTATTTGTGCGAATGTTTCTGTCTAATGACATCAGCCTCTGCAATATAATATGACCACTTATTATTTAAATTAAATGGATAATGCTAGTTCTTTAAACTGGAATCTTGCTGTTGTTCTTTTTATATTTTAGTTGATCACCATGTCCATCAGTCATGATAACACTGTATTCTGAAAACAGCGACATGGCTTCCACAAAATCCAACGTGGCGACAGATCAAGCTGGTCAGACATTTTGCACACAGGCCAGCAGTTTAACCAGAAAACTGAACATGAGTGCACCCAGAATGTTAGCGATAATCCCTCATTGCTACAGGTCCAATGTTTCACTGATACATACTTGCTACTTTCTCTAATCCAGACCAGCCTCGACAGCTGACATATGAATACAATGACTCCCTAAATTGATGGTATGAAGAGCAACATAGTCACTGTATAGAAGAGGTTGGGGTGGATGAATGGGTCAAACAAAAAACTGGACTTTTACTATGTCAACAGTGACCTGACTTTGTCCTTGTGCATATCCAAAAGTCATAAAATGCACCATCTCTAACATGACACATGAAACGCTCCATAGAAGTTGGACTTAAACCTGCCCTTGTCCCCACTACTGAATGCCTCTTCCTTTGCCAACCTTAACTGTCTGAGTAGCCGTGAACCAGGGTTTGCCATTGTTACAACTCCCTCGGTGCATGTTGGTATCAGTCCTCACAGAAGCTGATGTAGGACATCACAGCCTTTGTGTACTCGTCCAGACTGAGCAGTCCTGAAAACATCCCAGTCAGTAGAGTCCAAGATACCCCTGGAGATCCTCCACAGCTTCACTAGTCCACCTCAAACTTTCAACATCACCCCATGGTCATCACCAGCGTGGACCTGGTTCAGCTGTCTGTGAACACCATGAGAACCAGTCACGGGACTGACTGGGAGGGGTGCCACCTAGTCTCTTCAACCGGTGTACGCATTGCATCCCCTTAAAGAGTCAAAGTTGGGTTTAGCAAGGTGGTGAGAGAAGCTAAACGACTGTACTCTGAGAAGCTTCAACACCAATTCACGGCAAATGGCTCTGCTTCTCTCTGAAAGGGGATCACCAAGTACAAGCCTAAAGCTAGCCTGTTTCTATATCCACCTTTAAGCACTGTGCTGATCCACTGTCTTCAGTGTTCACAGACATTTTTAACACCTCACTGGAGACATGCCATGTGCCAGCCTACTTCTAGACCTCTACCATTATCCCTGTTCCCAAGAAACCAAGGCCCACAGGACTTAATGCCTTCAGTCACCCTGACCTCTGTGGTTATAAAGTTTTTTGAGCAACTTGAGTCTAGTTTCTCTTAATGTGAGCAGTATTCAGTTGGCTGCAATTTGTACTTTAATGTGAGTTCCATTTTATTTTGCTCTGAAGAAAAGCCTTTTTATAGGTTATAAGTCACAACAAATGAGTTGGTCTGCCTGGCTACAAATAAAGACAGGTACTTTTAATTCTCCCAAAATATATTGAGGCTGAACTTGCAGGTTGGGGGCCCCCTGGTGGCTGTGGGGCCCTGTGCATCCGCATAGTTCGCATATAGCAAGAAACGGCTCTGTTGATGACAAAGGTATTTGCTTGACATTTTTTATCATATTTTTGGAAGGTTCCAGCTACCCTGAACAACCTTCTTTTATGTTGACCCAAAATCCAAAGATCTTTAAGAAAAGATTTTTTGGAACGCTGTTCAGCAGTGTTACGATTTTTCTGGATCTATCATATTGGGCTTTTAGATCGATTATTTTGTGTGATCATGAATTTGATGCTCTGTGCCCTGTCTATAGCGGCTTCTCATTGCCACTTTAAATAATGGCCATGTAACATATGAGGAATACTGGTTTCTAACTGCCTGTGGGAAGAATGAGCATATAAGTGCAGTCTTGATTAGAAATTCTTGTACCAGATAGATTTTACCACATTGTCAGATACAGAGGTGATACATTTCTCTTGAATAGCCTACTCTGTTTAGCATGTTGTTCAATGCACAAATTCATTAGGTTTAATTGTGATGTGATGTCAGTCTTTTCACAGTCTTTCCGCATGCCTCAGTCATCTGCCACCTTCAGTCATCACCCACCCCTGCTCCGCCTCCTTCTCAATGACACCGTTGAGGAGTCAGAGCATATATGGCCTTTTTTTTCCATCATAATTAAACAAGTTTCCACCCTTATTCCATGTCCATTAGCAGAGCCCATAGCACTGCTTGGGAAATGGTCATTATCGCAGACAGAAATAGGAACATAAATTTGCTGTTAATGAAAATGTCAATTAGTGGTCCACTGTGTTAGAAGGGGGTTGATTGTGCCACCACTGTGAATTAAGCATCCACATGCTTGCCAGGGTGCCTCACATACACATACGGTATGTACATGCATCCACGAACCTTAAAGACACATACACAATATAATACCACACCAGTGTAGTTTTAATTGAACAAAACCCGAAAGAAAAACATTCTTTTATAATTTTTTTATTTTCTCAGCGTCGACTGATTTCCTGTAATCGTCACACATCTGGTAGAATAAATAAATAAGATGAAAATTAAATATAAGCCCCAAAAAGTCATGTTTGGAAACAAAATAACATAAAAAAATGTTCTCCTCGTTAATCTGTAGTTCCATCCTTAAGCTCTTTCGACTCTGGAACCCCTAGGTTTGACGAGTTGTTTTGATATTTTTATTCACATATTTGGATCATTAATCAAATGGCGGCATGGAGGGAGGGCAAGCAGAGGGGGATGGATGCGATCCATATAGCATATCTTCTTCAGGGCTTGTGTGTGT
Organism: Miichthys miiuy; assembly: GCA_036365135.1. NCBI lineage: Eukaryota > Metazoa > Chordata > Actinopteri > Sciaenidae > Miichthys > Miichthys miiuy. Next base: position 3,611,724 of record CM071603.1, read on the forward strand.
GTGTGCATGTGTGTGTGTGCGCTTGTTGTAAGATCAATCTAAAAGTCCTCTGCAACAGCCACTTCAGACCCTGGGCGCAGTCACAAAAAAATGATTACCATTACACTCCCACCCTCCCCACACCTCCCCTCTCACTCTCAACAGACGATGAGGGGAAATAAATGATGCCACACACACACATGCGGCACACACACACACACACACACACACACACGCTCGCAAATATACCAATGGCTGCAGTGCTAGAAATGACAGAAATAAAAAAGACGGATTCCCACCTAAACGTCATTATGAGGGGGATGTATTAAAAGTGCATTTGAAATTCTTAGCAGTGTTCCACTTCATTTCTGAATGTCTGGGTCTTGCACCCTTAAAAGCAGAGGGAAATAAATCAAGCTGTTGCTCGCGCAGAGACCCCTATAAAAATAAATAGATGAACGCTGGTCACCTCAGAACCATTTTTAAAATGTCCCCCCAGCTGCACTGTATCCATAATTATGATTTTGATTGTCTGTGACCACATCCTCCAAGATCAAATGTGAAGCGGAATAACGGCAACGCGGATGAAGAGATTTATTTGTCGTCTGCTGGGGCTAAGGTTGTGCATGACAAACAGATAGCTAATACCTTTGGGTATAGTGTGCTGCTGGCTTCGGCGAGAATACTTTCCAACCTCTTCCACATTACGAATCTTAGAGAATGATGTTCTGGATGTTTGGACAAGGTTTGTGGCATTCAAATTTAGATATTTTAAGCTGCCATCCATACATACGTCATGTGAAAGACTGCAGATATGTCAACGACATCAGTTCAGAACCATTTGTTAAACTGTGCTTTTATTTGATGAGTTACAATGACAAATACTGCAGGACAGACTGTAGAGACAAGAATGTCACAGGTCAACAAAGGTCAACTACAAGTCACTTTTCCCGGGTAGCTACCTCTTGAACTCTGGACATTTCAGTTATTTCCATAAAATTTGTTAGGGGAAGAATGGTAAAAACACAAAGGTCTTGCATTTTCGGCAATGTTCTTGGTCAACCATCTAGGCTGTAAAAAAATGACAGGTCAATGTAAAGTAGCAAACATCTTTCTCTTACAGAGAGAGGTCTTCCTTTAATGTAAGTTAAGCCTTTATTGATCCCCAGAAGGGAAATTTGGTTCTTGCAGAAGCTGAGCAGCCGGTCAGTGAACCCTGCTTCAAACTTAAAGTATTTTTTTGTGTGTGTTTTTTTTACTACCTGCACAATGTTTTTTTTCCAACCTTGGGTTTGTGTCATGAAATAAATTCAGCTTAGTCTCTTTGGCTTATTTAATTACTGAAAATGTGGTTATTTCAGCAGCTAAAAGTGATATTTAGCAACCATATAATCCATACACAACTAGAAGAAAGTCAGCAGTAGAAGGAATTATATCAACATATTAAAAGTGGTCGGTAGTTCAGTGGTCAAGAATCAGTGACATCATTTGGTGTTTTTCTGTCTCATGATGAACAAACAATTATGAATAAGTGATGCGAAGTTATTGAAGAAGTAAATTAAGGCTCCTCTTGCTGCCAAAGCAGAAAGGAAAAGTCTGTGTGAGAAACAGCCCGAGGAAAAGAAATGAAATGAATGTCTGCTGAACAATAATCATGGTCATCAAAGTGATTTTAGTGATCTATAAAATAGTCTGGCTCTTTATTACTTGTCACTTTATTATAAAGTCAGCACTTTTGTCCCAGGTTCAACAGTCTCAGAAACCATCCGCTATCATCTGACGATGATTTAGTCTCTGGGGGCAACAGCCAAAGTTTCAGTGCTTCCCGTGCAGCCAGTGGGTATCTGAAAAACAGATAACTGATACTCAGGCCAAGCATTCCTCTGCAGTCCGATTAGTGACTTCATACGCAGGAATGATGTATGATGTGCTAAAACATCGTCAAAGTTTACCTGCATAGATGAAATGTCCACTCTAATCAGTCAATACTATAACTACAAATGTGAACCAGAACTCTTCCAACACCAAAATCTTGGTCGTTTTCCTGCAGACTCTCCATTTATATGCAGATATCTGTTTATAGAGATTACAGGTTCAATAAAATGACTATCCTGTACAAATGGTGATATGTATTCCAGATGATCATGGCTGTTCTACAAGCTTTTATACACTTGTCTAGGAGACTTATTACCTGAATTAATTTTAATGTGGTATTTGAATCCGATTTTACACATGAGAGCTCAACACACTGCAAATTAAGAAAACACATGCAATAAATGGAGAAAACAGAAAGGAAAATAGAGCCCATTTCATTTTTTTTTTTTTTTAATATTATGTCAAATTATTGAAAACGTTTACCTAATTTGTTTGTGTCTCTTTGCATGTGCTGTCTTTAGTTGCAGTGAGTTGAGCTCTCAGCCTCACCGTACATGTATACATTATCAGACACATCTTTCTCACGCTCTACATTCTTTTTGTCATAACTGTTTAAGAGATTTTTTTAGGCTTCTAAGAAATAAAGAAAATCCTGAAAAAGCAAAATCATATCCGAAATCTTTGCCTTGACTTTGGATCTGTTTTGGCACTGAGACTCTGAGGCAGCACACAATCAGCTGCACTTTTTTTTTTGCAGTTTCAATCTAAAAAACTCAAGATCAGAATTTGCCGCCATACGTAAGCTCTTATAAACACCTAAAATAAATGCCTGCATGCACAGCCACACACAGACACACACACACACCCGTGCACACACACAAACATATCCGAATACACACACACACACACAGGCAAACACTGACACTCGAGAGAATCTTCACTCTCTCTGAAACAGAACGCCCATCTTTACTCTGATAGCTGTCATTTCTACGCGAGACTTTCCTCTGCTGCTGGGGGAAATAAAAGAGTTGGTGGTAATGGAGGATAATTACACATCTCTCTCTCTCTCTCTCTCTCTCTCTCTCTCTCTCTCGTTTTTCCTCTGGTGCTGCATTGCACAGGATGGATGCCAGCGAAGTCGCAAACTGCAGCATTCAGGCCCATTACATCTGCAATGAGTGGAGATGCAAGCAACATCTGGTGTCTAAGCTGTGATAGAGAGCTGTGCCCTTTTAATAGATATCTGGAGGCGACACAGAGTGGGATATCACATCTCAACGTTAACTCTTCAAAGCCCACTTAGAGGTACGGGGTGCGGTCTGAGAGGCAGAAAAAGGACAGGGATGAAGGGACAAAATAGTGGAGGGAGGGGATACAGGGGGAGGAAGCTGGTGGTATAAGCCGGGGAAAATAGAATAGGATGAGTTGGTGGAAGGATGAGGATCAACAAAAAAAGAAGAGGAAAGCAGAAAATATGGAAGGGGGAAAGTAAAAATAAAGAGAATTAGAGGAGAAAATAAATACAATATATTTAAAAAAAATAAAGAAGGAAGGAATGAAGCAAATGCACAACAAAATATTGGATTTCAAAACATGGGAATAAAGAAAAGGTGATGGTAGCATTAAAATAATTAAGTACAGACACGAAGGTGAAGGCAGGACACGATCAAATAAGGGCAGAAAATAATGAAAGGAAAGAACATTTAAAGAGAAGAAGGCCCAGGAACCTCTGCAGTATTTCAATGACTGTTTTACAAGAAGGTCAGCTGCGGTGGGTCGAATAATGTGAGCCAATCTGTGCCGGCATCAAGTTAAACTCTTAGGAACAAGCAAATAAGTCAAAGCTGTCCTTTTTTAGCATGCTACCTTATAATAATCAAGATCATACACCATGCTGCCATTAAAGTGCACACTCATGTTCACTAACCCAGTCAGTCTGAGATGTTATTCTAAACCAAAAAAATACCAAATACCTGATTTCCACACTGCAACAAAGTATGGGATGAGTTCAACAGTTTGATACCATCAGCAGGAATGATCTGCTGTGCCGCTCAGTGGAACACCTTGGCGGTCTTGGCTGAACCAGTCTCAACCAGCATGCCTTGGAGAGGTTAGAAGGCGTCGTTCAGGATGCTAACCAACTTGGACAGCATCCTCCTCTTCACCACATCGAGACTGTCCAGCTTAACTCCTTTGCCAATCGCTAAGACGGCCTTTCTGTCTAGGTTGTGGAGCTTAGCTTAACACTCCTTCTTGTATTCCTGCCCCAGCACCGTCACAGACTGCTAGAACATCAACAGCATCTTGTTGCAGATCTGAAAAAGAAAAGCTGTACAGGTGTGTTCAAGTGAGCTTAAGAGTACAAATGCATGACGCATAAATGCCCACAGTGTTGTTGTGACATATGTGCAAATTACTTATTCCTCAGATTTATGATTTCTACTTCATGAACATAGAGAGACAGAATAAAAACACCAACAGGGGCCAACCAGCTAAAACTACTACCATCACCACAAGCCTTGTTGGAGGATATAGGGCCGTGTGAGTGTCTGTGCTGCAGCTATTGGTAGGTCAAACCATGCTGCTGCTCCGAGGTTCCCTTTTTGACTTTATGTAGTATGTTAAGCTACAGATATGATGTTTTTTCAGAATAAAAGCCTGACTTCATGACCTCACATAAATCCACACAGGCAGGTTTCTTTCATGGTAGCTTTACATTGTTCAGATAAAAAAAAAAAGCAAAGCAGAATGCCTGACATGAATCTTGAGGTACTCATGGATTTAGTGTTGTGGAAGTGAACACTGAATTTATGAAATCAACAGGTGCATATTAAGCATTAACTTGGGAAGAGGAGAAACAAAGGCCTGTCTCTAATAAAGGCCACAATGTAAAAAAAATAAAGCAATGTTTGAGTCCTTTTTCTACGGTGTGAACCCCTCAGGAACCTCCTGCATGTTGCTGCTCAGCTTTGTGATTCAAGTTGAAAACATAAGTCTATTTTTACATTGAAATCAGGTTCAGCACAGCTTTGACATTCATAATAATCTAGAGGATCACAGAAAATACAATTACACAAAGTAATATTGTCTGTTATTTAATCTGGATGTCCCTCTCTCTCTCTCTCTCTCTGTCAAACAAACACACACACGCACACACACACATGCTCTATGGCAAAACAAGAGATCACCTTCAAGTGCAGCGACGCGTCAAGCTGAGCCTTCAGCTGTTGTTACGGCGACGCTCAGCTGATCAGCAGCCAGCCTGACAACTTCATTCACCCAGCATCTGCTAGCTGTCAATCACACACAGGAGAGGGATGTACGCGCGCGCGTGTGTGTGTTTCCTGAGGCTATTGATGAAACTGTCAGAGAGAGGATGAGACATGTCCATCACCCCTCTTTATCTCTCTTTCTGTCTGTTGCTCTCTTATCCCCTTCCCTCTCTCTCTCTCTCTCTGTGCCCTTGATCACTCTGTGTTCAGTATTCTCTATTCATTCTTCATTACACCTCCCACACACAATAATCTCCCTACACACTATCACCTCCCACTGTCTCCAGATATTTACCATGGGATTTTTATATCAGGTGTATTAGAGTTGCCCTACGTGGCATAGAGTCAGAGCAGTGCACAAACAGCGATGCAAATACATACAAACAGACAATTTACCATGTTCAATAAATCCCCTTTGACATAAACCTTTATTAACATACAGATGATTTTGTGATTTTCATTTTACATGTCTTGGTTGCTAAGTGCACATTCTACAATCTGACAGAAGCTGGAGTTGGAACATGGAGGGAGCGATTGGTTGATCAGTGTAAAGCTGAAATAAGAAAGTTCGATTTGATGATCATAACAGGTGGTCATGGTCTGTGTACCCATTGTAGTTTGTGATTTATTTATCATGAATAAAAACTTTCAATAACACTAACCTCTGCTTTGAGTTAGTTGTATGCATAGACTGTATAAATCATGGATGCAGTATCCATGATGTCACACACAGGTTTCTGAAGAGCCACTCTGTGTGGTGGCTCTGTCCGTCGCCATCTTGGCAGTCTTGCTTTGGCTGCCTCCCTGCTAATCTAAAACTAGTTAAAATGTGAAGCATGCGTGGAGCTGAAGTGGGCTGACTGAAGCCTGTTTGCTCATACATGCTGCCTGTAGCGGCACCCACCTGTCAATCAAAACAACAACGCTTTTAATTATACACAACTTTAAGCCTTAATATAATTTCAACTGGTTAGTTCTATAAAAATGTGCTATAGAGACCAAAACAGTTTTTGTAGCAGGCTGTAAACATGTTTATTTCTGCTGTGAAGTTGGACATTTTAACATGGGACTTACGGGGACTGACTCGTTTTGTATCCAGCCTCAAGTGGTTGTTTGAGGAACTGCCGTTCTTGAGACTTTCGAATCACTTCACAGACACGGAGGTTGCCGCTTGGTTGTATGTGCCAGGACAAAGTTGCCTTTTATTATTACTGTTTGCCAACATACAATACAAATATCTGAAGTTAAGGAAAGATGCTTACAGATTTGTTTATCTGTAAGTTCACTTGAATTTTTCTGATGTGTAGTTTTTATTCTGAAGCTAATGCTTTGTGGAAACCCTGGTTTTCTTATATACGTTTATATTTCCAAGGTGGTGAAACAGTTTAAACCAGCCATGTACAAAGATTGTTCGCTCCCACGATGCAGGTGTTCAACACAGAGCACCTATTGCTAAGGTCTGTGCCTGTCCAAATATCAAGGGGATTAATTAAAAGTCAATTAGTTGATGGAGGACAATTTAGTGAGATTAGAGGTTTCTATGTGAATTCAGACACAGCCCCACCTCTTAATATGCCATGCCCTTTCATCTGCGCGGTGGTAAATGGACCTCTGCCTATGTATTTGTACTCAGTTTAAATGCTGTTGCTTATGCAAATTTAATGAGCATTTTAGTTGCATCTTTTTAATATGCACACCACAGCCTAATGCATAATTTAAGATTGTACAAATAATGGAACATGTTCATTTCAGTGGATTTTAATCCAATAGAGAGAAATTAAAGAATACAAAAAATAAAAGAGATGAATGGATATATAACATATAAAGTTTGTGTCGAGTAGGGGGCGTATGTGCATAATATTGAAAAGGAGCCCTGAGTTCAGTCTTTATTATCATGTTGATCAAACTCAGAAGGAGACAAAACAAAAGAGCAAAATTTAAAGTTGCCTTGTAAAATTTAGTAAGAATCTTAAATGGCATGTTAACTAGCTTCACATAAACTGTGTACCAACGATAATATGCTTTTGTCTGTTTACTGTAAGCTACGATACCTGTAATAATAAAAGAAAAAACATTACAGGTGTGTTAAACCAGAAGCAGCTCATGTCTCCATGTCTTTTCTTAAGCCACGGGAGAATCTGCCTTCATACTACAAAGGCCTGAAATGTCAGTCCTATCAAAGAAAACATTTTAAAGTACTGACTCAGTCTAAGAATGCTTTCAGTGTAACATTGTGGTAAGTAGACTAGTCCTCAGTGATGTCAACTTATCCATTAGAATCAAATGTCCCCAACAGAGCGACCCTCCTGATTTTTCTTGATTTGAATCAATGGCCTCAGGACAGAGGGTTTTCTGTGGAGATCGGGCAAATTTGTGGTTCGTGAACTCGGACAAGAAAGTGATGATCCACCAAAGTGATTGGAAGGCCAAGTTTAGGATCACACATTAACGTCTATAGCAATTTTAAGTGTAGCCAAAGAAGTGTTTGCAGTTTTATCAGTCATGACATTTATGTGATAAACATTTTGCAGCATCAGCTTTGAAAATTTCCTTTTTCTCTTTGACCTTTTCAACTCCTTTTCCTTTTTTTCTATTTTTGATTGAAACCGCTCTTTCTGTCTCGATCTCATTTAACTTTATGGTGCCTCTTTAAGTAACTCTAAGTAAAAATGAGTGACTTAACTAATGACTGTTCAATAAATCAACCGATCAACTGTTTAATAAAGTGTTAATAAAATGAAGACACTTCTTCATGAGGGAAAAAGACTGAAATTACTTCATCTTAAGTCGTCGTTTTACTGGCTCAATTCTAAAAATGCAGATTCCCTTAATAAATAGCAAACGTGTTAGCAAAACACCATTAATTGTTTCTGACCGCATGCTGAATTTAAATTCAACATTCACTCCAAATGCTCAGTGCTCATCTATGTTCACCAGCTAGTTGTTAATTTTGTTTGTCTGCCGGTTTGATGCTGGACAGTGTTCAGTGGGTTTATCATTGTTTTCAGTGAAAACATCTGCCTGCTGTGTCTGGAATCAACACTGATCAGAGCAGTGACAGTGAACCAAAACAGAAAAGTTGCAGGCTCCAAAACCAAAACAATGAGCTGAAAGACGTAAAACGGCTCAGTAGACCTGAGGAGAACTACAGCATTGTGTTATGAATCTGGAGTCCGTCATATTTTTTAAGAAATGTTTGCCAGGGGTGAAGGAGAGATCGTGCTTGAAGTACATGTGTGTGCTGACCATGTGTGTTTGTTTGTATGTGTCACATTTTGGAGCAGTCCTGTAGATAATCTGATCCTGATAATGCTGTGTTCATGTCAGCTGAGACGGACAGCTTATTGTCACCGTCCTCTGCCCTGACACATGCCCTCCTCTCTCTCTCCCTCTCTGTCTGATTGTCTCATCACTCCTCGGTGCTGTGACTCCCACCTGACGTCCAGACAGGCCTCATCCTCCCGCAAGCTGGATAATCAACATCCTGTCAGTATACTGTCAATATCCTCCTCACACAAAGTGGACACGGACCCACACATGCACACACACACACACACGCATTTGACCACACGTGTCACACACATCCACTCTTTGTGTAAACCAGAGGCAACTGTTTACAGCAGGTGATGGTAGCTGTTAAATTGAATCTGTCCATGTGTGTCCCAAAAGAGTTTGTGGACAGACATCAGCTCTGACAATGACGTACTATTGAATAGAACAGCTGTCGTCACCCTAAAGGGACGTTTGAAGAACTGTTCAAATTTAAAATATTCATAAAATGTTTATACAAAAGCATTTAAATGACTTACTGGAGTCAAGTACTGCAACTGCTGTACAACTATGTTTATTAATTGTCTAAAACTGGGAAGCTTTATTGTTTAGTCAGGCAACTGAATGACGATCATATAGTCTACTCACCCAACCAGCCAGGTGTGTGTCAGTCTAGTGGTGTTGGACGGGTGGAGGCTGGTGTTTTTTATACCAATTTTGACCACTATCACTTCCCCTATAACTTTTAGTTGCATGTTTAGTTTACTGGAAATTATGGAACCATTTTTATTAACGTTTGCAACCTTTTCTTTTCCTTGTGAAAGACCTGTGACCTGTTTTACCTGTTTAAGGCATCATCTTCAAATGCCGTGACAGCAGTGATGAGGCTTCATGAAATTTCACTGCAACCAACAACGACGACGCTCATTATCAATAAGTGACAGAGACAGTAGGATTCATTTATCAAATACCTGATGAACAATCAGAACACAAATGTGCATGATTGTGATTTTGACACATTTATAGTCAATAATTCTGACAGAGAATTGTTCATGAATTGTGAAGTGTGAGAGCGTGGCGATGGTTCATTTGGGTAAAGAGAAGACAACGTAAATTTCCAAGCTTCCTACCTTGCAGCAGTGAAGTACTCCAGGATCTCGTGACATCACTCTTGGTGTGTGGTTACAGGTACAACAGCGTAAGCACACTGAGTATCATTAAGTGTGCCTTGAAGAACACATATTTAATTGAAAATGTTCAACCAATGCAGACACACAAGTTGCAGTAGTTTTTATTTTTATAATTTTAATTTTAAACCCCAACATTTCCTGTTTCCTCAGGATATGAGAACAACACTTACAACCGTGTTATGTTTGTATCGCACTCACGCCTTTATATGAGCTTTCAACCCTTCCATCCATATGCTGTATAGCATATGGAAGCTTTTAATTTCTTGTAGTATCTCTCTCTCACTTTTGAAAGTTTTCTTTATTTCAGCGGTTTCCTATAGCTGGTGGGAGGCAGAACATATGGATGGTTATTTAATAGGAGATTACGCCAAGCTCAGTGTAATTACTCTTACTTAGAAACAATCAAACTTGACAGAAATCACGATGATGTGCATGAAAATGGAATGCAAACAACATTCAAAGCATCATTGGACCTGACAGCTATATCATCTCCGATATCTAATATTTATATGACATTTCTTTACACATTAGTGCTGTTTTGCTGAGAACTGATGATTTCCATCAAACCGGCTTGCTTCACCATCAAAAGAAAATTACAGATGTGATATATACAGAAAGAGGATGACTCTATCCACGGCCTCAGATCCATAACATTTAGAGTCTGTCGTGTAGCACTGCGTGAACACATTTAGTTCATTAATGCTTTTGTTGTGCTTGACTTGACTCTACTTGCTTTTGGTGTCATCATAGCCGTGCTGCATGGAAATGAATCTTCAACATGTTGATGCCATAATGCTCTTGTTGGGAAATTCTACTGTGGTCATGAGAACATGTGGTGTTTCTTCACAGACAAACTGTAACCTGTACTGTCCATTTACTGCTAAACTGACAACATCACCTTTTTCTTTGTCTCTCTGCTGGTCATTTTCTTTAACTCACTCAACCACATACTTGTTACACACACACACACCTTACAAACTGCCCTATTCCCAGTGGTGGAAATGGAAAAGGTAGGGTCTTGGAAGGGGGGTGGCATTAGCGAGAAACTTGCAAAAAGAAGGTGAGAACTTTGAGTGCTTGAGCAGATGTAGTGTAAGTGTTGAAAATCACTGTCATCATTGCTAATAAATTTCTCGACAACTTCCAGAATACCTGTAGCAGAGTTTTCAACTTTGGATACCTGGATAAAGTGACATTTTGATGGCATGGGCTTAATGTGCACATACTAGGTCTACAAAAGCAACAAGCAAAAGCAATAGGGAAAGGAATAAAGAAAAATAAAAGGGATAAATATCCATAAATTACGTAGAAAAATTTACATTTTGTAAAATATAAATACTGTCAGATATACATATATTTGGAATATATCACAAGAAAAAAAATGACTGTATTATGTTTACCTGTTCATCTCTGTCCCTTTGTGTGTTTGAGAGTGCAGTCTATTTTAAATAATCTGAAATTAATGTTTAAGGGATTTTATTTTATTTTTTTTATTTGTGCGATAAAGTGATTACAGATAGTACACAGGACAAACACAGAGATAAATACAGTGACACATGACAGAGAGGTGGGTGGGTATGTAGTAGATAAAAGAGCAAAGATTCTAGATAGACAGAGTGAAGAGAGGAGGAGGGGCACTATAAGAAAGAGAGAGAAAAAGTCAATAATAACAATAATAACAATAACACTAATAGTGATAATAATAATATAACATATAATATAATCTAAAAATAATGTTTTAGGGATTTAGATTTTAGGGACTGTCGGTTGAACAAAACAAGTAATCGGAAGATGTAATGATAGGTTATTAGACAAGTCATAAACATGAAAGGAAAAAAAAATTGTTAGCTAAATATTCAAAATAAAAATCTAAAAACAAGTTCTGATCAGACAATAAAAATAGCATAAAAGCTTTTTATTTCTTTTCTTTTATCACCAACCAGTTCATCAAACAAATTAAAAACTTCTTTAACTTCACATATTTAATCAACTATCTTATATTATATTTCTCATTTTCCTCTTCACATTTCATCAGACTGTGTAGCTAACTTACCTGAAAACCCTGATAGCTAACACATGCTACTACTTCAGCCTCACTGAAACTAACCAAAGCTAACCTTTGTGATTAAACCATCCCAGCACAGTTAATCATTCATATATTCAGTATATTACATATTACTGCACTTACAGTAATGTAAGGAGTTGTGGCCGACTGCCCCTTCCTTTTTCCTCAGTCAGAGCACAGCAGAGTCACCTGAGGGAAGAATGGGATATCATAAGAGTCACAGGGGGACCATATAACAACACACACAAATGGTTAATCTTGTATACATTTATTGTTTGTATGCATACAATATGTATGTGGATGTTTGTGCTTTATTGCAGAGGTTAGCAGCCCCGGCTTCTGTGCTCCATTTGAATTGTCCCTGAGCGTTGTGTACTGAACCTGGGTCCATGGTGTCCGCCTCTTCCACTGATCCAGCAATGACAGCATCCACCCCCACACCCCTCCAAGTCTGAAGCTTCTCTGGAGCTCCCATGGCTCCTGGCCGCTACCATGCCCCAGGAACAGTAGCCCCTGTGGGTGGGCACTCGACTGACTGTCAGCTACCACAACATCCATTATACAACTTCCATCCTGGAAGCACAAGTGCTGCCACTTCTGGCAGTGATCTCCATATGTTTTGATATTAGAGCAGCCCTCCTCTCACTTTGACACTCACGTTGTGGCTCGATGTTGCCCTTGTAAGACTGGCACAAACACACATGCCCTCAGTACCACCATGGGAGGAAGAGACAGAGAGATGACAGCTATATCTAAAGTTTACCCTGCCAGCCAATGTCTGATTCCACAGAGAATCACCAAGTGACCTTAAGAAACTCCAGTCTAGACAAAAGAGGTCAGTGCCAGTGTTGGGTTACTTTGCAGTCCATCACATTTGGACAATTCTATGACCAAACATGCACATTCGTGTTTTGATCCTTGCTTGTCTGTTTGTTTTACCCTGGGAGGTAAGAATGCAGTGCAAACTAAAAAGGTTAGGAGCCCCTAGGAATTTTTTTTTTTTGCCTGAAGATAATTTGGCAGATGTTTTGCTGACTTATTGCAACATGCCAAAATATGCCCATGGACACAACTTGCAGTGGACATTAGCATGGTTAAGAGTTTGTGTCAACAACCAATGTGAGCTAATATAAAACTCTGTGTAGTAATCATAAAACACCAGAGGCTCACTGTTATCTTTTGTCTGCACGTTATCTTGATTCTCTAAAAGAGAGTTTAAGGTTCTACATGTTGTAGTTGGTTCCTTTCTGACTGTGCCCCCTACCTTATCACAGACCAAGCTCTGACTTTAACCTAACTTTAACCTAACCCTAATCCATAATGTGACAGTCAGAGGCAGTAACCTCAGCATAAAGCACCATCAGGTTTAGGGAAGTTTAGGGGAAAAAAAATTGTAATTGTAAATTGTAAAGTTGTAAATTTTTCATTCCTGCATCACCAAAAAAACCCAGAATGCTTGAAGATGCCCTTTCTGGAGGCTTTTTAAAGAGACTCATGACTTAGTGTTTATAATAACAGTATAAACATTTGAAATTCATGTCCTTTTTTTGTGGATCACAGTTTAAACTCTTGTAGGATGCCCTCTAGGATCTCCCATATTTACTGAATGCTTTTTAATAGAAACCTCACTGAACTCTGTAATTAAAGAATTCTTTTAAGAAAACCTCACTGGGAAATTCTTAAAGGAGCCAAAATATTTGTGTGAAATAGGACAGCTTTGAAGGCACTTGCAAGAACAGTGAATGACATTTCGACCACTTCACTTGCTTGAATATCTGTCATTACTAGAGGAAATAGGACGGATAAACAAACGCAGCTGCGTAATGCGCAACGGAGTATTTCAGAAGAAGAGAACAAAAAATAGCCTTTGAATGTGCTCACATGAGGAGGATGAGAGCACGGAGAAAAAATGGAGGAAGAGAAAGAAAGAGCAGCAGCATGAGAGGCAGCAGAAGTGCGGATCTGGACAGATGGACAGGGAGTTTTTCGTTTAAACATCATCACCATCCTCATCATCCATGTCAATTCTGTCCGCCGGGGACCCGCCGCTCAGTGAGAGGATGATGTCTCCACTCCACAGAGAGACGGCCACCAGGGACCGAACTCTCTGCTGCAGATCTTTTTCCCGACACAGTCATAAACACCATCCTCCCCTCACCGTGCATAGCATTACAGCTATGATCAACAGTATACTTTAAGCAAAGCCCATCCCCAGCTTCTCTTTATCAAGCTATTTTTGTTCCTCGGGGTTTGGTAATGCATCCCAGCTCAATTATCTCAAAATATTATGTATATGAATGTTTATTCTCTCTGTTCAGAATGATAGACTGTTAGCGCAGTGTTTTTAATATGCAAACCACCCTTGTCAACCAAGCTGGGATTGAGAGGCTACCAATTATTCGCCGTCAGACAGTGAGAGATGATTATCTAGGTGAGGGACTTGGTTCATCCTCAGCAGCTAGGAAGTGGCGTATTGATTGGCCATCAGGGAGCTAATAACACAAGGTTATCTACACGTAGCATGAGACAGTCTCCCTACTTAATACAGCAGTCCTATCTAGATTTAATATGTCCTTATAGCACTGAGACAGGGAGCAAAGGAAGGGGTGTGCATCTACCAGAGCCTAACAAAGGTCACACTATCGTAAAACCATCTATGGGTACGCAGAAGGATTATATGTGCCGTCACAGCTCTGTTTTATAGTTTCAATGGACATCTCCTGCAGCTTGTATTGACCACTGAGGTGGAGAGCCAGTTCACCCACCCCCTCCCAAAAAAACTAAACGAAAAATATAAAAACAAAAAACACCAACACCCTCTTTGAAAATTTAGATTAAGAAAATATATATTTTTCTCTAAAAACAGTATCACTCTTACTCTGAAAGATCCAACCGTCTTTTGAAGGATTACTTCTTTGGTAAAAAGTACTTTCACAGTGAGGTCAGTACAATAACCAATAACCACCCTTAGGACTTGGACTTAGATACTCAGATGTATTGTGACATGCTCACTGTCATCGTATCAAGTATGCAAGGGTTCAGTGGAATATATATGACAGAATACATACATAAATTTAGTCTCAACCAAAGTAATACAGACCAACACTGGCATCCATTCCCTGACAAGCATGGTAACAGTAATACATGTGTACAGTAAGTGTCTGATCATCCTTTGTGCAGAAGCATATTTTCACCAGTCTTTCTGTCTTTGGCAAAAACTGCTGCAGTGCTGAAAAGTGTCAGCTCATCTGCACCCATCTATGATAATCTGCTACTTTTTACTTGTTAACGAGAGCATCCAGGTCAAACTGACCTGCAGATGTCATTGCTGTATGACAAATTCAGTACGTTCTACAATGCATCAGTATGCCTGTATTTTACTCATGAAATCATGAGCCTAAAGGAGAAGTCAAGACAAGGATGTAAAGAGAATACTTATAATGGGTCAAACTGATCCACAGCATAAAAGATAGGGTTAAGACTGTTTCTCATTTCCCAAATGCAAACATGAGGAGAACACCTATTCCTGGTGGTGACCTGACACGGTAGGTAGCTGTATCATACAAAAAAAAAAAAAAAATGCCACCATGTGGCAACAAAGGCATGAAAAAGAACAGATGTAAAAAGTGTTGTTTTCAAAAAGATTTGTTCTGCAAAGTTTAGGGGACACATACGTGATTCTTATTATGCCTGAATGGTGAAGCAAAATGCATGTGACAACCTGATTGTAAAAATAACTACTAACTAAACGTAAGCTACCACCAATGACAAGATCTGAGTGACTGTAAACCATCTGTAGTTTTCTAAACATCGCTGATTGAATTTACATCGACTATTTGTGCAATTAGAATGCTGTATTTTGCATACATTTGTTTTTGTTTTTTATGTTATAGTAGTAGTAGTTAATATTATCACAAAACTTCACAGACAGTCTGCAGACAGTCCTCTGTGGACGTAATGAACTGTGGAGTTGGACAGCCTTCAGCAGTCCTGACTTCACAAGCAAGAAGTCCAGACTTTTGAAGTCAGACATTGTTTCTGAGTTACATCGCTGTTGAATTCAAGATCTCAACGCTTTGAGCATCACAAATGACTTTCCATTCATCTCCATTGTTTTGGGAGCAGAAATGTCAGAGATGGATGTTTCACAACCCAAACAAATGAAGCGGAATCTCCATGACTACTACCACTAAGTGAGGGAATAGGTTGTTATTTGGCGACACGCCCCTTAATATAAAAATAATGTCCCCAATAAACAACAAACCAGGGGCAAACAGTTTTCTGTGACAAAAATACTACAATTCTCCATGTGTATGGAGGATAGATAAGGCATATATCTATTTAAATTGTGCCACTCGATGTCACAAACAAGCCCAGCAGTGTCATAATGTGTGAGGCTGTCTGGCACAGTGATCTGGTGTCTAAACATAAATCACAATGGCAGCAGAGAGAGAGACCATGTTTCCTTGTTACTATAAACCAATAGAGGGCCTTTCTCCTGAGAAATCAACATGACCTCAAACACAATGTTCCCCAGCCACATTCCAGGTCATGGTAGAGACTCCTAGACACATAATACACCCGTCTCTCTCTCTCTGTCTGTCGTGTTCTCGCTCCTTCAATCTTCCAGTGCACGCATGACTGCAAATATATTAAAACTTAGACAAATATGGAAACAATCAAGAGAAAAAGAAAAAAAACCTGGCAAGATGATGGTCAGACAGAACAGGAGTGGTTTGTAATCTGAATGCTTCTACTGTAGGTTATGGTGTGTCTGTGTGTGTGTGTGTGTGTGTGTGTGTGTGCACATAATCCAACCTTGGGGCTGGTGGAGTAATCTTGTGGCAGTCAGTCTGTTTTAGAGTCCGTTGTTTCTCAGGCTAAAAAACACCGGGACCCTGGAATAAAAGATTTCCCGAGCAGAGTTCAAGGTTTTGGTGGGGGGAAATACTCTGGGGAGGCCGAGCGCGCTGTAAGCCCCAAAGATTACATTTCAGTCCCTGGCTCGCAGTCAAAAGCTCGCCAGACGGAACAGGAAATTGTGTCGCTGTCAGTGAAAACGCGCAGAGAGAAATGTAAATGGCCCTCCCAGTAACGGACGCCTCATATGCAACCCCGGTTGTGTCCCCAGGGCTCTGCCTGTCCACCACGTCCATCTTGTGTCAAATAGCTGGTTTTAATACTGGATAGGGATGGGGGGGGGATATGTGTGTGTGTGTGTGTGTGTGTGTGTGTGGTGCAGGAAGCTGTGAAACTATGCAGCAACATCCAGCATAGCAAACAGGCCATATATAAATATCTGCTTAAGAAATTAATTTAAATGTTATTACTGTACAAATCAAAAATCAGTTTTGTGTAAAGGTATAACCACAAGGAAATGTGTGATTACGACATGAAACGAGAGTAACAGAAGACAGAGAGAGCCAATAAACATATCAGTCAAGTTAGCGAACTCACATTGTTGAACATAAACTACTGCCATTGTTAAAATGAAAGCCTTCATGTTCAAAGTCTGTCTTCAGCTGACAGTTCCATTTCAGCAATACTGTCAGAGACAAAACAAACACATCTAAAGGGAACAAATTACAGCCACTGAGATTTTCCTTCAGTCGGGCACCAAACCGGAAGCCTAGAAAAGCTATCAGTCATTGCAGAGAATAAATTGACACACAGATAAAAGGAAGTGTGTGGAATTAAAAGCAAAGTGTGACAATCTACAGCACTTGTGTCCAAAAAGTCTATCTCAGGGGTAGATGGTTAAACCATCGCCCTGGATTTCTGAATCAGTCAATCAAAACCTACCTAGTGTGTCAGAATGAGGGACCACTTTTTACATGATATGGCAGAAACAGATTAAAATATGCATACATGTTTTCAGTGGTGTATAATCCAATAAAAATCAGAATGGATGTTTTTGTTTCCTTAGAATGAGCATTTTATATTTACAGATGCAGGAGGTGCTGCCATGTTGAACCCAAGAGGCAACCTCCGTGACTGTAAAGTGAGGCCTATGCAGAAGTGCCAAAAACTGCAGTTCCTTGAACGTCCAGCCAATAGACAGCGTATGTGTGGCCCACAGGTTTCTAAAAAGTTGTTTTGAAGCTCAGAATCTGTAGTCCTGCTTCTTCTGCCTCCCAGCTTAGGGAGATTGACTCGTTCTGTAGCCAGCCTCAGGAGATTGTTAGAGGAACTGCAGTTTTTGGCACTTCCAAGCAGGCTTCACGTCACAGCCATGGAAGTTGCCACTTGGTCAATCTCTATAGGTCTCCATGTTAAAATGTCCAACTTCACAGCAGGAATATGTTTATTGTTTACAGCCTGGTACAAAAAACAGTTTTGGTCTCTATAGCTAATTTCATGACAACTGTACTGAGGGTGAACATACCTGTTCAAATTCTATTAAGGCTTAAAGTTATGCAGTATTAACAACATGGCCACTTTAATTGACAGATGGGTTCCATTACAAATGGTTTGTTTGAGCCACCAGGTGGCATTCGGCCAGTCTTAGGTCCACCAATTATCCAAGTCTTTGCTAATTTTTAGATTAGCCGGGATCTTAAAAGTGGCTGTTCAGAAAGTTGTGAGTGACATCACACATACGTTGTTTATTCTTTACACTGTCAGTGGTTGAACTTCCATGTTTCTACAGTAGTCCAAACTTGACACTGGCTCTCAATAGGGGCTTTCATGTTTTCCACTCTTTGCCACTGTAGGTTCTCCGTCACACTCGGAAGGAGAGGATGAGGTGAGGGGGTTGCACTCAGCTACTACACCAGTAGATGCCACTAAATCCTACACACTGGTCCTTTATATCCTCTTGTGTAACAGGACTCTTACAGGGCACCAAACAATGTAGCAAGAATGGCTTAACATTAGGACCGCCACCATTCTAGCACTCCATGAAACTAGACCATCATGTAATTGTATATAAGTTTATTGTTCATGTTCATAAGCAGTGCTGACTAAAGTGTACCAGCAAAAACAGTAAATGATGAAAGATGAATTCATTTGTGGATACCACTAAGTGGTAAAAAACTTGACCAGTGAAATCAGGCATTCTTGGAAGTGTTCAGTCCCACGCTGCAGCTTGTGGTTGCAGGATGCTACCATCACCATTCACCCTCACTTGGATCAGAGTTTGTAAAACTCAAAGTTAGTTCTAACTTCTAACTTTTGCTGGCTTCTTGCAGAAGGTTTCTTTCTGTTTGGGTTACGAAGATTCTACATTCTGTAGGCTTGGGAGTTCGGCTGATCTCCAGGCAAACAGGCCAGCAGATCAACTTGCCAAGATGAAGTAGAAGGTCAAAAAGTCAAGAGAATAAAAAGACAAGAGCTACAAAAATAGCCAAAACTAACCAAAGAACATTAGGTTTCTTCTTTTGTAGCCTTCTTTGGTGTCTGATGTCACCATTATGAAACTTTTGTTCTAATTATTTGGCCTCCACAGTTGCTGAAAGATACCAAACACCGGAAATGAATAAACAGGAGATCATCCACTGAGTGATACAGTGAGTGATAGACATGTTTAATACAGATTTAAATGTTATAAATTACAATCAAGTGCAACATTTGATATGTCTATCCATGTGTGTACTTCCATGTACAGCAAAATGAATGAGTAAAATTCAATACTCTTATATTAATATTTATTTATTTTTTCTCATGTAATTATCACACCATGTTGAGGTTTTGTCTTGACCTGGGTTTTGGTCTTTTATTTTGAAAATGTACTATTTCCTGTTTTATTTTGAATATTAACTCTCCTCTCGTTTCAGGTCACTTGCCCTTCCTTGTGTCACCGGTCCGAGAGTGCAGTCGAATAGTCAAATTTGCTTAGGAACCTTCCTAACTGAGTGAAATTACCCAGAAGTATTAACATAGCCGCCATGATAAGAGCTGTTCGAATTCTCTAACTGTTAAGGAACGGAGCTTCTTCTCCTAACTCTTTATGAATTCTCCTTCACATCTTTCCTTGATCTTGTGACGTTTTCTATCGAGGTCAAGGAAAAGTGGTTAGGAAAGGACTTAGGAGCTAATTTTTTTGACTATTCGACCGTACCTAAAGTGTCTTCCCTGATTCCTGATTGTGTCCACCTGTTCCCCATTACCCTCATGTGTTTTATAGTCTGCGTCTCCCTTTGTCTTGTGCCAGAGTGTCTCGTTCATGCCGTGCACCCCAGCCAGTCGTCATAGTCCACGTTTTGTCCTTGCCTTTTTCTCGACGTAAGCCTGTATTCTTTGCCTCATTGAGAGTGATTTTTTTGATTGTACATTTCATAGTTTAGCATTGTAGTTCAGTTAACTTTCATAGCCCTTTGTTAGCCTCCATTGGAGTGATTTTTTTTTCTAATTTGTTTCATAGAATCTAGCTGAGCCTCTGGTTTTAGGAGTGTGTGTTACTTTAAGTCTTTCAGGACCAGAGTTTAGTTTTTCCTCCCTTGGGAGCGCTTTGAGTTTATAGTTCATAGCCTTTTGTTTTCCTCGTAGTGGAGAGATTTTCTCTTTGATTGGTGATTTCTTCCCTCCCCTCCCTTTTCGGAGTGTTTTTTTGTTCATTAATAGTCTTATCTTCCGTCTTGTTTTTTTCTTTAGAATTTATGAACAAATTTTCATAGCCTGTTTGTTTGCAACTCTGTCTGAGGTTGGAGTATTAAATAAAGTCTGCCTGAACTATTATTACTCTGCATCTGAGTCCTCTTTGAGTCCAGGTCTGACAGTAATTGTCACAATCCATTCCTCTGCTGCTCTGCCAGTAATTTTCCCCTCTCATCAGCCAACTCTGTTCACCTGTGCACTAAGGTGCTCCTCATCAGTATCTAGCCACTATTTAGGCAACACCATCCCAGCGTTACATTGGCAGATTGTCTTTGTACCATGCAGAACTTTACAGCACTCTTCTTCAGCTTGATTTCCCGGTTCCGACCCCACTTGTTCCTGACCTGGACTCTTTGTCTCTGCCCTGGTAAACCTGACTGCTTTCCGTCCCCGACTCCGAACCCAGCCTGTGAGTTTCTTGGTGTTATTTCGTCTGCATCTGTTTGCCGTCTTGTCGTTCCGACTTCTCCGTGGGAGATTACTCATCCGCCGCCTTCGGAGCTTGTGCTTAGGACTTCTGGACTGCAGCTCCGTCTAAAGACTTTTACAGAAAGACTGTGTTTCCGCCTCCTGCCTAGTGCAGTTATCTGTTACCAGAAGTGTAATAAAGAACACTTAATCACAATAAGATTGTACTGTGTTTGGGTCTTCATGATCGGTGACAGTACAATCTGGCTAAGAATGGACCCAGCACACAATCCTTCCCCACTGAGCCGCCTCGAGAACATTGAGGGCATCCTCCAGCAGTACGAGGCCATGATGTCCGCTGCCACAATGGAAACCAGGCAGGCAGAGGCTAATGCACGGGCACTAATGGCATTAGCTGAACAGATGCAGCAGCTAACTGTGCAGCTCACGAATCCTACTGCTCACGCACCGGCAGCAGCTCCACCACTGGCACTGTCTACTCCACCATTCCCCGATGTCTCCTGGACCCGGGTGGGGACCCCTGAGCGCTATGATGGCGATCCAGAAACCTGCAGCCCTTTTCTGACAAACTGGTCCTTGCTGTTCTCCCTCCAGCCTCGCACATTTGCCTCTGAACAAGCTAAAGTGGCGTTCACCACTACCACCTCACAGGTAGAGCTTACCTGTGGGGAACCGCTGAGTGGGAGAGTCAGTGTCCAGCCTGCTTCTCTTTTCAGTTGTTTGCAGAGGAGCTGCGTAAGGTTTTAGGCTTGGGGGCCGCCAGATCAGAGACTGCACAGGGACTCATGGGCATGCGGCAGGGAGACCGCACGGTAGCGGATTTTTCTATCGATTTCCGCACCAAGGCCCGCCAAAGCAGGTGGAACTCAGAGGCTCTGGTAGACGCTTTTCTCCATGGACTTACAGATTACGTTAAAGATGGACTGGTCTCCCACACAGTTCCTCCGACGTTGGACGAGGTCATCAAGTTGGCAATCCAGATTGACCTGCGTTTCCAAGCACGTCGTCAGGAGAGATGCCAGGGCCTCTCTCAACAGCAGTCGTTTTCCAGACTACAGGGGAGATCAGTCACTCCACTGAGGGGCTACCGGTGGAGTCTGAGCCAATGCAGCTGGGCCATGCTTCCCTCATGCCAGAGGAACGCGAATGACGCAGGCAGAGAAACCTCCGTATGTACTGTGGCAAGGGTGGACCTTACAGACTGACCTGTCCAGCAAAAGACCAGGCTCGCCAGTAATCGAGGAGGTACTGGTGATCCCTACGACGACGCAGTCTCCTCTAAGGCCACGACTTCCGGCCCGCCTGCTCCTTTCCAATGGTCCTTGGACCCTGGCCATTTTAATAGACTCTGGGGCAGACGCCTGCATCATCGACAAGGGGCTGGTACAGCAGTTGGGGCTCGAGCAGGGTCCATTGTCTGACCCGGTTTCTGCACGAGCTCTCGATGGCCACATCCTGGGGACTGTCATGCACCAGACCACCCAGGTACCCATGCTGCTGCCTGGGAACCATTATGAGTTGGCCCAGTTTCACATCCTGAACTCCCCTGGTCAGCCTCTCATTCTGGGGTTTCCATGGCTTCGTCGGCACAACCCCAATATTGACTGGGAACGGGGGGTCATCTGTGAGTGGGGAACCACTTGTCACCGCACCTGCCTGAAACAAGCTTCGCCTCCACCCCAGTCATCCCCTTCAAGTCCACCACCTGACATCTCCAGGGTGCCACCAGAGTACCACAGCCTCCGCCAGGTGTTCAGTAAATCTAAAGCGTTATCTCTGCTCCATTGACCTCCAGCCTGGCACATCTCCACGTAAGGGTCGCCTGTACTCGCTGTCGGCTCCCGAGAGGAGGGCGATGGAGGTGTACATCAACAACTCTCTGGCAGTAGGCATCATCTGTCCGTCTTCCTCTCCCGTGGGAGCTGGTTTCTTCTTTGTGGAGAAGAAGGATAAGACTTTAAGGCCCTGCATTGATTACCGAGGACTTAATGATATCACCATCAAGAACCGCTACCCGCTGCAACTCATCTCGTCTGCCTTGCCTGCCACCATCTTCACCAAACCTTCGTAACGCCTATCACCTGGTCCGCATCAGGGAGGGGGACGAGTGGAAGACAGCGTTCAACACTGCCTCTTCGGCCTCACCAATGCCCCTGCCATCTTCCAAGCTCTGGTCAATTATGTCCTTTGGGACATGCTCAACCGGTCGAGTTCGTCTACCTAGATGACATCTTGATTTTTTCCAAGTCTCGAGAAGAGCACATCATCCATGTTCAGTCTGTGCTCCAACGTCTCCTCGAGAACTCCCTGTTCGTCAAGGCGGAGAAGTGCAAGTTCCACGTGTCTACAGTCTCGTTCCTGGGGTACGTCGTGGCCAAGGGCAGTCTCCAGATAGACCGGCGAAGGTCTCGGCAGTCACCTCGTGGCCCATTCCTGACTCCCGTAAACTGCTCCAACGCTTCCTGGGTTTTGCTAACCTCTACCGCTGCTTCATCCGAAACTACAGCTCCGCGGTCGCTCCCTGTCTCATCGATGGAGATCCAGCTTTCACAGTCCGACGCCTGGTTCGGTCCCACCACTGTGGGAGAGGTTTCCAGTACCTGGTGGACTGGGAGGGCTATGGTCTGGAGGAGAGGTCGTGGGTTCCGGCACGGCACGGCACATTCATGACCCGGACCTAATCACTGACTTCCACCAACAACATCCCGATCAACTGTCCAGGACTACACAACCTCCTGGAAACACTTGTCTGGTACTCACTGCTTTACCTCAGCGCAACATCTTGGATGTAGAGGAGTTTCCGGGACAATGAGGAGTTTTTTTTCCGACCCCGCTTGTCCCTGACCTGGACTCTTCATCTCTGCCCTGGTAAACCTGACTGCTTTCCGTCCCTGACTCCGAACACACCCTGTGAGTTTCCTGGTGTTATTTTGTCTGCATCTGTTTGGCGTCTTGCCGCTCCGACTTCTCCGTGGGAGATTACTCATCGGCCGCCTTCGGAGTTTGTGCTTAGGACTTCTGAACTGCAGCTCCGTCTAAAGACTTTTACAGAAAGACTGTGTTCCCGCCTACTGCCTAGTGCAGTCATCTCTTACCAGAAGTGTAATAAAGAACTTAATCACAATAAGATTGTACTGCGTTTGGGTCTTCCTGATCGGTGACAGTAAATGTATAAATATAATCAGTGGCTGTTAGTACAGTTGTTGTACAATTGTTCCAGCATCAACAACAGAATCAAACTTCCATGCAAACACATTCTTCCTATATATTTTGAATTAAAAATGGCATGTGAAATGAATATATATATATATATATATAGATTCTGAACTGCAAAATGAGTTCATTTTGTTCTCTGTTTCATGTATGAGTCCTTGATGGGAGCTAGATATCATCATAGGATCAGTGCCATACATGATCTGTCAATAAACTGGTCCAGATTTGTCACCATTTGGTCGTTCATCCTCTGTGAGTCCTGCAGGTCTTTTCCTTGACCCGGAGGTCTAATGGCCAAAGTCTACTCTTCTCTCTGGAGGTATATTCACACTATACCTGACCGAAACAACATCAGGAGACCACATAAAGGTCAAGTGGAGCTACAGAATGAAACCAGAGCATTTGTGTGGTGTTTTTTTTTTTTCTTTCTCTTTTTTTTAATTGCATCAACCCAGTTTGTGTCTGACTGTACAGCTAAGAGCACCTTGCCTCTTTAAAACATTTCACTGTGTACTGATACAGTAATCATGTTTCCACTGAGCATTGCGATGCCATGCATGACTCACCCTGAAAAGGGCACTTCATCTGAGTTCACAATATTCAATAACATACGGTTTAAGACACTGTCATTGACCAAAGTAGGTAATCAGTAGACTGTATATGCAGCTTTGAATGCAAGGAGTGTGTGTGTGTGTGTGTGTGTGTGTGTGTGTGTGTGTGTGTGTGAAACAGTGTGTGTATGTATGGGAGCAAAAACAGGGAGTGGCCTCCAAAAGGAGCACTGTAGGTCATGAAGCAAATCAGGTCTCCGGGCTTTATTGTGAATCAGGTGTTACTACCAGCACACTATCCAAAACAGAGAGAGGGAGAGATGAAGAAGAAAGAGAGTGGAGTGATTTATCAATGCAAAGTTAATAACTTCCATTTGAATCTAACTAAAAATCAATATTTCATTACCAAATTGTTAGCGGGAATGAAGAAGGATTGGGGAAGTTGGGGTGGCTTTGGTGGGAAGGAGGCGTTGGAGAGTTCGATGGGGAAGACGGGATGATTCATGGGGCCATCAGGCCAAAGAGGGGAGGGAGGTACGGAGGGGAGGCGGGGGGTTTTGAAAGAGGAGGGTGCTGAAAAAACTTGGATAGGGGTTTGTTCACCAGTGACCTTGGCGATGAGGGGAAAATATATAGAAGAAAATGAAAGCAACTGTCATGTGCCCACAGGTCAGAATCGGCTTATAAATCATACCAGAGAGCAGATTTAGTGTGTTTGTGTTTTGTATTTTTGTGTGTGTGCCGATTAGTGAAGGCAATTTATGATAATGCATCAAGGATAATAACCCATGGTTTTTATGGAGAAGTATAATTTTGGATGACAAGCACGCAGAGTCACAGAGTTGTGACCGAATCATGTTTTAACTTTTGTTTTGGTGTACACACAGGTCTGGAGCAGGATGAACACATTCTTCAGAGTTGAAATACCTGCACGTGGAACCAGGTGGAGCTTAAACCTCTCACACTGAACACAGTTTCCTGATGAGCTGATTGGATAGTCCTGGCTGAATCTCTGAAAATGATCAGACATTATGATAACAAGACAACACTCAAGAAATCACTATGATCATGCAGCAAAATAGATGCTACCAAGGGTAGACGAGTTCCCTGTTTAAAATGAATTCAGATTTTTTATTAATTCCAGTCACTATCTTTACTCAGCAACACAGATAACACCAAAATCCGACAATGGATGTGCAGTTAAACTGAAACTGGTAAACAATGAAATGTGTAAAATGTGTGAGCTTAAATTCAGGTTTAAGATAATGTGTGGAGGCATCAACCTCCTCACTGTTTGCTGGGCCATCTTTGTCAGTATCTTACTTACAGTTTTCTTTGGTATCTTTATTTAACTCGTAATCACGGTATTAGATGAGAGAGACACAGAATTGTTGTCAAAATCAAAGTTAAGTTTATTTCTAAATCATTGTATGCTATAATATAGAGTAGGGTTTCACATCTCTCTGTGATAAACGATACACATCTAGATACATATACGATTCAAAAACGATATACTTTTACTACAGACCGATTCGATACGAATCAATACAGTGTAAGAACGATACGATTTGATTTAATTCTACAGTTAATATTTATTATAGATATTTTATGAAATGAAGATCTTACAGTACAGTACAATATTTTCTTTTCAAATATGTAAAAGACCACATATCCCCAAGCATTGTTGCTTTATGGCACTGGCAAAAATAAAATAAAAAAAAGAAAAACAACAAAATCACATATCAGTGTATTTATTTTTAGACATGGACCAAAAAAAGTCTAGCTGAATCAACATCATTTGTTGGAGAGAATCCGGTGGATTTTCAAAATAAAATACCCCGTGCAAACTGCCGGTCGTAAAAACAGACAAAAGCGAAACTAATTAACTACGTAGCATATTTACACACGTAGAAGCGTGTTTAGAAGAACATACACTGGGAAAATGGCCAAATCTGAGCAAGTAAACAAAGTCTGGTGGGCTAAACGCTCACTTCTGAAATGCTCCCGGTGGGGTTTGAAGTCGCATGCAGGACGGACCAAATATGCCACGCTCACGCAACGCGCTGCTAACGGGCCCGGTGGATTTTCCCAAAAGTGTGTGAAGCCACCAACCGATTCCAAGTCTCGCGATTTATCGTTCACAACCCTAATGTAGAGAAAGCATAACCTGTTTGAGTCCCTTGTGTAGGCCATCTGGTCAGGTGCTTAAAGAGGAAACACACCTCAACAGATACGATTTATGAGTCGGTGGGTAATTTTTTTTCATTGGATGATTGAATGTGTGAAAAAATTTCAGTTAATTAAGTTAAATATTGTATTTTGTACATATTATTGCTTATTTCTGAGCATACAGTATTTTTGTTCATATATTCCAGAATTCAATACAACTTTGTTGGCACAAACAAACCAGGGAAATGATGTCCTCTCAGAGTATATATGTGTTGAAAATGGGAGAGAGCTGACTGGTTTCGGTTTTTGGTCTGTATGCTATGTGAAGAGCAGCACCTGTACTGACATAGTAAGAGGGAACAAAGGATTCACTCCATTTTTCTTTGTTTTGTGATAATATTTTTTTTAGTTTAGTTTTTTGATGACTGAGAATAAAAGTTAACCTGTTTTCCTGTACACCTCCTGACCAGCGTCATGTTTTGTCTTCCATGCCACCCCGCACCTCTCCGCGCAACAGCAACAGATAACTTAGGCTGTCTTAATCACAATCAAACTGAACTTTGGTGTTTATTTAAAGATGTACTTCAACAAAATTATAATTTCCATTTGCTTTTGCAGTAATATTCAGAATGTGTTGTGTTTAATATGGAGTTTGTTGTTTTTGCAGCTTTAACATAACCATACTGTTACAAGCAATACAACCTTTGTAACATGCCAATACTGCATGATGTGCCAGTAAAATGATTGTGAAAGCTATGGGATGAGATTTAAAGTTAAATATGTATGCTTTACTTCTTTTTTTTAGTTATTATTTTATACCTCACGGTTTGTGCCAAGCCAAGTGCTTTCACCGCGACAGGTAATAAAAAAACAGCAGATAAATATGACCCTAAAATGTGCAACATTTGTAGAGTTGAATAGATTTCATTTTTATGTTTTACTTTATTTAATAAGGAGTCCCAAACAGTGTCCAAATACATTTTTAACATGTCATAATATTGGGAAATAAAATGAGAAAATTATGCTAATTGAATGTAATTGCTTAACTAGCTTGGTGTATTTCTTTTAGTGGTTTGTGTTTATGTTAATCTTGACCACAGTCTTCATGTGCCATATTTGTAGTAGTAGTCGAAGTTTTGCTCTTAAGTTTTTTTGCTTTGCGTTCAAATTTTTTTTCTTAATGTCAGATTTCCTCACGATGACTGATTTAAATGAACACTACACGCAAAACCTTCCTGAGATGAGACTTGAGCTGCTGTCTTCCTTGTGTTGTGTTTAATATGCAGTCTTTTATATGTACCTGATGGGAGGGAGACCATATGGATGTTTATATCATGATTTATATAATGATGATTATACTGAGCTTTGTGTAATTACTTTTATGAAGACCATCACACTTGACAGATAGCACAATGTTGGAAGTGAAAGTGGAGTGGGAAACAACAGGCAAAGAGTGATTAAAACTGACAGCTATTTCAGCTCTCGACTAATTGACTTTTTTTTTTATGACAGTTTTTATGGGCTAAAATCATTGGTACAGTAGTGATTTCTATTAAAGCAGCTTAATTGGACTCTGTATCAAGATTTGTGCGCGTCTAGATGCAGGTATTTGTGCATGTGCGCGAGGTGGGGAGGTGTCATAATAGCATGACATATGGTTTATAAATTTCAGAGACAAATAAGTCCACTGATTGTTTAGTCACAGACAGACAGACAGACATCGCGCTCGGTTTATGAGGCCTAAATTGGTCAAATCCACCTCGCTGCGAGTTTGATCTCGTCTTCAAACCTCATCCGAGTAGTCCACCGGGAGGAAGTGTCTTTTTTTGTCAGTGTTCCAGATTGAATGCACATCAGGTGACAATTAAGACATAACAGCATAAATTGTCTGCCGTCACATCCAGTTACCTTCATTCCCTGACGCCTTTCCCTCCAATACGAAAAAAGAAACACACACACACACACACACACAGAAAAAAGGAAAAAAAAAAGCTTCTGCATTACCTCGGCCAAAACCTGACAGTTTGTAGTGCATTAAATTAACACCATCCCTTCCTACCGACTCCTCATCCCGTTCACATTCACCTGTAATGAGCAATTATAGTTAGGTGGGCCCCATCTGTAAAAGTTTTTCTGCGTTGTTTTTTTTCCCCTCAGCTTCTCTGAGATCACACCGCGACTTTCTTCACCCCACTTACCACGGCACATTTCAAACAATCCAAATATGGCACGTGTGCTCTAAATAATTCAACGGCTGCTAACATTAAACAACTGTTAACACGCTAGAATAATTAGTTATGCTTGCTTGACATGTTTACATCTTTAATAATTAATGCATTTGTCTTAATTAACAACAACAGTATTTTAGCCTTGTTACTTCTTTCTCAAGAAAATAAAGTAGAAAACAGGCAATTACACTATAAATATTAATTAGATGCCCTTATTAAAAACCCAGATAATGGGCCATGGGGGGATCAGTTATATTCTAAAGGAAAATGGGTGAGATATATAAATCTTACTTGTCACACGTTGTGAACAGGTATTTCAGCAGCGAAGCCTTGTTGTTATTAGCTTTGGAAAGACATCTAGATGTGAAAAATCATCCCCAGCGTTGACCATACTGAATTCACTAAAACATTAATGCTGTCAATGGAGTGTGCTGATTAATGTAATAATTATGCTTATGTTATTTAACTGAATTATAAATGCAATCACATTAATCATTGATTGGACCCTTTGTGCCTTTGAAACTAGTTTCTCTCGCGTGGAAAGTGTTCAGCGCAACAACAAAGAAGAAAAAATCTTTAAAAATGAGTTTTGAGAGTCTTACATTAAGGTCCCACTGCATTTCCAAGTCTTTAAGCAGCCTATAGTGTGACATTCACATGGTATACACACACAATGGAGCCACTTAACATCTCTGGGTTCTGGTTAACTCGTTTATCACTGTCAGCAGTCTGTAATGCATCAAAATCACAAATGTTATTCCAAATGCGACCAATTTCACTGAAATGCATTGAAAAATTTATCATCTTCTTAATTTGTCCCTTTCAGGAAAGAAGGCCCGTGTGCCGGTAAGTGATGAGATGGTGTTGTATTTAAATTTTCATGGCTGGCGTCCTTGTTTGGGCTGAAAGAGAGAGGCTAGACGTGAAAGCGCTCAGCCACTCGGAGACGAGCCAAAAATGCAGCTGTCAATGAGAGGAGAGACAGGCGACAGGCATGACGCCCTACGTGCCGGATGACTTTGGGAAGACTTTGACAGCCACCCAGGAAGGGAAGTTATTTTCCCTCCTTTTTTCTCAAGCTGCCGCATGATTAAAAGCCAAATGAGTGACACTGCTCGACACCCCAAATCAGCCCACTGCATTAATATTTCACACAGATGGCAGCTGTGTATCAAAACAACATGCAGCTAAGGACAAGAGGAGGAGAGAGAGTGTTGGAGCAGGGTAAAGATCCTTTAGGGGTATGGCTATATTTTCCTGATTGAACATGATTATACAGACAAAACCAGAAAAAAAAGTAAAACAAATGTATAAAATATGTGTGCAAACGTGAAGGGAATAGGTCTCTGAAATAAGCCTTTCTTGCCGAGAGTTAGAAGAGGAGATTGATTCTGGACTGCAAAACAACACAAATCCAGAGCCAACAACCAGTTAGCTTCACTTAGCATAAAGTCTGGAAATGGGAACAAAGCTAGCTAAGCTCTGCCAAAAGGTAACAATATCAGCCCACCAGCTCATCGGAAGCTCACTAATTAACACATTACATATATCTATTTCTTGGCAGTTGCCGGGCAACAAGTGGAGACTCCAGGAACTTACTGGTCCTGGCCAGACAAGAGTTCAGAACAGAATCCCGTGAAAGAGCAAATTGTTTTTTTTATTTTGCGCCTCTAAAAACTGTGGAGAAATAATGGAGAGTGATGTCTCCTCAGTGAGAACAAACATCTATATGAAACTTATCTTCTTGTGCTGAGTACATAGATATTTAATTTTGCAATACTGTACACAATATTTCAAAGACATAATTCTCATTTTCTCCACTAACTACCAAGCAGCTGAAGCTCAGTGAACTCTCACAAAGCTCATCAAAAACTCAACTAAAGTGCATGAAACATATTACACAGCACTGGCGTACTCATCACCAGAAGCTGACGGGGGCCTGACTTTTTAACTTTTTCAAATATTTGATGGTTTTATAAATTGTTACTCATTTATGTGTCATCTCTTTGATTTTGACGTCATTAAGTGATTTTTAAAGACTCTGGTAGGCAGTTATTGTTACCCTTGGACCCTAGGCTAGCTGTTTCCTCATTTCCAGTCTTTATGTTAAGGTGAGGTTACATTCACACTGCAAACTGTAGTGCACAATTTGCTCGTTTTATTGCTCACATTCATATTTTTGTGTGGCCAGTATCATATACCAATGTGAACTGGTCACTGTGCTGAAGTGAGAATAACATATTATTACCACATCATACAACGTCAGCGATTATGGTTTCATTTATATGAGTAAACAATGTTATCCATGGCTTTTTGTGGAGCAATAATGGCTACTTCTGTACAGAGATGTGTGCAGATGCAGAGTCAGAGCCAGGGGTGGTTGCAGTGTAACCTGAATGACCTCATAGAAACAGATTTCTTCCAAACTTCCAAGATGTCAGGGACTACTCATAACCACACCTGTCAGCACCTGTACACAAGACTCGCATCACAATCAGACCTGCATCTAATTTAGGACCACATCAGATTTGGCCTACTCATGCCTGTAGTCTGAACGTAGCCTTTAACAACTTGCTGCTGGTTCCAACTGCATATTTACCGCACATGTAACACGTACATAAGAGCGATATTGATCTCAGCGAGACAATTCTTCTTTCCCAAAAGGCTACTTTAAATATGAATCTGCAGTGAGGCAAGCTGATCAAGCTTCACACTGAGGCTGGAAAGCAAGAGAAACAGCTATCATGGCTCTGTCCAAAAGGTAAAAAAATCTGCCTACCAGTAGATCTACCATAAAAGCTCACTAAAAAATGATAGAAGCTGTTCATTTAAGAGCTTCAGTCTTTATTTACTTGGGAAAGAGATAGGCTAGGTCTCTAGTTAAGTGTCTTGTGACAAACAAATAAGCACAAAATGTGAAACTAGGTTAGGAATGTTTGGAAAAGCACTTCTTGTACATTCATTTTCCAGATTTAACATGAATCACAGTGGTGTGAGGCCACATAATGCCGTTTGTAGTGTACCACCGCTGATACAAAGCATTGACACAAAGCAAATGTCAGTAGGTTGGCACGAGTCAATCGAGAGGTCAGGAATTAACTTCATCGCTCTTATCTGGACATTGTTGCAGTGATGGGGGAGATGGTGGTGGGGATGGTGATGCTGATGGGGGTGGGGGTATAACAGCCAACACGCAAGCACACCATCAGCAATCGAGGGACAGTCTCAATTGAAAATGTCCATATTAGGCAATACGCAAATGCCGTTGATGGTGTTGTAAATTCAGTGGCGGTGACAGCAAACAACATCTCAGCGGCGATGATTAAAGTGTGAATGCTAAAAAGGAAGGAGGAGGAGGCCAACTGGAGGGCGGGGGCAATAATGAGGGGTGCAGAGGCAGGAGATAACCATCGACTGACACGTCCGGGCCTCAGTCAATGGCAAAACAAGCACCCATCCTTCCACTGTTAGGAGCTGTGCTGTGGCTTCCTCCCTCACCACTGTCAATAGCTGTCAGTCCTTAACTGCCTGTCCGTTGCTGCATTAGTATACTCTCACCACAGCAAATTCAACGGCCATCATCCACTGACCTTCCACCCACTGGCTAGTGTCCTCCCAGCCGGGGCCTCCACACATGCAACCAGATATCATTATCAAGACCTCAAAACACAGACGGATATTGCACTGAAAAGGTTACAGGCATTCAGCAGCTGAGGAAGGTAGGCCTGAAATAAATAAGTACACTATATATTAATAATGAATGAATGGCATTTGGGGCACGGAGCGATGTGTGTGTGGGGGCTGTTTGTGTGTGATTGTGATTGCATGGGTGGTTTCAGCCATAAAACCCGGCTTTCTTCGCATACACAGTGCGCCAGGGTTTTTTTGAAAATGTCACAAAACCTGATTTATAGTCTGTCTTCTGAGTGCATTATTTGAGTTTGACAATCTTAATCATTCACACTTCCCACATATCCCCCCTGCCTCCCCCCCTTTTTTTTTCTTTTTTCTCTCCTAGGCCGTCATGGATTATTGAAATATAAAAATAAGTGGTAGAAGGGGCCCCCGGAGCGGTATCAAAATGTCAGGTTTGTACTTACAGCCCAATGCCGCTAGACAGGGTCAAGGGCTTCAATTATTTGTGTACGTACAGTCTGGCGCTACATGAAAGGTTATGTCACCCGCCGGCTGTTTACTCCTGAACACTAGAAGGTAACCAATACACTGCTCTACCATAAACTGCACTGATATGGAACTGATACAGCAGAAAGGGAGCCAAAGGAAGGGTAAAGGTTCACATTCAAAGCCAATGAGTGAAAAGGCCGATCTCAACGGTATCATGCACATTTTTTTTTTCTTTTCTTATAATCCAGCCTTGGAATCTATGAAGACCTTATGTTATTCCTCAACTCTAGGCAGCATCGTACTCCTCGTATTTTAATTGTATTAAGACATGCTCACTTTATTTATTCATAAAAACTAGTAGCACACAAGAGACTGGACAAAAGAATCAGCGATGACTAATAGATCACTCTGAACACAATCAGAATGATGTATTGCTCTTTATACCATCCTGAGTTTAAAATGATGACATGGAAACCAAGTGACATTAATGACGGGTTGGAGTCCTCTCTCTCTCTCTGTCTGTCTGTCTCTATCTCCCTCCTTTGCCAACACCCACATGAGTCTTCAGTGCCAATAGAAGAGTTCCTGTAAAAAGCCTCAGAGTTATTGGGAGTGATATGAAATTTTCTAAATGTCATTAATTGACACCTTTTTCTGTAGGAGCTGTCAGTGGGGAGACAGAAAGGTCACAGCTCTGGGGGTGAGATATATATATGAACCTCCCCTCCTGCCAGCCCAGTGAGTTATGGCTGTCGTTAACGCAAGGGAATGGATGGAGGAGCCGCTTCTGAAAGCCTCTATCGATCCCCTTCCTGCTCCGGAGGAATCAAAGGGGCCTAAATGTGGCACAGGGTTTCCTGGGCAGACACAAAGGGGCTGATGTGCAGGTTCCTCATGAACAAGGGCACTGTATCACCGATTGCAAAGCAGTGTTGTTGTGGCAAAAATATGGCAATACGTTTTAGATTTTTTTAAAAAGAGAAGAAAGAGTTGCTTTGTTGCCTTTTCAATATGATTTGGTTACATTTCAAACCCTGCCTCTCATCCAGTGCATGCTTGGGATATGCTTATGGATGTCCTGCACCGGAAATGATGCTAAAGAGGTGACTACACCGTCATATTTTGAAGTGCAGGGGCAGTGACCATAAGGCAACTCAATTTGATTTATATAGCACCAAATTATAACAGAAGTTATCTCCTGACACTTTTGATAGAGAGCAGGTCTAGACTGTACTCTTTATAGAATTATTTACAGAGGTTCAACAATTCCAACCATGAGCAAGCACTTGCTGCTGATGGCAACTTCCTTTAAGAGGCCGAAACCTTGAACATGGCGGGCACCCATCTGCTGCGACCAGTAGCTGCGTTTGAGGGGAATCAGAACATCTTGGGGTAGCACAAGGTTGTTTTTTTTCCAAGTATCCCTCTGAGGAAATCATAGTTAATGCTCTTACTGTTGTTGGACAACAACACAGTTATGTTTCATTCAAATCAGAAATGGCGCTCCGAAATTGGTTTGGAAAACGCATCTTTATTGACAAAGTCTCAGTCTGACATATACATTGAGCTGTTAAAACTTTTAGTTATGCTTCTAGTTTGCTCCTGAGTTAGCCCAGTAGCTTGCTGCTTTAACACTCAGTAGTGGGTCATCCCGCAATGTAACTACAGCCATGGACGATGACACATCCACGCACTGCACTGTGGGGATTCAAAGCAAACCTGATGAGATCCAACTGTCTTCGTAAACCTTTTCCATATTGGATCCATCTTTCTGTCTCGATATATTTGAACCATTTTACTCTCAGGACTTCTACATTTGGAACAATACAAATACAAAGCAGTTGATGTGGTCTCGGTGACACATGCGCTGGCCCTAAAGCGCTCCAGATATTTTCCAGCTATTCCATGTAATGCAACTGAAGTCTGCTCTGCAGTAGTGCTAAAGAAAGCCAGTGTTGATAATTCAAACTCAGCACTGGCGAAATCTACACCCCCGCTCCCCTCCACCTCCACCCTTTAGCCTCAGTCGCTGCTCTCAGTCTCTACGTCTTGACAGGCTGCAGGGGAAAGATGGTTAATTTCTGACTGAATATTATGCTACATAACCACTTGGCATTTAAACTGAAAAATGGGTTTCTGCTTCGCCTGTCGCCACCGCTGTTTCCCCTCCAGAATGAGAGAGGAGAAGGAGGAGGAGGATCAGGGTGTGAGAGGAGAATGATGGGAAAAGAGTGGTAAAGGGGGGAAAGGTGAGGTGGAGGAGGAGAATTTAGAAAATGAAACAGGAGTAGGGGAGAGAGGATCCCTGTTTTCTATTGTATTCTATTCTACTTGATTCTGTTCTGCTCTGACACTCCAACATTTCTGAACTCTAATCAGTTTGTGCAGCAGAGATCATGAATATTTACACAGAGATCAGAACTCACGTATACACATTCAGTCGCACACGTACACCTATGCCAAATGGATGCCTCCCAACCTAAACAGCAGTTTATTCTAAACCCTAAATCTCATTAAAGCTTGTGAAACAGGAAGACTGCCTGACAGGGGAAAATGTTGAATCACTTCCTGCCATGTTAACATATAGCTTTCATGTGGTTCTGTGGCCAATTAAGGCGAACAAAGTCAAATGGTTAGCGGCAGCAGAGCGGGTTGAAAGGCCATCATAAAGTATACTGTACTGCATGACTGTATATGCAGAATTAAGTGGTATTTTCTCAAATGTAATTGCTTTAAAGTTGCAGTGCTGGAATGCCTATTCTTTTTGGTGGTCTGGACTGAGCAGTAAAAAAAAAAAAAGTCCAACATGCTCGTGAGTATGAAACATAGCATTATGTCAATTTTGGGATTATCAGATACTGAGTTTTGATTGGCCGTGGTTAAAGGAGAGTGAAGGGTATGTCCTTCAGATGATGTAATAGATAGAGTACGATGGGAGGATTTGTATTCGAGTAAGACTGTTTTGTTTTTATGTTATGTGCATCAATGTGTCTCTCCTTGTGTTTATGTGTGTGTTTGTGTATTGCTGGAGTTCTTCGGGCATCCAGGCAGTTACAAAGAGGGTAATTCATCTGATCAGGCTGATTGGTCTCCAGTAAATAACTCACTACAAGATTAGAGGGGGTAATTCCTGGGCCAGAACAGAAGCTGGAAGTGCTAATCAATGGAGCTGCCTCACTGACGAGACGACATTTTGGCTGCTTGACCACTAATGTATGGAGGGAGGGGGAGTGTGAAAAGGAGGGAGAAAAAGTGTGTGTGTGTTGTTTTTTTTGTTTTTTTTTCATCCTTTGCATGTGTGTCTATCTGTGACCATGCACACATATAGAGGCATGTTTCAACCGTGTGTGTGTGTACTGTACATGCACGTGTGCGTCTGGCGTGAGCGCGAAGTTTTCAACACTTGACAGTTTGAACTCTTTTCAAACGTAATGTGTGATTAATGAAGCTGCTTTATAGTGGCGAGGGAGAGCAGGGAGAGCGAGCGAAGGTGGGTGCGTTGAGTGGGCTCCAGAGTCACAGGACCGGGACAATATTGACATCTCCATTATTTACTGAGTGATCGGAGCAGCCAAAGGGCTGCTGATTAGAAAACAATAAATGCTGTTATTGGTGATCGGGGCCTTAGCAGGACATTGCAAATGCATGTCCCAGCCTTTCTAATTACTGCAGCGACTGAGCACTGGACAGTGATAAACCAATAGCTATACTATCTATCTATCTATCTATCTATCTATCTATCTATCTATCTATCTATCTATCTATCTATTATAAAATGTACAAAAAAGAAAATATAGTTTTACACATAATATTATTACAGTAAGTTGAGATTCCATGATAGACATACGGAACACAGATAGAATTTTACCTCCAGCAATCATCATTCAATTTCTTTTTCCAATCATGGGAGATTGCTCGGACCCCGAAGGGTTAAAATTACATTATAACCTTATGGTCCATAAGTGCTAACTCATCAGTAGAATAAACAAAAATAGGTTTACTCACAAAATTGTTGCTACGTATGTAGCTGAAATATTCACCAGATTTTAGTAAGAAATGAAACTTAAGTGATGAAGAAATCTTCCATTTATGCTAAAATCATGACAATGCACAATTATTCTCTTTTCCAGTGAATACATTTATTTATATTATATTTATACTTATCGTCACATGTTGATTGCATGGTGTAATGGCTATATAATAATGACGACTCCACCCACGCTCAGATTTGTTCCCTATAAGCCTCACTAACTATACAGTTCTCTCTACCACCCTGCACAATATTTCCAAGCAAAGTGAATATTCGTCATTTTTATAGAAAAGCATCAACTGTCATTAGGCATGACTGTTATGGACAGCTGTGGCTATTTATAGCAGCGTACCACTAATTCATCACATACCTGTAAACCATCATTGCAGTAATATCGAATTAGCTGAAAACAGACTGTTACAAATTGCTTTGCAAATTCGGGATCAAATGAAAAGATCATTATCAAGGAAGTAACGTCTCTGATGTAAATAAAAAGAAAGGTATACTTCAGATTTCTTACCTGACTTCTCCGGAGTTTCGCCGTGTTTGGCGGCACCGGCTCATGTGTGGGAAAAGCCGTACACATGTTTTTTGTGTGCGTGTGTGCACATCGGCATGCAGCAGGAAGAATGTGTCTCACCATTTTCAGATGTGAGGCCTTTTCGTGTCCCAGTGTGAACACTTATTGTGCAGTATGCACATATGGTAGAAGGTCTCTATAATAACTTGTAGCATTAGACAGGTAGCTTGGGGTGCATTCAGATTGAAAAGAAGACAGAAAGTAGTCATCTTGTTGGATTTATGTCTGCCTGGATAGAGAATCAGAAATATCAGCACTCAACTTTAGCTGTCCCCCCACTCCCTGTCCGAATTTATGTGTCTGTTAATATGAAGTGACAGGGCTGTCCTTGACTATAACACCTGTCAGTGGTCTGTGAACAGCAGGGCCCAGCACCCCACATGATACAAACCAGGATATAAAAATACACTATGTTGACACTGCAATGAGCCACTAATCAGCTGGCATGTGTCACTGTGTTGTGAGTCTAGATGGGACCAAGTGGACCAATGCATGCTGAGTCGACAGTTATGTGTCTGAGTGTGTCCGTGAGCGAGCTTGTGTGTTGGCAGCTATCAGATGAAGAGCCATGTATCTGTTTTAAAGTATCATCTCTTACATCTTCATATCAGTAATTGCTTTTTCGTGCTGTCTGATCAAAAAAAAGAAATCCTGAAGTTTCTTCTTTACTTGATATTGTGTTATCAGTAAGGTAATGCTCTTTACTTACATCTTGTGGCAATAATTGAAAACTACAGCTCAACACAATCCAACTTAACATCGTACTTTACACAGGTGTGTTCCAGAAGCGTCCAAGAAGCAACTCTCCGCTCTTTTCAAAATAAAACACCCTGTGTAGCCTACTTACCCATGTTAGAAGCACATAAACAAAGAATAAATGACTAAATCTGAGCAAGTTAGGCAGACAAAATGCTCCACTTCTGAAATTATCTTGGTAAGGTATGAAGCCACGAGGAGCATGGACCAAAACCTCATTAGAGCCTCGACGTCACAGAACCGTGCCCGGTGGAATTTCAGGGTTAGTTTTAAATTGACAGTAGGAACTAGTGATGGGAAGTTCGGTTCTTTTTAGTGAGCCAGATCATTTGACTCAGCTCACCAAGAAGAGCCGGCTCTTTCAGCTCCCAAACAGCTCTTCATTTTACCACTTATACCTTTTATAATTCAGCCAGATTTAGCGCTGTTTTGACTGATCTGTATGTGTACACATATTTAAATGATTTCATTTATTCAATACATCCTTGAAGTACATACATACACTATCTGTAACCGTTTATCCTGACACTGGGCGAGAGACGGGGTGTACTGATGTATTCAAAAGCAAATTTACATTTTCTAATATCAATAAATTGCTGTAGCCAGTTGTTTTCATTGCATTTACAGACTCTTGTAGCTCTGAAACCACCCAATGAATTCAATGCACTGACCTGCTTGTAGAACTGCTCTGCTACACAAAGCAAATAGAAACACCTATAAAAACTTAAGCATAGAAATAATTAAAAAAAAAAGGACAGCTAGTGTCACTGCATGTACGTAGCACATTGTTCACTTAAAACTGACCGACACATCACTAGTAGGAACATGAACAAACATGCCTTGCTCTACAAGAATGCACAAATTCCAAGCTGGCCACCTTGTTGATAACAGATCCAGTACCACTTTGCCTTCGTAAAATAGAAATTGACTGACATCCAGCTGCTGACATTTACTGTGCTTTGTCAACCAGAAGTATCGGTTCATGTGGTAACATAAGGTTCACATCATAGTTCTGCTCACCCTTCCAACAAAATGGTGGCAATTTTGGTCTTCCAGGCCTCAACTTTCACTGTAAGTGTGCTTGTGCTTCAGCCATGTTTTTCAGTCATCCATGTTGTGCATAGGACAATAAATATGCTTATATTTTAATCAATACAGCTGTCTCAACCAGCAACATAATGGCTTGCACTCAGCTGCGCACCTAACTGTGATCCACAGCGCATTTATGCGCCAAGTCCATTTTATTTTGACATTCACGTGTAATTGATTGTGCACTGCAGTACTGTGAATGAAAGCATCCACAATCTTTTTATTCTGGGGAAAAATGAACTGAGTGCACATCACACATTCACAGAAAAATAGAGCTGCACAGGCTCTGCCTGTTTGCAAAACCTAAAATCTTGGCAGTCAATGGAGTAACAGATGAGTGAGTGGCATTAATCAGCAACACACTTGATCTGTTGGTCGTAAATTATGCCCATTTTGTACAGCAAGATAGTAAAAAATGACTTTTTGCAGAGGAATAGAACTGAGTCATTGCCACTGTAGCTGAGCGGGGCCAAGAAGGGCACCAACGATGAGCCAAAGCTGCTTTATCCTCATGATTTTTGATCAACCAAAAAGGCCCAGCGTGTAAGATTCTATTTACAGAATGTTGCAACTGTTTTCTTGGGTGCATAATCACCTGAAAATCATTAGAATGAGGCTTTATAGATGCCTCTATAACGGACAAACCAACACTGGCTCTGATAGGGCGTTTTTGCCTTCTTTGCACATTTTGTGGCCACTGTAGTTTCTCCCTCATGCTCAGAACGGGAGGGTCAGGGTCTACACGCACTTCAAACCCCACCGCGATTTCAGAAGCAGAGCCCGCCAGACTTTGTTTAGTTGCTCAGATGTGGTCATTTTCC
Source organism: Miichthys miiuy (assembly GCA_036365135.1). Classification (NCBI taxonomy): domain Eukaryota; kingdom Metazoa; phylum Chordata; class Actinopteri; family Sciaenidae; genus Miichthys; species Miichthys miiuy. The sequence goes on from CM071603.1 coordinate 3,651,961, forward strand.
CTGGTTTACATGCTTCTAAATAGGCCGTAACATAGTTAATTTGTTTCCCTTTTGGGTGTTTTAACCATCAGTAGTTTGCACAAGGTTTAAAAATGGATTCTCTATGACCTTTCTGTGCGTGACTTCCGGCCAGCTCAAGCTGCTTTTGTGCAGATTCATGCAGGTTGCTCATGGCGTCCATCAGTCAGACCAGCTTCTGTGACGCTTCGGCATTGCTGGTGGGGTTTGAAACATTGACTAGAACGGACGTGATCAGACCCGGTGGCCGCAGCGCACCCAGAATGAATGCGTTGCATCCATGCCATGTGGAATTTGGCCATCAATCCAACACACTGATCGTTAATATATGTGTGGTGGTGTATCTGACTCATTTGTCTAGTAGACTTTGGTAGCTGGATTATTACTGGGTTAAAATCCCAAAACAACTCCTTCTTCCAGTTTGGCTTCCTTTATTTCATTTGAGAGTTTGTGTGTGGATGGATGGTGTGAATTTACTGTACTTGTTGAAAATGTTTTTTTTTGGTATCCTTAATTCCAGAATTTCATTTGGCCAGACGGGGCAGGTCTGCAATTAGGACTCGACGCTCTGAAGCCTCACTGGCTTGTAAGACTGATACATGCTTACCAAGCAGCTTTAACTGAAAAATGTCCACTCTGGTCAGTGGAAAATATTATAAAAGTATAAATCAGAGTCTAAAGCCCTGTAAATGATCACTTTCCTACTTTAAAACCTTTAAACTGAAACTGTCACACTTATCATGCAGCGACAGCAAGACCCAGTTACATCACCCAACCTGTAACTCTTAAACCAATTCAGTGCCTTTCAATGAAACTTGATAACACCTCAGAGCTGTGAGCTTGCTTCATTCTGAATATCTTCAAAGAAATGCATCTGTAGAGTGACAGAGAGAAAGTGGGAGAGTAAAGTGGAGGCAGGAAGAGAGTCTTATTTTAGTGAGCTGTGTGGAAAATCAGAGATGAGATGAAGATGGGCTCTTAAGAGTGCTTTAGAGGTGACTGTGGAGGAAGAATGGATGGAAGACAGATAGGTACTTGAACTGACACACACACACACACACACAGACACAATCTTGCACAAGACATTACACAATCGTACACATTTCTATGGCAAAACTGGATGGTGCTTATTTATGTCTGATAGCACTGTTGACTTTACTCATGCTAAATATGTATCGGTGCAAGTGAAGAGAAGTGTGAATGAAACAATAAATTGTATGAGTAAGTTCTGGATCCACTAGTGGCTTTACATACAACTACCCCGTGTGCTTACCCCAGAATCCAAACCTTCTCAGAGAGGAAATGACATCATGTTTGAGACAAGATGTTTGTGACATTACCACTGTGCTCACAGGAGGTTATGTCATCATGTCATGAAGAAGCAAATGTATTTAGTCATGCTTAGGGCTGTAATTGTACATGTAATGGAGATGGTTCTGTGACTTTGCAGCCAGGATGCAGTTTTGGTCCGTTCTCCAGGAGCATTTCAGAATTGTTCAGAAGTGTTTTGCCCACCAGACATGGTTTGAGTTCTCCCATGAGTAAGTAGGCTGCATAGTAATTTTTTTTCCATTCTGTCTATTGGTGTCTGCACAGGGGGTTTTATTTTGAAACTTTGTCGGATTCTCTATGCTGTTTCTGTGTCTGACTTCTGGCCCAGCTCGATCCGGTCTGTACTGCTTGCTGCGGCGTCTGTGGAGCAGAGCAAAGAGCTGCTTCTGGGACACTTGTGAAACGTGCCACAGCATGTGGGATCACAAGCATTGTCTAGAATGGTTGCGATCAGCTCTGCCAGATGTGTCGCAGTCACAGCCCTGCCCAGTGGAACACAGAGATAATCATCCAGAACGTTCAATGCAGGACATTCGATATGCAACTTCCTCTTTCAGTCCTGTGACCCAAACAACTGCTGTCAAAATAGTCTATGTCTACATACTTGGTTGTGCAGGACAGAAATTCTAGAGTGCAAGTTTAATCTTTAAAGTTTTGGCAGTGCACCAATTATTGTCCCAGCTTCAACGTGACACATGGCTTGGCCATCACACTCAGGTTAGTCAAGCTCATGTGCTTCTGCAAAAAAACAAATGGAAGATAGCATCATCCAAACAAAAACAGTGCTTCTCTTCACAGTGTTCAAGCTGCTTCTTGCTGCAGATTCAGACCATGCCCAAGAAATAACTAATGCTATATGAGTGTTCTTTGCTGCGCAGATGCAACCATACTACCGTAGAGGAAACAGAATTTAAGCATATGGTCAAAGTGCTTAAGCTACAACGTGCCTTCACATGCCAGTTGTGTCTGCCCTTTATAAACGGCTCACTAGGTGGGCCAACCCATCTGGCATTTGCCAGAATTGCCAGATTGCCAGTCCACCAACCTGGCCTGTTTGTGTTTGTTTTCTGTGAAAAGAAATACTTTTAAAATTCATGGTAGGTGGGTAGGTTTCAATCCAGGTTTCACCAAGTGAAAGATCTGAGGACCAGAGGCCACTCTGCAGGGATCTGCCCGGTCAGACATTTAAAATGAATATACTGCAACATTGGTGCTACACAGACATCTCATCAGCTGGCGATAGATGCAAATAATTAGATGGGTTTTTGTAAGATATTTTTTTGGCCTTTTTTATTATTGATAGAGACAGCTGAAGAGTGACAGGAACATGGGGAGGGAGAGAGATGGGGAACGACATGCAGCAAAGGGCTGCAGGTCAGACTTGAACCCTGGGCCGCTGCTGAGCCTTTGTACATGGGGCGGACGCTCTACCAGCTGAGCTAATCGACACCCCGAATAAATGTTTTTTTTAATGGAATATTGGCATTGTGTATGCGTTTGTCTAGTTTAAGCAATTGTCTACAGCAGATATAAATGCAAATTTAAAACTTAGTGAGATACAAAATGACTCACATGCAGCCTAGTTTTTAGTTCTATAAAAAGTATATGTGTGTGTGTGTGTGTGTGTGTGTGTGTGTGTGTGTGTGTGTGTGTGGCAGAAAAAGAGAGGATAAGTGACAGTGTCCCTACTGCCCCGGCTCTCCATATGGGTGGGCGGGACCTTGCGACTGACGAAGCGTCGGCCTGAAATCACCCATCTGCAACTTTGCAGGTGTTCCCAATGATTATATTATTAGCTCTATCCGCTGATCTTTGATTTTTTTTTATGAGCTTTTTAGCATCCCGTGCCTCAGAGTCTGGGCGGGGTAGGAACATAAAATATATACATGCCTGGCAGTGCCATCTGCCTCCAAGATCTGCCATATACAACATACAGAGAATGTCTGAAAGAAAGCAGTTGTGATCTGTTTTGGTTTGGGAGGCAGCAGTGAAGGGAATGTGCAGATACATACAGTGTGTTCTTCTGATGATCTGATATGTAGAATCTAGGCATGAAGACTTAGTTCACCCAAATTACTGAAGGACATATTGTACTTTCTCACTTACCCCTCATGGTCTTTAGCCGAGCACATCTTTGCTTTGATTTGTCAGGTTTTGAGATATTTGTCACAGAGATTTGTTTGTGGTGCTGACAACACTGAAAAGAGACATGTAAGACAATGATCCATGATGACTCTTTGCAGAAACTCTAGATAATCCACATGAACACACAGTCAGTTTTATAGAGACTAATTCTTCAGTAGAAAGTCTGTGTTTAGATTATTAGATTATCTGTGGATTATTCTGCAAAACCCATGGATTATGTTCAGTTACAAAAGTGAAATACGATAATGGTTAGGCAACAACAACCAACCACTATCTGTCTGGCTGCAATCAGAGACAGACTCCAGTCTCCTGCATGAAGGCCGGATGCACGACACACTCCATCACCGGACCCACACACCCCAAGCTTACTTTGTGCTTGGCTACATAGAGGCCATACTAGAAGAAGAAGAAAATGCCTTGCTCAAGGGCACCTCAGCAGTGCCCAGGAGGTGAACTGGCACCCCTCCAGCTACCAGTCCACCTTCCATACTTTGGTTCATATCGGCTACCCTCCGGTTCCCAAGCCAAGTCCCTACAGACTGAGCTACTGCTGCCCTACTACTGCCTTGGTGTTGATATAAAATAGCCCAAAATACATAATCCAAGTTGATACTGGTATTGGTGGCATAAGTATTTAGGCTCTTTGCTTAAAGTCCAACTGAAATTACATTTTTGTCTATTGTAGTAAACATATGTGCTCTGTAAATCACATCCTGTGTCCTCTTTGTATATTTTATACATATTTTTTTGGTTTGTTTCATGATGGCGCCCCCTAGTTAGGCATTAAATCAATGGAATACCATTTGGTATCCAAGACAGAGACCTTAATGTAATACAGCCAATCAAATATTGCATGAAGCGGTGACATCAGCGGTCTATCACAGGCAGAGATGGGAGCACTGAGCCAGGCAGCAGCCTGCTACACAACCCAAGAGCCACAGACTAGAGAGCCACAACAACCCATGAGCAAAATTAGCTTTCCGGCTAAAGTTTCCTTCTTATCTAACTCACAAAACATGAAGACAGCTCCTTTCCTGTACCTTAGCTCGTTGAACGAGCGACCAAACGAACATTCATTGGGGAAAACGCACTGCAGTTTGCAGGCGAGATGGCTAATTAGCTGCTCAGCTGCAGCACATTAAACAGCATGTAAACGTACCTTCAAATGCTTTGGTCCGGTCAGATGTTGGTGTGGTCCTCGCTCTTCAAAATCACTGCTAACTACACACTGTCGGCCCAGGACTTGTAGCTACAGCACATATTTGTTTACTTTGTCTCATGTTCCCTGCTGGTGTTTCGGTTATGACAGCTGTTGAAAACAGGAAGAGTGTATGTAGCTGTCCTGCTGAATGTCTCTTTGTTTAGTTTCTCATTACAATGTCAAAACATACTTATCTGATTTGTCTTTGGAGTCATGTTTGAGGAAATGTGTCACATTCTAACAGTCATGTTTTGAATGTTGCTTGTTACAAAACGCAGGAAGAGAGCAAGTTGCTCTCCCAGTGAATGTATTTCAAATAAATGTTCTAAATACACCTAGTTGTGTCACATGGAAAAACTACTCAGACGTTTTAAACGTGGAGAAAACTCATACCGCTGTGGGAAAAGAAATGAAAGTTGGGATACTATTTCAGTGCACCATTATCACCACATTGTTATGCTGTAGGGGTAACATAAAACAACTCATGCAGCATGTAGCCAGATCAACTTGTTTTGGTGCCATGCTGTTGTACTGATGGCCCATTATTCTGAAGCCCCAATCGTCCCAATATGTTTCATTGGGCCGAAAAGCCATTTGTCCGATGGCCTGCTATTGCGAATAACAAACGCCCATTGCTCTGACGGCCTGTTAATCAAGAAATACACACTCTGGTCAACTCATCAATGTGCGTATGTAACTTTACTGATGTAACTAACATGCTTATTTTTATTTCCTAAACCTAAGTACTTTTGGTGCCTAAATGTAATCAAACTGCAACCAGTTCAAAACATTAAGTATTTAATGTTACCATGACGACAATGATGACTTTGTCCTTTCCTGCACATCTTGCAGGAACAGGCCTTCAGACAAATGGTCTTTTGTTCCAATGGGACATTACCCTGGACAGGTCACCAGTTCACACATGTAGAGACAAACAACCATTAATGCCTATGAGAAATTTGGAGTTACCAATTAATGTCTTTGGAATGTAGACGTGCAAACAAAATAACACAGATTATATGAACTAAACATCATGTGCCCATAGCTACACCTGATGTCCTCCCATCTCAGCCAAACTGCTTAAACAGATTCTGCCCAGCAGGCATTAATCTCGGCTGTACCACACACAGAGGTAACTCCACTGCATCTTCTGAAACAGGTACACACACGCTCATATACACAGTGACATCACTAATGATGTCACCCAGAGTATAAACACAGGAAGTGGGTAGGTCCCCGAAACACCTGGTGGATATGGTAAGGTAGTTAATTAACTTATGGAACCTAGAAATCAATCAATAAACCATCATTAAATTCAACAGAAATACTGTTTTTACTTCTGTGAAACGTAACCAAACATAATAGATAACACAAACAAACCCAGGACAGCCTGCATCTGCTGTTACTGATCAATGTACTATGGTAAACAATTAACAAGCATGATTAAATAGAACACAGTGTGTCATTTATGGTTGCTAATGTTTCTTAGCTTGCTGCCAACCTCTCCCCTCGCATTGAGCTGTGTAATTAGGTCAGTACTGGCCACTGTTTCCTGTGTTTTTGGATCTTTCATTGTGTGTTCTATACATTTTCTTGGGCTTGCCTTGTACACATGCTGTTTTCAGTCCCTGAAACACTTCCTCCCTCATCACCAAACACTTTTTCTGTTGTCACCTAAAGTACAAAAATGCCAAGTGGTGTTATATTCCAAGCTATTTATCCAAGTAATTATGACCACAACCCCTTGACTCCAAAACAAATTGAGCCACTTACCTCGTACTCCTTTGGCACATCAGATGGGTATCTTGCCTCCCTGCCAAACATTAAATAATGACTGTACTGGGTTGTAGCTGTTATTCTTGTCCTCAGTCCAAACTTTGTGGGTTGGAGATATTTATTTTATTTTTTGGATGTTTGTTGGGAGAGTTTGTTCAGAGACCTGAACATATCTGCATTAGATTATATAACAGCAGGCATCCCTATGTTACCAATTTATTTATTTATGTCTATAGTATACATGTTGTGTAGGTCTATGATGTATGGCCAAAATATGCCGTTGTTCTTCAGAGGATAGGCATCTGGACACTTTGTGAAATTCTAAACCATCACATGGCTGATTGATTGAATCATTGATTACCACCCTCAGTTCAAATGGCCCGAAGTTGGTGTCCTGAAATTTGACATCTGTATAGGAAGTAGCTGGTATCAAAGCACATTTAGCTGTGTGGGGCACTGAGTAGCACAAATAACTTTCAGGTTGTATTGTGTCTGCTCCTTTAGACTGACCCACTTTGCTTGATAATCTGGACGCTGAGCAACCTGAAACCAAATATTATTCAAATTAATATTGTATTTTCATTGTGGGCAATATTTCTAAATGTGTCTCAGTCAACCATTTTACTGAAGTTTATTCAGTAAGGGTTGAGTTGAGGTTGAGGGACTTTATCCAAAGTTAGCAGTGAGGCAGGGCAGATAGAATGAGCTGGGCTAGAGAACTACCAGGTCAGAGCGAATCTGAAGCACGGGAGAGCAAAGGTCGGGTACCAGCAAAAAGAAAAACAGCCAAAGGAATATTCAAAACCTGTCCGTAGCACGTGTACCACACAAGTGAACAGAACAATCTGGAATGAAGAGCCGGGCTTGATACACTGCAGAGTCTTGATTAGTGGATGGGATACAGGTGTGCAGGTTGCAGCAGGAGGAAGATGATTGAGCGCCACGCCCACACACACACACACACACAGCCAGAGAGAGACAAACAGAGGACTGACAAGAAACACGAGGGAGGGGGGAAATACAGCAGAACACAGGACGGGAGATGGAGAGAGAGCGACAGCCAATCATGACAGTTAGAATGTCCAGGCTACATGCAAAAAGGAAACCTTACACACTCGGCTGCAAACTTCTCTGTGATCACATAGTACAGCTGTTGTTATCAACCTTGGAATGGAACGGAACCTTAATTAGTATCACTGGTAACACCTGTGTTTATCTACTATTTCATGTCAAAATGGCTGCTGTGAAAAAAGGTCTATTACCCATCAGGTAGCGTGGATTCAAGCGCCTGCAAAGCAGACACACACTTCAGTCCCCACATTTTAGTCATCTTGTTTAGAACAAATTAAAATAGATGACTGAAAAAAATGAATCCCATTTTGTTTTAAAAATCAACACACTCCATAAAAATACTCCGGGCCCAGATATAATTTATCACACACCTCAGAATCACTCCCACAGTAGTTACTTAAAGTTTGCTGCTGCTCTGCTGCAAACCATTATTTTATAATCCTGATGCGGAATTAGCATAAATACAGGTTAATGACATCATCTGTGTGATGGGCTATGTGGACGTTTAACATGATTGAGCTTTGATAAATCAACAGAAGGTTGTTTTCTTAACTGCGGGCAGCAAACCTGCATGATTTCAATGGATGTTCACCTGTGTTTCCCTTTGCTCAGACCAACTCGTTGGCAGAGGATCACACACAAACACCTCTCCAAAACCCAGTACACCTTATCCACACTTGGCACGGTGTGGACACGTTCATTAATCATTTAAATATTTCAGCAGAATTTAGCTGTTACTGACCTTGTGTGCTTCTCCAAACCCAGTTTTCTATTTGTTTAATGATACAAGGACTGTATACAAGGATGGATCATTTGCATATGCTTTCTTTTTCAATATGCTCACTAGAGGCAGAGTGTTAATGTATTAATTTGCCTGTATTTATAGTTTTTGTTGCCTCACACTAGATTCCAAATAAACATGAATTAAATGATGCTATAGCATGATATGTATATGTTAAAACTAAAGCAGTTACATGACACGCATGATGGAGTGTGAGTTCAGTTCAAACATGGACTGAAGATCGCACGCTGCATTATCAAACCGATCACTTAAACTGTAAATGGAAACCCCAAATGGGAGCCGCAACCAAACCACAACAGGAACAGTTGGACACTCTTAAGTGTGCTAATTTGGCATTGTGATTGAGTGTGTTTGCTGTACAATCAGTGCTCGTGGCTCTGCAGGTGTAGTGTGTACAGTTAAGTGTGTGTGTGTGTATGTGTTGTGTTGCAGACTTCGCTTGGCTGAAATAGGAGAGCTAGGCGCAGTAATAATGGTACCAGTTCAATGACAAAAGATAAATCAGTGTTTCCTCCCTGACACGTACACACACACACTCTCTCTCTCTGTTGCTCACCGAATGTCTCTCTGATGACCAATACACACATATTGTTGTGATGGGCTGCCGCACATGTACACTGACACACACACACACACACACACACAACAATGCTTTGCAACGTCACTGTTATCTTGCCATAGGCCGGGAGATGTGACAACATGAGGCTGTTCATGCAAATAAGGCACATGAATCAAAAGTGAAGGTAAAACTGATTTCAGGCTCAGTGGGGGGTCGAGCACTTTGTTAATACAAATCAGACAGCACAGTACATATTCACACTGTGATCATGCCTGTTAACCTACTGCAGAGACTATTATACCCCAGAACTGCATAGAGATGTTAACTTGTGCATCGTGGACGAGTTTCTCTTATATTGATCAAGAACAACTGTACACACATTAAGGTGTCTTTGCTTCATTCTCGTCCACCTTTGTGATTGCTGTCTTTTGACCAGCTCAGCAGCTCGATGATCTTGGTGAAACTTAACTTCAGTCCTTAATACTGTAGATGAAGTACTGTATAATAGACATTCTCCACCTTTTTACAAGGATTCTTTTTCTTGTCAATGACAATAGATTTCTTACACTGGCACATAAAGGCAAAATAAGGCAATCAGCACATCTTTTTAGGGTTATTTCTTCCCAGCACATTTAATATATCTAGACAAACATCTCTTTTGTGATTCAGGAGACTCCCTGTGACTCTTCTGGGCTGGGTTATAATCAGAATCTCAACTAGTGCTTTAATGTAGTTTTGATTTTCAGTCACCTGTTTGTTATTTTGGTCATCCATTATTGCGAGGTATTTTCGTGACTGTGCCCATGCAAACACTGCATTTACACAACGTTCAGATCTGGCATAGCCTGACCCAGACTATTTCAGTTGGAATTCTCCTCCCCATCCGCCATCTTCTGCCACTATTTTGCACGGACACAAAATAACTGTGATTCATTTAAAGGAATACAACAACAACAAACCAGAGAATTATGACGGGTTCAGTCAGACCTTTGTCCAAAAACAAGTTTTTACTATTCAAGACTAGATCTGACATGGGAACAAACAGATGGAGGTAGAACATTTATTGGGGCATCAGGCAGAGGAAAATGTCTACGAGAGAAACAATAAGCTGCGTCTATGGACTGCGAGTACTTTGTACCACCTATATTCGAAGGCTCCTTCTGGTTTAGGGTCCTGGGGAAACTACCCAGTTTTAGCTGAGCTTGCCCATCCCACCATGCACTTGGATATTTCTAGAAGGGGGAGGAGGGATAAAGCTAACCTGATTATACAATGTATTAACTCCTAATAATGCTCTCTGAGCAGTCATTAGACATGTGTTTACATATCTATATTGGATATTATAATATATTTGGGATAAGCCGCGCATCATATGCACTGTTTGAGGGAATATCTAGAATATTTGTGTGATTTATGCTTTTTTATTCAGATTAAATACAGTCTAGCAACAATGTTCTTACCATGTGGACCAGCTGCACTCATTTCCCTTTTGCTACATAGGCTCTGCATGTCTTTATTTCTCTCACTCTCTTAACTCTCTGGCTTTCACCTCATCATCCCTGTGATGCTTTTACTCTTCTATCTCATCATCTATGTGGTGTTCGTCTTCTGTCTTGTTAACTCTCTGGTCATTTTTGCCTTCCACCTTTTCCCAGTTGTTATCTTTCTCTCTCTCTCTCTCTCTCTGTTCATTTGTTTGCATCCCTCTTTGTTTTTCCCCCTTTAATAGTCATCATCATTCATAATCTCGTACAACTTAACACTGAATGTTGATGAAAGTCTGAGTAAATTTATGTTTTTCACTTGTCACTGTCTGTTTCAACGTTTTGCAGATTTCTAAAAATAAGATTTAAAGTTATCAATAATTATCTCATAATTATTGATAACTTTTAGCACTGGTTGCTGCCTCTACCTGCCGGCCGCTGCAGTAAGGACTCAGCCTTGGTACATGGGGCACACACACTCACTGAACACTAAAATTTGGACCTGTTGTGCAGAATAAGCAGCACAGGAGGCCGACTGCAGGGGCGGCAAGTGGCAGCTGGGTGAAATCAGTTACCAACCCTGTGTCCTCTCGGATCCTGGCACCACATTTTAGCATAGCTGTTACCTCTGCCAAGAAGGTTATGTTGTCAGTGCAGTTTGTTCATCTGTCAACAGGATTATGAAAAAACTGCCATCCTGACATTAATAAAACTTGGTGGAAGGGTACAGCATTGGCCAAGGAAAAACTTCCTCTTTGTCCTGCTGATACTGAAAAACACTGTAAAATGTGGGCAAGGCCTTAAGACGCTTTAATTCCAAGACCTGCCAGAAAAAGTATGTATAGTTTTGTCTGCAGGATATGTTCATACTGTATAACTAACTTTATATTGTTTTGTCTAGAAGGTGTAGTTCCTGTGGCATGATGAAAGGAGCTGTTAATGAAGGAGACGGAGGTTGAGTCTGGGTCAGAATTCTAGCTGAAGCTTTGCAGGTGTGTTTGTGTCCAAGAACAAAGGTCTTTCTGTGTGTGTGTGTGTGTTTGAGATGGGTGGAGGGAGGGGTGGGTGTGGTCTGGGGGGTGAATGAGTCATCACTAATTTTAGGGTGGAGAAATACCATATTCATAACAGAAGAAAGCTGCAACCAGCCAATTTGACCAATTACACAATAGAAAGTTTAATACCTTTTTACCATTTCTTACAGAAGAGTTGGTGATGACTCTGGAGATTGTCATCATTTCCACTCTCTTTTAATATAACTCTCAAACTCACAGATGTGTTGAAGCAATAGTCTGTCTAAGAGAAGGAGAGTAAATTTTAAACCTACATTATTTGAAATGGCAGGGGGCAACTTCACAGGTTGTAAAAAGATGTTAGACTGTACGGAAAGGGTTCAGGGAACCCCAAATCAAAAGTACCTAAAACCTATTAAGAATTAGTTTCAGTCCAAGCTTGACCTATTGTCACTTAGGTTTTTGGATATTGTTTTTCTAATATCAGTTTGAATTGGGTTTGGTTTGCTCTGATATTTTTCATGCAATTAATTCTGCAAACCAGTCAAAAAACAAAACAAAAAAGAAAATCTCCGTTAGTTACTACAAAACAATACCTCTCTCCTCTGACTCAATCTACCTCAAAGGTAGCCACAGCTGAAAGAATACGACTTTCTTACATTAAGTTCATTAAATAAACTCATAAAATGTTAAGACAGAAAATACTCTTTTACAAGTCTCCCTTTTACTGAACTAACAGTAGTGTATTAGTTGACCAAAACATCTGATTTGGTCGATATAAATGAGTTAGATGTGAAACTATCCTGATAAAATAACTGAAAAAATGAGTATTCTCTAGCAGCTGGGAGCTGTAATCACCAACTGTCTCTAAAACCAAAATCACTCATGAACTGTTTTGTTGTTTATGTGGGCTGCCAAGCACACTTACTGCTTGAAATGTTAGTTCTGGACGGTTGGAAATGTTTGAAATAAAAATACATGAAAAATTTGAAAGAAGAATTTATCATCTGGACATCATTGTTTCCGCAACTTTGAATTCAACTTGGAGGGGTATCATCTGCTCCTGGCAGTTCATTGTGGGTGGCTCTGCGCCTCCCAGACACAAACATCAGAAGAAACCTCTCCTCTGTATGTGAAGATGGTCAGTACATCATGATGGAGGTGTGTACCGTTTACAAAAGAAATGAAAGGAGCTCATTGGATTGGCTTTACTCGGCAACCCAACCCCAAATACACCTGCACCAGCATGTTCACCGCTATGTTAGCCACGGTGACTGAAATTATTATTATTATTACAGAGTATATGCAGTACATACTTGAGCCAGAATTTAATACAACCACAGCACTAAATAGGTCAGGTATACAGGGTGGGTTCCTGGCATTTTGTGGCATTCAGCAACAGTTACATTTTTTTCCAAATCTATTAGTGAGTTAGCCATTGGACTATATTTTCTTATTTTTCTTTTGAAAGTATAGGTACATATGAAATAAAAACATTCCAGATAATGTTATTTGCTACAGCTGTGAGCATAGGGTCAATGGTCATGGTATGGCACATAGATACATACATTATATTAACACAGTTTCAGCTCAGTTTGCAATAATATAACAATCATAATGTCACACTTCATTTACCTCTTTGGAGATCTTCCCCTCACCCTTCTTCACAGGGAGGTCATAGGTCATGGTGAACAGTGGTGTAACATTATCATGGTCACTGTTATCATCATTGTCATTATCAACATCACCACACCAACAGCTCATCTCAGCAGGATGAGTCATTCAGTGTCGATGTTTCAGTTTGCAGATACTGTATCTTGAGAAAAGTGTTTGCCCTTTATTGAAAATGAGATCTGGTCCAGTCGGTGTTAGAGAGTGTAATTGATCATCATTGTACTGCTCTTGAACAGAACTGACTCTAGTGCAACACTTCAATAACCGATTCTTGCTGACTTTTGACTTGTCTTTGAAGGAAAAGCAAGTATTCCAAGGTGTAATGGGTACATTATATCTAGGTGCCCCATGGAGCCCCACACCAGGACCATGGACCTAGGACTCATTAATAGAATGACGCCAGGACCAGCGCTGCTTCAATGAAAATTTTATCAAAGCTTCTTGGATGCTTCAGTGATGTTTTTATCCTTAGGGGGTTACTACATCTAGAGATGCTTGCTCCTGTGCAGGGGTTAGAGTTGGTACCACACTGGGGAACAGGCCTCAGTGCTGCTTGGGGGTTTGCGCACATGCTGCAGATATTTCTGTTGCGTTTGCAGCATGTTTCTTTTAATGAAAATGTTTTGAGCAATTGAGCAAAGCAATTGTGGTGTTTGATGTTTGAATCAATAATGGGTGAATCAGACATTTTTACATTGTTGCATTCTGATTGTTCTAATTTAAAGGTCCAGTGTGTAAGATTTAGGAGGATCTATTGGCAGGACTTAAATATATTATTCATAACTATGTTTTCATTAGTGTATAATCACCTGAAAATGAGATTCATTGTGTTTTTGTTGAATTGTTTAAAGTGAGCCTTTTATATCTACAGAAAGAGGGTCCGCTTCCACAGAGTCCGCCATGTTGAACGGCCATGTTTCTACGGTAGCCCTGAGCAGACAAACTAAACATTGGCTCTAGATATGTCCTTTTGCTTTTTATGTGAATTTCCTACAGCCTTCTAAAAACACCTCTGTCCTCTTATCCTGGACCCTGTATACAACCTTACATAGCATTACCTGTCTGCACAGACTCTTCCTCATACGTTGTTGTTTTATTTGGGTTGTATGAGTAGAACAGAGGACAGTAGCGGACAGCGAGGAGTGCTTCAGAGCTGTGAATACAGCCTCGCTTCCCTCCTAATCCTGTCTGTATCTGTTTGAATCTCTTACTCTCCGTCTCTCAGATTCAGACGCCGTGTAAGTCTGTCGGCAGACAGCAGCTCGGCTCTGTTCCGTTGTCTTGTGCTATCATAGGGGGATTCTCAGGGGATCCCGCGTTCACATCACTCTTCTCTACTCCATGTTCTACAAGAGCGCCTTGTTTGTACACATACAAAAGCGCTTGTCATTTTTATTGTTTGCTGTTGTTTTTGCGAGTGATGTTTTGAGCTCTGCTGTCTGTCTGTCTGTCTGCGGGTTTCTTTCCAGCCGCTTCAAATTCAACCTCATGATGATTTCGCCTTCCTCTTTGTCAGCGCTCGCCTTTGACTGAGGCGGCAGGCTCGGATGTTTGGTAATGGCCACTTAGAGTAATCAATGGGCCTCTTTGAAGTTGCGAGATGAAAGCGGAGTTTGACAGCTAATGTGTGCCTGTCCTGTGACGTGTACGGCATGGCAATGCCTGCGCGCTTTGAAGGCACACGGATGGGTGCATCAGGTTGGATTTATCCCACACTGAAGACTCACCTCGGCCTGCGGAGCCGGCGCAATGGCAAGTGGCAGTTTCTTGCACACACAAACACACACTCTCACTTACTGTGTCCTCCTCTCTCATCCTCCGCCTTCCTCTCTTTCACCCTGTTTTATATATCTGTCACATCGGCGTTCCTCCTATGCAGCTCGTGCCAGCTCCCATTCCATGCTCTCCCTCAGAAATGTGTTCAAGTAAACATTTCACGCTTGCTTATGCTAAAGGGAAGTGGCAGCGGCAGGTATGTGACAGGCAGAGAACTGTCTGTGCCCAGGGCTGCCATTGACAAACCCCGAGCCCCCTTCTTCTTCTCTTCCAACGCCTCTCGCTTTTATCTTCCACATAATGGATATGTGTGATTGGAGGAAAGCATTTGATGATACATTCGTTCTATTCATCAGAATCAGAGCTCAGAGAGGACGTGCCCCCCCCCCCAGCAGTGAGGGAAAAAAATAAAAACAAAGCAACACTGCTGATGACTGTAATGTAAATGATTTGTGCTAAAATGAAAATGAGCATAGCGGGAGCGGCGAGTTACAGTATACGCAGCTGTTTTGAGTCATTTCGGCTATTCGCCACCAGCGGCCTTTGAACACGCTCTATGGTGGTCCCCACAGAGGAGAGAGAAGATGGGGATGGATTCTGGACTGTGTAGGCCTCCCCTTCAAACACACACACACACACACACACACTGAAGATGGGGGGGCGGGCGGCTGGGATATGTACAGGAAGTGATCTTAGAGTCTGCAATACTCTCCCCCTCCCTCCGGGGGGCTGTTAACTTTGCAGAGCTCTTTGGTGTGGTTGAGATGGTGTATGTTTGCCGTGTGTGTCACAGAGGTTAAGGCACCAACAATGAGTGACACCCGTTCTTTTTTCTTTTCTCTCTTTCTTTATCTTCCTTCCTTCCTTCCTTTCTTTTTTGACCCACAGAGTCAGGTTAATGGCGTCTTGTAGCGTAACCCCACCACATGGTCCCCTAACCTAAAACACATGAAGTGTGTTCAGACAGGCTTTATAGTCAGCAGGAGCTCTTTCTCGGCAGCCTGCAGTTGATCTGTCTCTGCTGCTTATTGGAAGTGATGCAACTTGTTTTTGTTTTTTTATCACGTTTAGAAAGAAAGTGGAGACTGAAACTTTTGTAATGCTGTAATAACCACTGACAAATGAATTAATGCCTGTTTTGCTATATTTTATCAGGGAGACTAACTGTAATATAATACAACCTAAGCTGTGTTCACTTCACAAAGTCATGTTTTGTGTCTCAGAATTGAGATCCGTCCAATAAATACATTTTTAATGCGTCGCACGTCTGCATCTGTCTCAAAAAGGACAAAAACCCTTGTGAAACAATGAGCGTCCTTCCATCTCTTTGCCGATGTTGCTTTATCAGCTGCGCACCTTTGCTAAAGTTACACATGAAAATACAGATTGTAATAGGGAGAAAACATTTGCACAAAGACGTACGCTGCGCTCTCAGCCTTTGATCACACAGAAATGGAAGAAATATGCAGCTATATCGCTTACAAAAGGAGAAGAGCTCTGAGAAGAAATGAGAAACGCCGGCGCTTTGAAAAATGTCTAAATGTTTGGTATTTCTCTTTTGTCAAAACAGTTTAAGCCTCAGACAGCGAAAAGCAAAAACCTCCAATCTAACCCTTTTCTGATGTCCCTTTTTGACACATTTTTTCTTCACAGGACGGATATTCTCCTATCAGAAACACAGAGACTTAAAGTTTCTTCCGTTAACACTCGCTCTTTGCTCTGTCCCTGTACATATTCCAGGTAAAATCTACTACATCTACTACAGGATGCACGCTCTTAAACGTTTGCACTCGTGTTAATCCGTGAAAATCAGTACGACTCTTATCACAAGTGCTGGTTTGTTAAAAATAAATAAAAAGAAGCCGATGCATATGCACGTCCAAGCCAAGGTTAAATCCAGAGAGTGTTGGAGCTCAATCTCTGCATGCAGAAATACTCGCATGAATAAAAGAGGAGTTTAGTGAAGGGACACTTTTTGGTGTCCCCTTTTTCTCTGCTGTTCTTAATCAGAGACTCTTTAAGTCGTTGGTTTGATCCAGCTTCTTTTTCCCCCTCTCTTTGGTAAGCTCCTCTGTGTAAAATATCTCTGCGCCAGTAACACCACAAAGGCTTACTTATCTGGGCATTACCTATTAAAGGTTTAAACCCCCGCGTCTCTGATAAACACTGCCTATAAGGCTTTTATCTCCCCCCCGGCCTTATCGTGCTCTTGAAGGTCCTTCTCCCAAGGCGCAGTAATTTGTTTAATTAAAGTGTCATTTTGGGAGGGAAATATAGCCACGACTGTGCTACGAGATGCAAAGAAGTTTAGCAGAGTGTTGATGTTGAGCATTTCTCCACTTCTCCATCTGCCTTTCATTCGTTTCCTCTCGTTCTCCCTAGTCTTTGTCCAGGGCTTAGATTTAGATTAACTCACTGGTGTTTTCTTTCTCTTTCTTGTGTGATGATTTTTCTTTCTTCAGATATTTCCAGATGGCAGGCAGCAATAGAACTGGAAGAAGTCAACACAATCAAATCTAGTTTGAGAGAACCCCCCCCGCCCTTTGGCTGCTATCTAAATGGAGCCCTGGGAGGATTGGCTTTCTGGCCTTGAAGCTTGTGTTGTCAGCACTTTGGGCGATTTGTGTGTGATTTCATTAGGAACCAAAATAACAGGCGGATGAAGAGGAAAATAGTGTATGCAAAGTGCTGCTGTATCGCTGGTGCAGTGTGTGCCCTTAACACTCACAGTCACTCTCGCATCCATACCGCCTCTCAAGAGCACATAAAGCATCCCATCACCATGCACATCATGGACGCAAACGCTCGTTTGTCTGCAGATAGATGCACGAATGCGTCCTCTTTTTTTCTCTTTTGCTTAAATTTGGTCTCAGATGTTTTTACACTTGAACTAAACAGAAACAGAAAGAAAGTGTGGTTATGTTTTTTTCAAGTTTTTACAGTTAACAGTCAAATTGCCTTTAAAAACAAACAAACAAAAAAAAAACTTTATGTTTGGTAAGGTAGTTTTGATGAAAAGATCAATATTCCTTTACTAAGAGAAACGCTGTATTCTGGAGAGTAATCAGTGCACTAAAGATATGAATATGGTATGGAGAGTTACGCTGTATAAAATTGTGTGCCCATAAACACATGCTAAAATTTTTGATGTTTGATGTTCGATATAGATCAGGCAGGCCAAATGTTTGACATGACACAACTCAATAATCATTCACTTAAAACAATACATCAATACACAGGAAACACATGATCAAAATGAATTGTTTCTTTGCATTGATCTTTCACCATCCTCCCACAGATGATCGCTCTGCTGTCTGTCTTCAGACTTTAAAGCATCACCGATTCAAAAGATTTGAATTGAACAACTTTTAATGACAAATGCTCACAACTTTTGTGAAGATTTATTTTATAGATTATTTTCTGAGGTTTAGTTAGAGAGATGGCATCATTTAATTAATAATTTGAATTTCATTTTGAACGGGAACTATATATTATGGAGCTTTTGCCTGTAATATAAGTGATAGTTACGATTGGCAGAGTGATATGAGGTAAAAACATTAAGCTGATGTATCATGTTTATTGTCAGTGTTCAGTTGTCCTACGGTTGAAGCAGACATTAAAGTGGCAAAGAGGAAGCTGCCTCTGTGCTTTTACAATATGAATATGAATTTATACAAAACACTTGTAACTGCATACACTGAAAAATAACTGTTCAGGGTGCTACATTAATGCCATCTATTAACAGCTATGATCCAAAAATGCAAGCTCAAAACCCTTCAGAGCCAGAACCAGCACCTCAGTCTCACCCCGGTCTAAACAGATCTGGTACTCCTTTGTGCACCACAGGTACCGGGGTCAGTAACGCCTCCTTTTTTTTTCTGGACTCTTTTTGGGGAACATTTATACCAAATAAGGTGACAACAGCAACCTCAGCTGTGTTGCCACATCCTCCAGTGAACACAGCGACAGGGCATGAGAGTGAAAGATTTATGAGCTGTTGCATGCAGACACAGCGATAAGCTGCTTTCAAAAGGAGAAAAAGAAAAGCAAAAAATAAAATAAAAAAAAAGAAGAGAAAAAAAAACAGAACAGAGACACAGAAAGATCAAATGGCAGCGTATGATAAGGCATGAAAAACGACTCGGTGCACTCATAAATTAATGGCTGAGAGGAAGGTTGTCATTATCCACGCAGCGGCCCCGGGACAGAAAGGTGTGGCACCCAGATGGTAGGGGAGAGGTAGCTGGGGCCAAGTTTGAGTAATTGATGACTTAAAAATAAACCGCCAACATTCATCTTGGGAGGGATAGAAGAAAGATTGCCCAACAACACAAACAAGTAGCATCCAGGTCAAGAGCACTTCTACGACTTCTTTGTAAAAAAAAGTTTGAGGAAGAAAATTTTGGAAGAAAAACGGGGCACAAAGGAGACTCAACTTTTTTTGACATCCATTGTTTTTAACACACCTTCGTCTGGACAACTGACAGTGTCTGTGTTAAATACAGGATGCCAACACACACACACACACACACACACACACACACATAAAGCCACCTTGGGTCTACAGCGACCCGGCCTTATATAACCCAGTTTAAGCCATATATTCCATGTATATTATATTGCTTGTAAACTTTTCAGAATGTATTATAAACAACAAAGAATATATTTTTGACATTTATACATTTCTACAATAATGTAGAGATGTCCTTTTTTATTATCTTTTTCTAAATGATTTATTAACAGGCTAAGTAACGTGTAGCTTTGGTGGGTCCATTTGGCACCCAGCAAGCCACATCTGGCCCACAAGCAACCTCCAAGTGAGCCAACATACATATATCTGATATGTGACAAATATATAAACTACATATATTGTATGGAAGTAGCGAGCCATCTCGCTTCCTTCTCATCTTTGTTCAGGGTTGCACATGCGCAGCACCGATGAGACAGAATGTTTATGGATGTAGCACACCGGCAATCATATCTTTCACAAATCAATGTTTTCTCACGTGACTTCTGCCCACGCTGAGTAGCTTCACAAAGCATCTGGCTATTGACAGTCAAAGTCGAGTCAAATGTGTCTCTGTCAACCATGAAAGCCCTCAGTTTAACTTGTTCGTACAGATAAACGTAACATTAATTTAATGCACCGTACATAACATGCTCATTTTTTGTCTTTCAACAATGCTGTTTCCCATCCGCATGCTGCTTAAATATTATATGTCCAGCTCAGAAATGTAAAAAATCTCCTGCAACTTGCACGACGCAGAAAAACTTCAATCAATTTCGGTTTATTTTGATGCTGTAGAAGAAACACTTCTCTATTTGTTAGATAATGGCCTGAGTGTTTGCTCTTAGCTTTCTATCAAAAAAATCAAATCAAATAAATATGAATTGTTGAGTCTCTGTAAATGATATCATAACGAGTACAGTATAGACCTCCTCGATATGGAAAATGTCATGAGATAACTTCAGTTATGATTTGGTGCTATATAAATAAAATTGAATTGAATGATTTGTTGACTGGAGGCTGATGAACACACCACCATGAAACAACAAACCAAAGAACTATATTGAGCCAACAAACAGTGTGTGTAGATTGAATGATTACCTCTTGATAAAAAAAAAAAAAAAAATCATGCAAGGATCTAGCTCCCGTGGGGTTTTTGACTTCCAGCTGATGTTTTAATTTGTTTTGTTTTTTTTCTCTGAACTGAGTCAGATTGAGGTCAAACCCAGATGACAGACATGGCAGGACAAAAACAGACTTCCTCTGTCAGCATTAAGGACACTTGCACCCCTCTCCATCTTCCTCCCTCTTTCTTTCTTTCTTTTCTATGTCCCTCTCCTCTCCTCTCCTCTCCTCCGGCAGCTGGCTATAAGGCTGCAGGTGTTGTTGTTGTGCTGCTGCCTTTTGAGGATTTGTGCCTGCAACCTGTCTGATGATGGAAAAATGTTTATGTAGTACAGTACATTGTATCCTCCCAGCATTCTGTTCTTGTCAAGGTAGAAACACATTTTTTTTTTTTTATTATTATTGAGACCAGGTGTCCAAAAAATATTTTATGGTAAGAGAAACAGTAACAGGTTGGAAATAAAATGTAAATGTACAGTACATGTGATCAAATCCTATAGGGGCTTTCATTTTAGCATTTGCATGTGAGCCTGTTAATAATAAACAGTGAAACAAACTAAAAGGGGGATATGGAGGGCTAAATTATGCAAATGAAAAATAATTAAGCAGATCTGTGTAAGTGTGAGCCTGTAAGAGCCAAATGTAAAATCTGTCTATCGTCTCCCTGTGATTGGCTATCTCTGAGACATGTTTTTAAAGCCCTGACGCGTTATTAATAAAACAAACTCTAATAGAAATATCATTGGGCTTATTTTTCAATCAGGCCCAGCATCGCTGCAATCCGCAAAGCGTGACATTAATTAAAGATTGATGGCCGGGCCGTTCATCTGAGCCGCTGTTGATCCGGTAATTAAAATGACAAAAAAAAAGATTTATTTATAGAAATTTGCCCAACTTGTTTCATTTCCTTGTCAGCGAGGCCTGATTTTCTGTCTTTTAATGTAGGGGAGGAAGTGTGTGTGTGTGCGTGTGTTTTCTTGCTCTGCGCTCACACTGATGGACGTTGTCAGAACACGCTACAGTCCGTGCACATGGGTCGAATGTGGTGAGGCAAAATGGCCACCGGGGCCGACGAGGCTTCTCGCGCGCTGGGTTCTCTCTGCTCAATCAAACTTTTCAAAGGGATAAAAGTGAAAGTTTCAATGACCTTAGTTCAGCAGTTATTCAGAAAGAAAAGCAAATACAAATGAAATAGCTTTGCATTTTTATTTTGGTAAAGTAATTATGTAGTCTCTTGGAGTTTGACAAGGCTTCTAATGAGTTCTCCCAGGACCTCTCTTTTATTTGTTTGTTTGTTATTTTTAAGCTTGATTAAGTCCCCTTGTATTTAGCGAGCACAATCAAATCAAAGGGGAGGAAGATTAACTGTGTACATTTCTCCAACATCTTTAAGGAGGTGTAAGCATACTGCTTCTTTTTTCTTTTTTCTTTTGCGCTGTACACTCTTATCCCTCCTGCTGTAGACAGTAGCCATCTGTTCTGGTTGTGTATTCCAATCCATACAGTGAAACAAGAACAAAAGACACACATACATTATTTAATTATTGTCATATATTTATGTTGGACCTGTATGAGAGTGTAAGTAAAAACACCATTGAACTGGAAGGATCACTCACACATAAATCTTTGATTGTCAGTTTAGATTCATTTCCATAATTTCCAAACATTTCTGAAAAACTAAACATGACCTACAATATGCTTTATCAATTCGTCCTCATACCTAGACAACTCAATAGGTCGATTACCAAAGACTCCCAAAATGCCGGACCTTCGTTACAATTCAGTAATGTGACATTAGACATGTGGTCAGCGTTGAGAATCTGTTGCAGTTTGGTTAGGTTAGGTTTAGATAACGAAACAACTTGGTTAAGTTTAGGAAAAGATGTTTTGGGTTAAAATACGTTGTAAGGCATGTGATGTTAGTAATGTCACATGACTTTACATTATGTAAAATAAGTCACTTCATACTTTAAATAAGGGACACATATGTGACACATGTCCTGCGTTTGTCTGATCATCTTCCTCCTTAATGTTCTTTATACCGCTCCCGTCACAGTCACTATGACCACTAGAGGTCGCTGCTGAGCTGTAGCAGTGACAGGCGTACCGGACCTTATTTTCAATACATAAGTCACGTGACGTTAAACACATGATTAACATTGTAAATGGGTCGTTGTTTGGTTAGGTTTATAAAAAGATCAGGTTTTGGGTTATATAAGTACTTTACATTGTACAACGTACATAGCGTAAAATTCGGCAACTTCAAACTTTAAATAATCAGGTTGACTTTTGGTTTGACATGGAACACAAACCTTGCTACCCCAGATGAGTTTGTTTGGCCCATTCACCCAGAAACATCCTACTACTCTTTATACAGCTCCCGTCATAATTACTATAGGCTCTAGAGGTCGCTGCCGAACCTAAGTATGGGTCATAATAAGCTGCTAGCAAAACAATCGATCGTTTTCTGGTGAGGATGGTTGGTTCTACACTATTAAATGGGTTTTCCAGATAAGTGTTGGAGAAAATTGCTGCATGGGTCATGTTCACTAGCAAACTTTTTTTTTTTTAATCCATGAAAAGCTGCATTCTTGCAGTGCTCAGAGGTTGGGAGGAGGAGCTGTAGCAAGCTAATCTGTTTGTTTGGTTTGCTTGGTTAGTTCAGCAGACAACATTCTTCACTCATCCATGCACCCAGCTACATTACCGCCTTCACTCATTTCACAGTTTACTTTAATTACATCATCTTTACTTTTGTTTGAAACCACCAAGTGTTTCCTCTGCCCTGTTTGTCTGAGCCAATTCATGACACCGCTAACCACAATCGCCTGTGCTGTTATTACAGTGTTATTAAAAAGGTTTGACAATGTTGTTTCAAGAGGTTTTATTAAGATTTGAAACAAATTTAATCGTTTCAGGAGGAATTGATTACAGAAAGTGACGTTGTCTTTTACTGCAGTGACAATGAGCCTCGCTTTCCTCGATTTCTCCAGCAGACAGAGAAGAGAGCTGGTGAAAGCCTTTGACATTTGAGTCATAATACATCTGTAATAACTTCTAGCTTTTTAATTTCTATTGAGTCTGTTTCTCTCAATCATAATTTGGACATTTATTGTTTTGAATCTCATTTAAAATCCGAGTAATAAGGTACTGCTTCATCAAAACTAAACAGAGATGATTGAATGTGTGGTAGGTCAATTAACATGCTTACAATTTCCTGTTTGCTGTAAAGGTTTAGTTATTTTCAAAGATGATGTGATATGTGCTTCATCACTGATTGACTGACTTAAAGCACAAGTAGAAAAACGTAAACTCAAACATTCAGCCTAAAGTGATTTACAGAGCAAAAAACAGAAATAAACTTTGATTTTTTGAAAACTAATTAAATAAAATAAACAACCAGTGCGTAGAAACCAATGACCATTTGGGCAAGTCTAAAAACCACAAGAATAAAAACAATAAAATGTCAAAATAAATTAAAGTCCATTAAGTAAATATACACTGTAAGGAATATCAGAGAAAACTGATGAGGTTTAAAAGTTAGGCAGTAAATGATGAGGCATTTCAGCCATAAGGTTTTTGGCTTTAATTAAATTAGAACGAGTACACACATCCTGTCTTCTGTCACTATTGACTTTTTCAATATTATTCATTATTCTAATTCTGTAACCTTAAAGAGAAAAGTTGTCACATTTTATATGGTTGTCAAATCAATAAAAGCAATATATCCCTTAATGCTATACTAGTATATTAACTAAGAAAAGTTCTCCTGCTCAGGCAGTGCCTATGTGGTCCAGGATGCATTGCGTGCGACTTTCTGACGCCCATAATCATAGTTACACAAATATTTCCTGCAGTTTGACAATTTCTAGTTCTTCCTATACACAAACTACGTCTCTGTCGTGTCAAATGACAGCGCTCGTGCCGGAAGAACTGACTTTGGGTCTAAGCCCCCAGCTGGGTCAGCTGGGATGGGCTGCAGCCCACTGCAGTCCTGATGAGGGCAAGCAGCTATTAAAAATAAATAGATGAATTAATTGATTACATTAAACATCAACGCTGATTGGACACACATAAAAATGTGGCATGTTTCAAGAAAATATCTATAGAAAAAATATCTTTATATGTTATTATAAGCAAATCAATATGAAGCATTGCAGCTGCTGAGTCACTGGCTTGTTTTTCAAATGCATAGATGTTTTAACTTTCTATGATCCGTCCTTTTGAAATGGCAGAGGCAGACAGCGCATTGTAAACTCTCTACAATATACAAACCAATGAATCAGAGGCAGAAACATCTAGACAATGTGAATTAATGACACACAAGCGTACAATTTGTAAAACTCCCCACTCGCTTTGTACACAGTACTATACCACCCATATCTGGCCCATATAGTTCTACATGGCAAGCAGCCCAATTCCACTGCTTGCCGGTGAAATGTATTTCCATGAGGAACTACTAGATACAGGATTTGGCACCAGCTTAGGAACCAAAAGCAAGAGGATGGAGGGGAAAGAGATGTATTAAATGATTATAATGACTGATGATATTACCTATTTCTACAAAAAATTACTTCAATAGTGTAATGGTCAAATGGCGGGTAAGGATGACAGAATTATTAAAAGAGAAAGAATTGCGTAATTCCAGCACATTTATCAATCTGCACATCACAGCTTCACACTCAGTTAATATATATTGTAAATCTTACTGATCCCAAGGAGGTCTTTTTTATATTTCTTTATATTTTTATCCTATTAAAGCCACAGGCTCTCGAGTGCAAGTTAATTTCAGATCCAAGATGGCAACAGAAAAAAAAAAAAGCAGGAAGGGGTGTGAGGTGGAAAAATGGGATGAGATTCTTAATCTTTTTATATATATATATATATATATAAGATGTGGACAATACAACAGGCTTGCACAGGCACAGATAAATGGGATCTCGCCTGCACCATCTTTTCCCTCCGCTGACATGATAAATACATTATGTGCGTCATGATGAATGCTCTTTATAATATGTGGCTGAGATAAGATTCCAGTATTCATATTTTTCTATCATGTTAATGTGTGGAGATAAAGCATTGCCTCTGGTGTGCTGTTTGGGGCCAGTAGGCCAGCCCATTGCTCTCAGTTGGTGGAAGAATGGATGGAGGTGTGCTGGAGATGGAGACATCAGGAAGCGCAACTGCAACTGGTGTGGGCCTTTTCTTAGACCACAGACTGCTTCATCTCCTGCTGGTTCTACTGGTGCACCTTTTTTCTCTTGCTATACTGCTGCTACTACAGCTACAGGATTAGTGATGGCACTACCACAACTGTGATTTACTGTCATTCGCAAAAATTCTCAGCCACTGATATTTGTCTTTTTTAACCATTATCACAGTCACAATCATGAATGACGTCCATTTTTTTTTTCTTTTTTACATTCTAATTCTAAGTCCTTTAATATTAGGTAGTGCAATCCAATACTCATATTGACTTAACTGTTGAATAAAAGCACTAGACAAGACACGCTAGATAAAATGGGTGAACATGAACATCCAGAGAGGGTGTCTTTGGCTGCAGGCACTGGTTTGCAGAGACAATTTTAACCAAACTAAATAAGTTTAATGTCCTGTTATCAAGTTACTCATTTAACAGTCAGTAACAGTTGATGTTCCCTCCAGCTGGTGACTCTTTATCATTTTAGCCAGCCATTTTACCTGAATATTTGTGCACTGCACTCAGCTAAGCATAAATTTTATTTAGCGAATTTTAGCACACATTGTATAACTCACTCACCAGTGCACCCAAATCATTTTTACATTCACTCACTTGGATATGCATGACATACTTGAAATAATTAACGTTAACATCATTGAACATCTATAATCCTGACACCTGAAGTTAAGTCCAGTATTCACTCTCTTTCGCTCTGTTTTGGTCTTCACCAGCTCCTGAGTTAAATATGTGGCTGGTAAATGCTTCCCTATGTTCACCAACTATTTGCTAACTTTGTCTGTTAGTTGGCTGCTGGGTAGAGCCTTTTCATTCAGTACCACCGCCTTCTGTCCTGTGTACTGTGTCATACAGGAAGACGTTGCATCTGGTTTGCCTCCCCCTGACACAAAGATAGCACGTGAAAATATTTTTGCCTTTTCTCATCTAGTTTGACTACTCATTGACGTATTGGAGCACAGAGCACTTCTCTCCAAGAACAAGCAAAGCACAGGATGTATGATGTTGTTGGGTGGTGGTGAGTGGATCCAAAAAGACAACGCCTGTCGGTTAATTCACAGCAAGACTTGATTACTCTATGATCACCTAATCTGGCACAGTGACCATCTCAAAAGATTCAGATCTAATAGCATGATTCTGCCACTAAAACTAGACTTTAGTGACACAGGAGCCCTCTTCATAGCAGAACCTCAAGATTATCTATAAAGCAGGAGCCACCTAACACCCTTATCATGTCCGTTTATAGAGTCCTTTAATGGCATTTAAGCGCATTTTTCACACATTCAAAAAAGTAGCAAAACCCAGTTCACACACTGGAGCTTTGCCGTACGCAGTTACCAACTTAGCTTGCTGCTTGTAGAAACTACTGCCACTAGTCAGCTACTTCAGACCACTGCTGCTCTTGTGTTTGTTTCCAGATGAACATTTTCTGCTGGTCCACTATTGCTAATAAGTAAGCTATTTCTAGTGCTACATCGAGAACTGCTACTGATATTGATATTGTGACTACGACTCAACAGCTCTTGTTAATGTTACTATTCTCGTCAACTATTCTGTGTTAGTGTCCCTGCTCTTACTACGATGACTGCTACCACTTTTGCTATTACAGCAGTAATTATAAGTGAAACGCTCTGACTATGTCCGTCACAGGAAGGCCTTATGTCAGGTTTTGGAGGTCGAACCAACAACTTGCATCAGTGAGCAGAAATTATGTTTCCTGCTCCGATGTTAAAAAATGTTTTGTGCCTTATTGCTGCTATTTTCTGCGACTGTTTCTGTTATCTTTGCTGTTACCTCTACTGCATTAGCCACTACAGTAGCCTAGAGTATGTTGTTGCTTGCTGTCACGATTGATTGTTATCTTTAATGTATTTCCATTATTGACTGTTGCTCTGTGTGTGACAACTTCTTCTCCAGCAGTAGGATGAAACATTCTTTTTTTTTTTTTTTTTTTTTAAATAAAAAGAGAAGAATGTTAGATGGAGGAGATCTGTATGAAGTCAGGCAGGGACTTGGATTTCTTTATCTCAGTGTGCTGCTCTGGGTTACGACTGCTGCACTGTTCAGGCCCTTTTACGGGTCCCAAGTAAGAGGCACTAGCAGATGTGTGCAGTAAAAGAAATATATCTATATAGTCAACATATGCACATGTAGGGATATGCACATCGCCGTGCACAGGCACTCACTTACTCACACACACACACCACACCAGGTCGGCTAGTCGGCACAGATGCGTGCATGTCTCACCTGAGTCCAATAACGTCACCTCGTTCAGTAACACCATACGGCTCGGTAAGCTCAGTTCTGTCTTTCCCTCTCTGTTTCTGTTTCCTCTTTGTCTCTCTATCCATCTTCCTCTCTCTCTCTGTCTTTGTCTCTCTTGTGCCTCTATGGCACTTTGAAGCTACTCCAGTCATCCTGCCATCCTTACATGCACCCAGGGTCCAATTAGCCCTTCAAACACCCTGCAGTCAGCACACAATGCATAACCCTGCACCAGTAATGTAGTCTACATTGAAATGCTTTCATATACATTAGCCAAAGGGTGTGTGTGTGTGTGTGTGTGTGGAGGGGTGGGGGGTAGCTTTATGTTCTGTGAAGAACTTAGTATTGATTAAAGTGATAGGATGAAAAAATACTGTGACAAAATGTTTTTTTTTTTTTTTCATAACATAACACCATAAAATGTTGTTCAGTATAAACAAAATAGCCAAATCCCTGCATGGTTTATGAGCATAAAGCTTTCTCTTTGGACAATTTTGCAAGTGAGCATGACTTTCATGGTGCTCTTGTCCAGGACAAATTAAGAGATATGACTGTAGCCAGGCCCTTAGAGATTGTAACTGGGTGAATTAAATGCCTTAATTGCCATTGTTGCCTAGGAACCTTTAAATTTCTAAATTATTGTCTACCATCGTCATCAGTCAATATTATGACACGATGAATAATTTAATTCAGTATTCTGTGTTTTTCCTCTAAAAATCAATGATGCCTGCCACAACGTTTGAGCAATTTTTAGCTTTTATTTGTCCTCTAAAACTGTCTTTTGCTAAATGATACTGACCCTTTGAATCTTTTAACAGCACAATCAATAAAGCATGTTTATGCGTAGCTTGCAAAACCATCAGTTTGGGACTTTTGAAAAAATATGCCAGCGGCTGCAGCTTGCTAAGTGCAGAGCGCTAGCACTAAATCTTGGGAGTTAAAGTTTTACTGGGGCGTTATGGGTAAAAATGCCTTGTCAGCCATCTGCCACCTCCTCTCCTGGCAGCCATATTTCCAGGTCTGCTCAAGTCCTGGGAGAGAACACTGCATCGCCACCCAGGGTCGGCCGCCACTATTACAGCCCTGCATAGAGAGAGAGCCGTGGAGGAGTGAGGGAACAAGGGGGAGAGTAAAACTGACTTGGATGTAGACTGCACGCTGAATGGGCTTCAGGTGAGGCCAAATCTGCATGAAAAACGCACCCATAGATATTTCTATAGCAGCAGTCTGTAAAGTTCCATGCATGTTTTGTGTTTAAACACACTCTTTGGATCTTTATAGCAACTTTAAGTTCATTGTTTTGGTTTTAGTGGCCCACGTCTTTAATGTTTCTGTTATTTCCCAATATAATATCATGCAATTTATTTATTCATTATTTTTTACTATTATTTATTTATTCCATGAAATCACAGAGTAAACAGCATTAAGGACATGTTGTTTGTCATGCCTATACATTAACAACTTTTCGGGTGTGATTTAACGGCATTAGAGATTGCACATTTTAGCAGTTTTGGATTTGCAGGAAAGGACGATGTCAAGTGACCTTCATCAGGTGACCTTCGTCGGGTGACCTTTGTCATCATGTTAAAGGTCCAGTGTGTAGAATTTAGTTGCATCTAATTGTTTAACCGCTGCATTGCAATCTCCTCACATCACTGTCACCCTACTAGTGTAAAGGAGAAACAACACTTGAAAGGCCTTGTCTAGAGTCAGTATTTAGTTTGTCTGTTCTGGGCTACTGTAGAAACACAGTGTTTCAACATGGCAGCCTCCATAAAAGAGGACCTGCTCCTACTGTAGATATAAAAGGATCATTTTTAAGTAGCAGAAACACAAAGATTCTTATTTCTTATTGATTATACATGCATGAAAACATAGTTATGAATATTAGATTCCATGTCTGCCTTATTCTGAAAATAAAGGCCTCAAATCTTACACACTGAAACTTTAACAAGTAACAAATACGTGGTTAACGTTGTGAAATGTTCACAGTTTGGTTTGGTTTAGGCAACAAAACTACTTATGGTTTGCATTAAAATGGGCACACAAGTATACCACAAACATTAAATACACTGACTTATGTTCAAGTTGACTTTCGGTTTCACACAAGAGACACAAACTGAGGTCTCCTGAGTGAAAGTCCTATGTTTGTTTGATCCATCCACCTCAACTGCCTTTTATTTTCTCTGACATGTGCGCTAAAATGCATGATTCCCAAGTGGGAAATAAAATATACATGCAGGTTTAATGTTACCTGCCTTGTTAACTTAAATCCTTATCATCACTGTTCATTATTTTTCTAGGTTCCCTGGATATGTCTTTGACCTCTTGGGAAAAAGACACTTCTTTTAGCTGCACTGGTTTCTGGTAAATTGAGGCTACAGATGCTTGAGAAAATGGAACTGTGGTATCTCAAAATCACAAGCTCCATTGCCCCAGTTGCCCTTCGACTTAATCCGACTAATTACTGGCATGACCACAAGATGTCACTTGTCAGAAAAGCATAAAACCTTAAAAAAAAAGTATGAAAAATGCTGTCACTTTTCGTGTGAGGAAAGTATTTTTCTATTTTCTAGTCTATTTATTATGTTTTATTTTAGCTTGGTTTACTGACAGCTGCTATGCAAATCCTCTATTAACCCATATTGGTCAAACCTTACCAAAAATGACATGTTCATTTGCATACATTAGCATTAACGCGCACATGTGTTTCAGCTCATGTTCAGATTGTCAGGAATGAGAGAAAGACACATGAGAGCCACAGTCGAGGGCTGCTAAGCATAAACACTGAGCTTTGAGCTCACCGTCAGACCTGTCTTGTCTCTTCCCTAGGTCCCGTAATGAACGGTGGTGTTGACCCTGTCAGCCTGACAAGACTGGCAGCTTAATGCGTTACAGAGAAAAAAAGGGAGGGTGGAGGCATATAAATAAATAAGAGACCTACATCAGAGCCCCACGTTCCACGAGGCCTCGCTAAATGCTAATCATGGCTGATTAATCAGGCCGTAATTCCACTGAACCGAAAAGGTTTGTCAGTCAATTGTGCAAAATTAGACCTTTCTCACGAGTGCCGTCACATTTAGTAATGGCAGGGCAGCGCCCTGATTCAAGGTGGTAGATTACAGAGTCTTGGTGCATACAGCGTATTGCGCAGATACAGCTCTGCATCACTTTATCTCCCAGTGATCCATTTATTTACTTGTTTAACAGAAAATTTAGACGACACCGTATTCACTGGCTTTCAGTATTTCGCTCTGTTCTCTATCGTCGCTTCGAAGCAAAGGAAAAAGTGTTTTAACTGCAAAGTGCTGATCAAAACACTGCTTAATGCACTCACTTCTCTGTCTTATAAATCGCTAACAGTGGTATTGATTCCCTGATGTGTCAAGAGCTGGATTTCCAATTGAGACTGGAGATCATTCATGCCATACTAGATTTCTACACTGCAAAAAATGCCACTATAAATTTATGAATTTACAAATGTATGATTTTTTTCTCATTCCCAATCTTATTTTATTTTAAAAGATGAAGCTTGAAGATGAAGGGGAATTTTGGACACAATTATTATTGTGCATAAAACACTACCATAAAAAACAGATCACTTGAATCGGTTGAATGGTGCCTCTGTCGTTCCCACTCTGCACTTTTTTCACCATATAACTTTGGACTTCAAGATTTCCCGTGAGAAGTGGGTAAGGCTTTACAGCAATCAGTCAAACACCAGAAATTCTTCACTTGTTTTGGTGAAGCTGGATCATATTTAATGGAGGAAATATTTTCTGGTTTTCCAATTGATGTCCTCTGGCTGCTGTGCTCTGGTGATTTACGGAATTTTCCAATGGGTAGTAAACTGCTGCAAACTATAGCTGCTGTTAGCTAATGTTAGCTCAGTTTGTTAGCCGGGCTGCCTGGACTATGAGCTCAAAGCACCAGGGGAGTGTTAGTGTTTGTACCACAGGCATTTTGGACCAATGGGAATAGGCGGTTTTCAGGCTTGTGGTGGGAGGAAATGCAGACAAGGAGTGATGTTGGAATGGGTACCAGAACCAGTGGGCAACTTAGCCAGCCTCAGCAGAGTTACAGCATGGCAGAGGTGAAGTACGCAAAGGCGTCTATGGAGGAAAACTAAGAAAATAAAAGAGTGATAAAATGGGAGAACGCTTGACAAGAGTAAATCTGGGACTGACTCGTTGGCAAGAGCTTCATGAGATAAAAGGCTAAGAGACAGACAGGCCTCTTGCTGTTGGACTAAATGTGCAAAAAATAACATGAAATGTCAAATAAGTTCATTGAAGGTTTTGTTGTCTATTGAAACAAGTAAAATTCCATTAAACTCTGATGTACTTGTATCAATTAACAAGTCTATTGACACACACTTCCAACACTTTTTACTGTGTGTTTACACTGTGTGTGTGTGTGTGTTTCCATGTGAGTTTATCCATTCATGAATTATCCCAAGGATGTAAGACCCACCTAGTACATCAGCACACACATCCTCACCACACGACGCATGCCTCTCCACCCCTTTGTATCCCACA
Source organism: Miichthys miiuy (assembly GCA_036365135.1). Taxonomy (NCBI): domain Eukaryota; kingdom Metazoa; phylum Chordata; class Actinopteri; family Sciaenidae; genus Miichthys; species Miichthys miiuy. Next base: position 3,684,462 of record CM071603.1, read on the forward strand.
ACCCCACACCCGCGCACACACACACACACACTAGCCCAGCCCAGCCTAGCATAGCGGAAAATTAAAGAGCTAAGCACTCATAAATCAGCAGGGCTGCTGATCTTTCCTCTTCCTGGAGACAGACAGACAGACAGAGACATGGGTGGGGGTTGGTGTATGGAGGGGGTCAAGTTGGTCTATAGGGGAAAGGGAGGAGGAGAGACAGAAAAAGGGAGGTGGTTGTAAATCTCCTCCGAGTCATCTAGGGCTTGTAAGTTGGGTCATTTCGGAGAGACAGGAGAGAGGGAAAACACCTCCGCACATGTTGTTTATACAAGCCGTGATGAGCGGAGGAGAGCAGGAAACAGTGGCTCCGCTTACATGATATTACTGCTGATACCGTACTTCAGCTCAACTGTCTGCTTCCATGAAATGAGAACACCCTTTACAACGTATGTGCTTACTGGGAGAATGCAAACAGGACTGATTAAAAACTGAACACCATGGGCCACAACACAAGGTACACTACTTAATCACACTCAACTAGAGTGATATCCCAACAGAGGGGAAAACAAATTATAGGAAACTAAACCTCATCCGAACGTCCCAGTATAGCTACTGCTGGTGTTATGGAGTCATACCACAGTGGGATCAGCAGAACACCACCCTATGTGAAGGTAAAGAAAAGTTTAACTTAGTCCTACATATTTAATGAAATAAGAAACATGCATACAGCTTGAGTGGGGACATTTACTATTATTATTTACAAAATAAATCCATAAGGAATAAATCATCAGGAGTCCCGCATGTACGCTCTCTTGGGACTTGACTTGGACCTCTCTTGAATGACTTAAGACTTGATTTGATAACTTGAAATTTGATTTTGACCTGTCTCACATGAGCTTAGACTTGATTCAGACTTGTCTCAAATGACTTGACATGGACTAAGATTTCTCTAAAATAACTTGAGACTGCACTTAGACTTGTCTCAAATGAGCTAAGACTTGACGTTGACTTGTATTGAATGATTAGAGACTTAATTTGGGCACATTTTGAACAACTTTAATGACATCTGAAACTGATCTGAGGCTTGATTTGTACATGTCTTAAATTGCTTGAGACTGGACGTGACTTAGACTTACTTCAGATACACTTAAGACCTCGCATGAATGACTAACTTGACTTGGACTTCATTTGATTATTTGAGACTTATCTTGGACTTGAAATGATTTACTCGACTATTGATTTAGAATTGTCTCCAGTGACCTGAGATTGACTTGTACTTGTATTGAATGACTTGAGACATGGGAAATTACATCAGTTTGCTTTGCCTTTGGTGACATCTTTCTCTGCTCTCTATCTTCCTGGATCTACTGATGAGGCTTCAGCCTATGTTGGTGGTGTCCCGTTTTCTGCTTATCACTTCTCGTGCCTCAGTTTCTATTTATCTCAAGCAAGCCAGTAATGTAGATATAAATGTTGCAGGTTATGACTTCAAAGCAGTTCCCTACACTGACCCTGCACCTCCTTGCTTACACTTCTTCGCAACCAGACTGTTCTATACCAACAGCCTTGTCTGTCCACTTGCCTTGGAATGTGTCTGAGAGTGAGGGAGAATTAGTGGTGTCTTGTTCTCTTGCTCCTGTCTGTCTACTGCTAGTGCTGTGAGCTGACAGCACAGCAGCTTGGTACATGACATGTATGCATTCCTAGTTGCTCCGCTGTTATTAGCACAATGCAAGGTAGCTGGCGTCAGCCTTGTAGGGTAACGCTCCGTTCACTTCCAGTATAGCTGACAGAAAGCTTCTGGAGGTATGTATGGTGGAGAGGCAACAGAGAGGGACGCAAGGGAGAGGAAGTGTAGATGGTAAACAGGGAGCAAAGAGACGGGAAATGGAAGGAAAAGAAAGAAAGGGAAAGGAGAAGGATAGAAGTGAAATAGACTGCTAACAGGCAAAAAGGGTAAAGGGGATCGGGACGACACAAATGATTGATGGACGAATGTTGAGACAGAACAAGCTGAGCGACAGACAAGGCAAGGAGAGAGGAAGACAAGAGGCTTCCCACATGCTTCTTGTCATATGTCCGATAATTAAAAATCTGATTTATCGGCATGCATCAATGCTCTCCCCCCCTCTCCCTCATCCTCAGCCTCACTCTACTTTAACCTCTCCCTAGGTTAAAGTTTGCTTGACAAAGGGAAGATGATGGGAAACAGGCCATTGTCTTCTCATTCAAATGTCACCCTCCTCTCCCCATCCTCCCTTCTCTCTCTCTCTCTCCTTCATTGTTTTGCCAATAGAAATGTCTGACAGCTGCTACCGTGGCAACCAGCGCAGGCGGGAAGCGGGCCACTCCTGATGCTTGCCGGCCACCCAACTGACGAGGCTAATGAGGGGAGGGAGAGGGCGACGTCCAAGTGTCAGACTGATTTTGGTACATATGGTTTGGAGTATGGCAGCTCCCCTCAAATATGTTATAGTAGTATATACTTATTTTTCAGATGGCACATTTTTTTCAGTTTAAGGTATTTTAAATCTACTCTACTCTTACTTTTTAAGTCTACTTATCTTCACTTATAATGTAGAAACTGTTAATAATAATAACTCTGGGATTGCCAGGTTGTGAAAAATCCCTTTTGATTGCTGTGTATCCCCAACCGTCAACTGGACAAACTGACTGTTTGACCAAACAAAGCACTCTGAATTGCATTTAATTTGTTTGAAAGGTGCTATATACATAAAGTGTGATTGATTCATTAATTAACAACTCATCAAAGGTGCTAAATGGCTTCTTTCCTGCTACAGCGTACAGATCTGCCCTCTAAACTACACATCCCACGCTTTCATCAGTACCCGATAGAGAGAAACGTTGATGCTGTGGTGCATATACCAGTCATTTTACAGCTGTGAGTTATGTGACATGAATTACATAACTCGTAGCTGTAAGAGCTACTGTAACAGGTCACTACCAAAACATGTCACCATGTCAACATCCACATATATTGCAGTTAAAATGTGTCCGACCGCCTCCTTTTCCACACGATCCTGCTTATTCCTTAACGCCTCTGTTGCGAGATCTGTCGTCATAGTTTCATTTGCTGTTTTCAGACTCTATTTAGTCAAATGTGGATGCTTTACAAAAGCTCTTGACCAAGCAGATCCATGAGAGTGGAGGGGTTTCCACAATCGCAGGAATTCAAAGCTTTTAAACAGGTACATTTTCTCTAATCAGCCCGCAGTCTTTCTTACCTTTTCTCAAATTACTCCTTGATGGTCGCCAAATGAATTGTGCAGCCAGCACAACAGCGTAAATGCACGCCGTTAAGCACTCAAGAATTTTTGTGATCCCCATTTGCATTCTTCCCGCGTACAAGCTAATTGGGTTTTCCATTAGAATACACCGGGTCTGGTGGTAATGAGTAGAAATGGTAGTGGCACAAAGAGGCTTTTTGCCGGAAATTACGCGGGTGCAGTAATTTTCCGAGCATTTTCACGCGGCCTAATTGTTGCAGAGACAAATTCATAGACAGCATCAAAACATGGAGATGTGATTGAGTTCGCGGTCGTTGATATTTGTGTTTCAGACGTGTTTCTGGCTCTGCTGTGATGTTATTAACGGATTCAAGAAGGATACATTTCTTTAAATTTATTTGGTGCTACCTGAAGTTTGAAGTCCACAGTGACAGCAGACTTGCTGTTTAGTGGCAATATTATGCTCGCTCTCCTTCACCCTCTTTCTCTCCCTCACACACACACACACATACATAAACACACACACACACATATGGCCGGACCTGCACAGTGTGATGAGATGACAGCAAGCCCTGGGCTGTCTCTGTTCTTCACTGATGTGAGAGAGAGAATGTGAGATTGTGTGTGTGTGTGTGTGTGCCAGTGTATATGCATGTGTGTGTGTGTGTGTGTGTGCGCTGAGGCCTGGGCAGATGACACTTCCATGGCCCAGTGAGACAGCCGTAGCTAGACAGGCGTCAGAAAACACTCAGTCCCCTTCAGCGTCCGCAAACACTTGACACACACACACACAGACACCCAGGTGTACACACACACACACACTCACACACACACATGCATGCATCACTAGACACATGTGCAAGGTCACACCTAGAGAGATAGGCAGATATCCAAAGTGCTTGATGTGTGTGATAAAATTTGTTAATCAGCAGAAATAGAAAAAAAAAAAAAATTGCCGGCCTAAAATATGTCGACCATGTTTATAGCGTGATGATGTTACTCTGCAGAATGTGTGTGTGTGTGGTGTGTGCGTCAAACTCAGTGCCTTACTTTGGAGGCCAACAGATGCTGTTAAGCCCTCTCTCCCTCCCTCCATCCCTCCTCTTTTTATCGTTGCCCCCCCCTCAATACAGTGTCCTGCATAATAAGCCTGAATCATTTTGGGCTCCATCCAGGAAGTCATGGAGGCATGTTGGAGCTGAGTGGAGGATGATAGGGAAAGTGGATGTGTGGAGCAGGGGTGTGTGGAGATAAAAATTTGGGTAGAGGAAATGAAGAACAGAGAAGAGGAAAGAATGATGAACATTACATTGTCTGATTCCACAATTCATTAAATCAACAAGGTGTATCGAGCACGCTCTCTGCAGACTTCCACAGAGTCCACAGCGAGGGTGCTTTCCACTTAGCCAAAGTAGCTCCTCATTTCCCTCACTCGCGGCTCTTCCATCAGTCAAAATTGATGCGGCAGAACCGGTGATATCATCCTTTTTATTCCATGCATTCTTCTTACTTGTCACAACCTGGCGACTGCGTTACCCACAATGCATCCACTGACAGTTCAGGCAGAGATGCATGTGTGTTTTGCTAGTACTGGCTAATGTAGCCTAGAGCCACCAGCCTCAAGCAAACCTGAGGAGCTGGTAAGCTCACTTTCAACTCCACACACCCAGTTTTTGTATTTTCAAACTTAGTCTTCAGTATTCCAGCCTCAAGTGATGTCACTTGAGTCAATTTGTGGTGACAGTACTCCCCGACACCCGTAACACGTAAAATCAGCGCATGTTCCCCTTTTAATATGCAGAAACTCTTAAGTAACAATAAAGAAAAAAAAGACCCTATGCCTAATGGCTGCTGCTCCATTACCAATTGTAGATCTATTGCGGCACCAGGATGTCACAGAATGTGACTGATAGAAATAATACGACTGGAAGGTTATATTAAGTTTATATCCGAAAGGACCAAATGTACACAGGAGAGCTATAAATGCTCTAAATAAAAAATATAAATTTGTTTGTGAAATGATGCATGTACAGTATGTCTGTCTGATATTATAGGATTAATAATAACTGTGACCGTGCAGCTGTATACGCCAAATACTTTGTTTTCTCCGAACAAGTCAAGACACATTTGGAAAGTAAAATGAGAAAAGGGGAAAAGTCTCTTGGCTGATGAAGAAAAAAGCAGCAACCTACATTACTGCAAGAGGCTACGATGGTAATGTTGGACACTCTTTTTACTGCTCCGTCAGATCAGATCACTAATCAGAAAGCAGATTCTTTATTGTAAGGGGTCTTGCTGTCTACACATGATACAACTGTTTCTTCACTCTAAGCTCCTCTCTTCTCCTCCGAGACCCATTTAAGGGAGTGTTGCATCCTCCACGATGGGAGCTGGAGGATGGAGGAACAAGTACAGAAGGAAACATATCGTTGCTGATGAACCGAATCTCCACTTTTGGTGACTTTTCTATATATGTGTGCATATTTGCTTCTGTCTACAGTCAGCATTTAGAATCTTATTAACCAATGAAAACATGTTTTGTTCCATCACGTATGTAGGATAGAAGGAGGATAGCTTTGGATAAATAATGTTTTGAGTTTTAAGCCATGGATAGGAGGTAAGCTCTCTCTGTACTGAGTCAGACTGATGCATGGACGTCAGTGTAAAGGTGAAAAAAGTATATATAGTGTAGTGAACTACGATACCAACATGTTTTTTTTGTTGAAAGAGAAATCTTAACTCAAGGTCCACTTACTTACTTACCTTTTCCAGTGCTTTCAGCCACATGCCACAGTACATCTGCAGGTGGTTTGCCTCAGTTTAGCTTTTAAAAAATCTGGATGTTATATATTTTTAGTGTACTGTTACAGCATATTGGGAAAAATTGCAGTTTTAAATCCCCCCACAGTGCATTTGACTGGAGTCATGAAGGTCCAAGTCCGGCGGGTGAATATTTGGATTCAGTCAACAAAGGAAGAGAAGGAGAGAAGTGAACAGAGGATGATGGAGAAATCGAGGAGAGAAAAATGGGACGGGAGATGAAGCTCAGAGTGGCAAGGACATTGGATGGAGGAAGGGTGAAGTGGGGGGAGATGAGAGAGTGGGAGGACAGAGGGAAAAAATGAGTGATGGAGCAGTAACGCTGCTTCTTATGTCTCCCTGTTCTTTTTGTTAAAGACAGCATCTATAGAAAGATGTGCCATTAAAGGAAAGCCAGTAAAAAGACATTATGACACATTACCGCTGCTTTGTATGTATTTTTATGACAAAATGGCACCATAATAAATTCACCACTGAAGTCAATTAAGTGCAACTGATCAGAAATCACCTGAGAACTATAAAGATGCAGTGAAGGAGTACAGTTCCTCTAAGATGCATTCCACTTCTGTTGTTTTTTTCCCCCTCTGTTTTCCCTTGTCTCCCCTCTGCTTAACAGAGCAAAGTGCTTTTAATGTGCCTCTTTGTGAAGACGTCCCGTTTCCCATTTAAACAAGCATCTCAATTGGCTCGCTCGCCCTCAGCAGAACGGCAGCAAACAGTTCGGCACCCTCTGCTCACTTTTTAATGGCCTCCTCTACTCAGCTCCATCCCCGTTTTTATTTCACACTGGAGACGGGCGAAGCGTCTCCTCAGCATTTCCACCACTCCTCTCCTCAATCTCTTCGCGCTTAATTCCCCTTTAACTGTGTTCGCTGGAGTCGTTAACTGATTAAGCAGTTTAATTAGGCCACGCAGTGGAAGACACACTGAAGACCCAGCCATGAGTTCCAAATGAAAGTGCAACAAAAAGACCAAACACAGAGGGGTTTATTTATTTATTTATGACAACAAATGAGGATCGATGAAACTATCAAATCTAAAATATTAGATTTCCAAGATGCTTTACAATCTATTTGCATCAGTGTAACAATGTTTCATAAGAAACAAATATTAGGTGCCAAAGATAACGGATGATAAAGTACTGTTGAAGTTCTTAAAAAGTTTGAAACTTTATTTCAAACTTTATTTCTATGACAGAGTTTGTCTTTTTTACATTGAATTCACACTTTAAAACCAGTGTATGAATCATTATTTTACGTTTCAGCACAAAGATTTATGCCTCGTCATGATCTGAATGCTGTTTCAGAGAATTCTATATTTTTGGTATCATTTGGTCAAATTTACATCTACAAAACTCCATCACCTTTCAAAAATATAGTCCCTAACGCTTCCCAGAATCCACAGGGAAAAAAGGGAATTTGAGTGGAGTTTACGTCAAAAGAAGATGGCATCCAGAGTCCATGATTGTCTGGCTGCTGGCCCTCTCACACCTCCAGCAGGGGTCCGGCCTCGGGGAACGGGCTGCTATTATAGGTGAGATATCCTGTGTGGGCCCACAAGCCTGGCACTGGATTACACATCAGCTCCCTGCTGAGACGCCCGGCAGGGGGGCAAATAAGCAACGCTGCCTCCCTCCAACCAAGCTGCGTGCAGGCCTGTCCCGCCGTGCTGCTGGATCAAACACCTTTAATTGAAACAGTGCTTTTCATGCAGGAAAACACACACACACACACACACACACACACACACGTACACTGTAGTTGTGACTGTGCTGCAGCTGTGCAGGAACAAACACAGATTTTAAATGAGTTGGATTAGAATTTAGAGTTAAAATCTGATGATTCTTTCTCACTTGTGTTTGCAATAATCATAAAAAAAGTGTTGTTTTCATGATGTTAGTGGAGGTTTGTGTTTATGTACAGTATGTTGTCAAGATATCACCCTTCTGTCTGGAAAAATCCATCCTAAAAAGTAACGAGTAAATCTGTATTTGAAGGAAATTATTTTAAAAAAGCATCTTTTATAGCATGCTGCTGCCATCATACTAATGATCTTGTTTGCCACGTAAAAAGACTTGATTGACCCGACTGCATTACATGCATTACTGCGGGAAGTGAGAAGGGGGCCCTCGCTGATAGAAGCTGGTGTGAACCTCTGACCCCCTAAGTGGGAGCAAGTCTGGGTCAAGAGGATCCAGCGCAGGTCAGGGAACAATAGCAAACGCTCAGGCCTCTCATAACAAAAGACACAAGATGACGTGTAGGGATGTTGTTAGAGGCCACTTAAGGCAGGCGGTACTGTGAGAGACTTTACCTCACGTGAGATCAAAGTTTGCTGAGAATATGAAACATGTTCAATCACAGCAAGGATCAGGAAGAAATGAGGACTTCTTTTTTTAGTATTTGTAACATTTTTTTTGTTCATTTATTAGTTGAGATTCAACAATTCAGCTGTTTCACAAATAAAATAGATTTATATTTCATCACTGTGGTTTAAGTCTGGTTAGGTTTATCCACAAAAATACCAAAAATACATGCATAAAATAAATTATATCCATAAATTAAATTAGTAAGTAAATCACACTGATTGTACCTGTAAGATTATATTTTACAGTTAAAATGAACTTGACTAGTAACTATATATAATTATGATAATTGGTTATCAATTACACCAGAAACATTTTCTGTTTCCAGCCACTCAGAGGTAAATATGTTTTGAAATGTTGGTTGGACAAACAAGCAAATTGAAAAGGTAAATGTCACATCTTTGATTGACTCCACAGTGAAAACAAGTGTTGTTCATATAATGCATGCTGTTCTTTGAAATGATGCGCAATGCGGCATCTCTGCGTGTCCAAAAGTTGAAGATCTTGTAACATTTCCCTCCATTTGCTGATTCTATGGTTCTGGCTGCATGTTTGATTTCAGCAAAGGCATAGGGGACACAGTGTAATTTATGGTTTCCATCTCGCCGCAGATGAAAAATAATCAAATCCACATAAAATGCAAAGAGGAGGAAGTGATTATCTAAATGATGGCTGCCAGGTTTGGGGAGTTTCATCTGACAGCTGAGCGCACTGTCTTTATGGACAACTAGAGGATAGAGGGAGGAGGGAGGAGGAGGAGGAGAGAGGAAAAACACAGGCGCAGAGGGGTGGTTTAGGGGTAAAATGGTGAAGGGAATAGGGGTGGGGCGCTTGCACATTTGGGCACTTTACAAGAGGAAAAGATCAATTCTACGCACATACACACAGGCGCTCTGACAGCCTGGGACAGAGCATGACATTTAAAAGGAAAAAGCTGACATTGACTCCATCACTGTCACCCCAACTGCCATAAAGCAGCTGCAAATATTAAAACATTTTTCATCTGTGCCGCTCGGGGTTATTGGCACCAGAAATTGTTTTCCTCTCCGTCTGCTGCTGGCCTGCTCCCCCGAGACCCTCGCCTGTTACCGCCGCCTCACAACATATTGGCAGTTGATGTGAAGCTATCCATGTACACTTGCCACTCACAAAGTCTTTATCGCCTTCCACTCACCCTCTGCAGCAAAACCCTCCCTTATCCATGCACACACACACACACAGTGAGGAAAAAAAAAACACACACACACACACACACACACAGACATGCACTTGTGTACACTCATTCTCTGCTCGCTGGATTAAATAGTCAGACAATGAAAGGGCCATTGAATCACTCTGATAGGAAGCTGTTTTTTGTGTTTGTGTATTGTGGGCATGCATGCATGTGTTTATGATGATGCTGTTGATAAAATCACTTTTCCTGCCATCAGCATAATTCCTCAACAAGCTGACTGATTACTTTTCCATACAGTCGAGCTTTCTGTCTGTCTCTTCGCCGTTGTATTTTTGTACAGAACTGGTTTCTTCCATTCATTCATCAGCTCAGCGTCTCTGTTTTTTTTTGCATGCTGTGCAATCTAGCTATCTTTGAGATGCTGATTGCCCCTGGTCAGGCTGGCATATGATGTATATTTAAATCTGGTTTCAAAATATTTGAAGTTGGGCTGTGCTTGAATTATTTGCCCTGACACTTAAAGTAGCCTCCAATAAAGGCTCATCACTTGTCACATGAGTCAAGTGTGCCCCATGTTTCCAAATGTATTCAAATGTATTTGGTTTGATTGGTCTGTAAATAGAACGGCGCTATGTGTTTTCTTTAGAATTCAATTTTGCTATTTCGGAGGAAATCTCGCACATCACTCGTCCCTCGTCTGGTTTCCATGACAGGTTTTGTATTATGAAACACACCTGAGTACAAAGCAGGTAGCCCCTCATTTGCATCAAATAGATGGATACAGTAATGGTGCAAACAGAACAGGGATTCCTAATGTGTTTCTTCACCAAACCGGAAGATCTTTGAGGGAAAGGTCACTGTTCTTATATAATAACTGGATAAATATATTCAATTTAATAGAATCTGGCATTTAAAAAAAAAAAGGCTAAGGCATAATCCCTTTTTTGTTTGTTTGTTTTTGTTTGTTTGTTTTTTGTTTAAAAGGTCCAGAGTGTAGGATTTAGTGCCACCTAGCAGTGAAGTTGCAAATTGCAACCAAATAAATACTCATCCACATTACACCCTCTCGTTCCATGCATGTAGGAAAAACTAGGCTGCGAAATTCACATAAAAAGCAAAGGCAATATCAAGATCAGTGTTTGGTTTTGCCTGCTCTGGGCTACTGTAGAAAAAATGGCGGTTCAACATGGCGGACTCCATGGAAAAGGACCCACTCCCACTGAAGATTCAAAAACACATTAAGTCTTGTTTTCAGGAGATTATACACTAATGAAAACATTCTAATGAATATTAATTCCATTCCTGATAATAGATTCCCAGTTTTCAATTTCAGGTTTTGGACAGGAGAAACTATGGTGGACCGAAACTCATGGAATACATGGAAGGTCCTATCTGGAGGGAGCCTAGCCAGCTAAACCAAGCGTCAACCTCAGTGGCTGTGAAGTGAAGCCTATGTGGAAGTGCCAAAAACTGCCGCTCCTCAAACGTCCACTTGAGGCTGGCTACAGAACGAGTCTCCATAAGGCCCTATGTTAAAATGTCCAACTTCACAGCAGAAATAAACATGTTTACAGCCTGGAACAAAAAACTGTTTCAGTCTCTATAGCTAATTTCCTCATTCATGAAAACCGTAATGAGGGTGAATTTTTATACAACTCACCAATCACATTATATTAAGACTTAAGGTTATGCATATTTAAAAGGCTGCTTTGATTGGCAGTTGGTTGCACTTACAGGTGGCTTGTTTGAGCATAAAGGCTTTATTTAGCCCGCCTTAGCTCCACCCACGATCCACCTCGAGTGAGTTTTAGATTAGTGAGGAGGTGGCAGGACAGGTTATAGATATGACATCCATATTTATACTGTCTGTGGGCTAAACATGGCAATGCAACATGAAGGACTCCATGGAAGAGGACCTGTAGTGTCACTGCAACAATTCTTGTTTTCAGGTGACTGTACAGTAATGAAAGCATCTTTAAATATCATATTCCATGTCTGCCATATTCTATAAATATAATGAATCATACACAGCTTGGACCTTTAATACATTTGGAAAAACTTTTTGTAGTCAGTAGTCAGTGTAGCCAATGAACTGGACTACATCTTGTCATCTTGTAGTCCTTTCATCTTGCACTTGTATTCAGCCACTATAAATCCTAATATATTTCCTAATACCACAGGACAAACCTGTCCAGTCCATGACCTTTATTGATAAGTATGTTACATTGTTATTATGACATGGCACAGGGGTGATATAAAGAGGTGATTATATCTTAATAACAAGAAAAGCAAAAATATTTTTCCCTGTTGGCAGATTTTTTCTACACGTCAAAGAAAATACACTCAAGACTCTAAATATTAACCAATGTTCTGAAATGGACATTTTTCCTCTGTGTGGCTGCTGTACAAAGCCGTAAAGCCTAATCTAGTGTGTACAAGCTGACAACAACTTTCCCCCCCCTACAACTCACATCACCCCAGACCAAATGAGCGGCACAGCTAACATGGCTGTTTCTCTGGCCCCGCAGGCTGTCTTTAGGCCTGTGGAAGATATTTGCGGCTAATGCTCGCCAATGAGAGGCCCAAATGGTCTTATTACAGCAGCTCCCACAGCTCGCGCTATACATCAGGTAGGAACACACGGCAAAATGGAGACCCTGATTGTTCTGGGAGCAACAGCGCTCATTACTCAATACGCCTCACCCTCCCTCGCTACATTCAAGACTCTTTCTCTTTCTTTTTCATCACCCTTTCCCATCTCACTTCCTCTTTATCTACCTCCCCTCTCTCTCTCTTTCTAACTCTCCATCACATGGAAGAGATAAAATAGTCAAGAGCAGCGTCTGGCGAAATGAATCCACCATTTCACATTTTACATATTTGATAGAAGCATTACATTGATGGAAAGCTCGGTGCGGCTCACCGCTGTTGTAAAAACGTGTTTAAAAAAAAGATAAACGTGTACATTTTCTCAAATCTGAGAAACTGTAAAAATCTCTCTGATCAGCCTGGAGTCTGTGTGAATGTGCATCTACATACCATGTCTATGTACGTACATGTGTAGTGTATTGTGTGTATCAGCATATATATGCTGTTTATCATGTGTACCTTGACACATTGTGTACATTCTCTTTTTTTTTTAGTATTCCCCCTGGTTTGAGCCATATGTGAGTGTAACATTAACGTTGGTCCTCCGCCTGGTGAACTCTGGTTGACCTGTAAGAGGGGGGAGGGCCACAGCCAGGTCAGTTGTCTATTGGTCAAGATAAATAGCGGCCAGCACCAATCACATTATACGCATCCCTTCCAGCCGCCAGCCTTGTTAGTGCAGTAATCACTCATTGTTAGAGACCTATCCTCAGGCCTATCTCAATCTGCCCTTTAAGACAATTCTTACACCATCTATCTATCTATCTATCTATCTATCTATCTATCTATCTATCTATCTATCTATCTATCTATCTATCTATCTATCTATCTATGTGATAGAATTCTGATCTGCCTGTATGTTTTAAGGGAATTCCGTAGCTAAAGTTGATTCACCCATTTACATGCTCGCATACACTCGCTGCTGTCAGCTGTCTCCTCAACCATCTGCTGGGTCATGTGACCAGGCTAGCTGTGCTACAACATCCGACAAGCTGTCAATCAATCAAGTCCAGGAACAATAGACAAAAGAGCAAGCAAGACAGACACACAGAGAAGCCATACATACGCGCGTTCTTGAAAGCATACAGTGCTGTATTATGTGCTGCACCATAATTAATCTTCCTGTGTGTGAATTTTGTCATTTTAGTATTTGATGAAGATTACAAAAATAAATCTGAAATGGATGTACATTGTTTGAACCTTTGCATGAACCTATGAGGAAAAATGTCGGCTACTTCGTTAATAAAATCTAATTTTTCACATGAGAACGGAGACGTTAGACGAGAAACTGAACACACACCCATCTAACATAACCACACACACACAGGCACACACAAACAAATGTCCGAAACTCAATCACCAGAGGTCGTGTTAGTGAGTGGGGGAACAGATTCGATTAGCGCTGTATTAGATACGGGAAATGATTTCTGTCAAAGCCATCTTTACTGCAATTATGATATGATAATTATGTGTTTCATTATTTACGTGGGATAGATACAAGGCTGGTGGCTTCTGGCTGAAAACATGAGTGGATAGACAGAGAGGTAGAGAGAAGGAAGGAAGGCACAATGGTGGACAGATGAATGTTAGGGGATTACAAAATGGAAGAGGAGATGAATAGAAGGCATATGAGGAAAGAAAACAAGCTAATCATCACCTCTTTGTCACAAAAATCATTATAAGCCTCATGGAATTTGTATATTTTCATTGCATGTAGCATTTGTATTTATGAAAAAATCTAAATCCTACATGTCATGTTGTCAGATATGATGTCAAACGTATGTTCATGTTCATCTTGAGGGACATTTATCTTCCCATCCAACCATGCTGAGCCTTTGTTAATTTACATGAATGGTCAGTTCATACAAAAATGCCACTGGAGCCTCAGCTGCTGCCACAACAACACAATGTCGATGAGATACATTTCATTTGTGGTGCTCAAAGAATTGAAAAAAGACAAATGCACATAATATTTACTTCTATACCAAAGTGTGATTTCATGCTTCCATCAGTTCTGATAACACTCCTCTAAGCGCTGAGATCCGAGAATACAGTAACATCATTAAAAACTGAAACAGGAGTGGTCAGATGATCAGACAAGACTGGCAAAAAAAAAATAAAAAAACAAAGAGCACAAAAAGTCTTTTCTATTGATATTGATTGACAGCACTTCAAATTAACAAAAAAGTGTCACAAACTCACTTGTGAACTCTTACGTGCACTATTAAGTGTAGCTTGCATCAAGTACTGCGAGCGGTGACACACCCACACACTCAGCACAACCTGCTGCCTCGTACTTACTCATATACTAAAGAACAGCTAAGATGCCACTGCAGGGCACCGGAGTCATTCACGTTAAAGTGTCGGACAGGACTACTCAGAGCATGTTAGTCTGTGGATATCATTCTTAGAACCACTCTTTGGTGCTGTTAGTTAGTCTAAAAACATTTGTAAAAATGCAGACTGATTGTTATTGGGAAAAGGGAGCACTGCATTAAGACCTGTGGAGAAAGAAGTTGACTGAGGTTGAATTAAAATGATCTGATTATGAAAAGATTAAAGATTAACCTGCATAAACCACATACATGGGGACACAGTTTCATAGCGTCACAGTTGTGGGTTTCTTGTTTAGTCCTTCCTGTTTTATTTTGTAATTCTCCCCACTGTTTGTGTCTGAAAATTTACTTCCTGCCTTTGTCGTGTTTCCCGCCAGTTTTGATCCATCCTGATTAGTTTCACCTGTGTCTTGTTTGCCTACCCTCGCTTGTGTGTTTAGTCCATGTGTTCTTGCTTTCAATGCCTGCTCGTTGTCACACTATGTCCAGCATTCAGCGCTGTATTTTTGAATCTTTGCGTTTCCTTTCTCCTTTCAAGCCTCACCACCTTGTGAGTCTTGTGTTTTGTCCTAGCTTTGCCCTCTGTGGTGTCTGTATTAACCCCTTTCCTCTTGAACTACGTTGCTTGCACAAACATGACAGGAGAACACTAACTCTGCAGCAGGCCAGTGGATTCAAACCCAGAACCTTCTTGTTGAGAGATGATGGTGCTAACCACTGCACCACCTCCCAGATTTCTATCAGTATCTTAGTATCCTGACATGACTGCATGGCTTCATCTCAGCTAAAAGTTTAGAGGTGCTGCTAAATACAACTGGCCATAACAAATGAGTGGCACAGTAGTGATGTGATGCTTTATTCAGAATTTACAGGGTTTTTTTTATGCATGCTTAAAGCTTTTTACCTGTGAATCCAGTATTTTCTTATGTTGACAATGAATGTCTGTATCTTCTTGTGCACTGTCATCCTTAGGAGATAAAACACTACGCTGCATGTGCACAGAGAAAGTACTAAATGCTGCTCATTCTGAAGATAGACATGATGGACATCTGAAACACGACACATCATTAATAACACATCACATAAAACAACACAAAGCTAAGCGTTAAGCTTTAAGATCTTTTTTCTTTTCAGTTTTGACCGAGTCAGCAGCAGCTCAGTTCTCAATTATATTGCTAACCCAGCTGTAATATTATTCCCACTGAAGTTAAATCTAAAAATTATACCATCAGTTCTTTTATTCTAAATATTAATACACTGGTTGTTGTATCCAGGATCTCCCCAACCCATAAAAACTGTGTCCCGGTGTGCATTCTTACGTTGGTTGAGATTTGTAGGTCAAACGATGAAAAATAATAAACAACCTTCTTGTTGTGTGAATGCACTATTCACCACAACAACCGCTAAACACAGAAATGCACGGCATCTTCACGGAAGCAGTCTTTGACAGCAATCATAATAGACAGCGATGAGAGCTACAGTGACATTTTCTCCTCAGAATCCACTGAAATAAAGTCAGCGGAGACACAAACATACCTGTCCATGCACAAGCCTGTATGTATAAACACACACACACACACAGGTATGTGCACATCTTGTCATTCTGCATTGGAGCTTCCAATTTGCCTCTCATTCTAGCCCTCATCTTCAATGTTAGCAGTATGAGAGTCCCATGCCACCTTAACATAGCTAAACCCGCGGCGGGCCATCGGCTTCTGACAACCCAGCGTCTCTGCAGAGTTCACCGGTGGTTTAAGGAGCTGTATATTCCAATTAGCTGCCAGGATCCTGGAGCTATGGATAGTATACAGAGGGAGTCACATTCAATTACAGTCGGTGTCCACTGTGGATTTGTGTGTTTTTTACCTGTCCTCATGCATAAAGTAAATACTGCTGTTCCCATGTGCACTGGTGTCAGAGTGTGTGTGTGCGTGAGGGGATGGTTAGGCTGGATAACTGTGCATCTATGTGTATTTATGTTTATGTGCATGTGTTTATGTGCATGCATTTAATGGCTCCTCATCACAGCGACATCATTTACATTAAAAACAATGCCAGTTGTGTGCGAGAGATCTGCGCTTGACAGACTACACGCAGAAATGCCAACAGCTTGTGAATGATGGTCAGCAAGCTGTCCTACATAACTCCAGCTTAAGGCAAATAAAATAGCTGAAAATATGGTAATGTATTCAAGTCCATGAAAAAACTACAATAAGTGCCATATTCATACCCATACATCTTTATAAGACTTCCCTTTTGATTTCCTCATTTTCTCTGACTTATTATCATATGAAAATAATAAGGAATTTATTTTTAAGCGGCGGCAGCCTGTGTTCCTTCGCTATATTCTTTACATATCAGAAATCGTTTGATGTGTTTTTTGAAATGCGTTCCTTGAAGAAAACAAAGGCGTGCATAAATTAGCAGCTAGGACTGCAATTAGACAGTCACAGTGATTGGAAAAGAATAATTATCCAGAGGGTGGCCTGCTTAGGGCCTCTTCAACCACTCAGCCCCTAGTGAAAATTAATGGGAGAGGGTTGATGCAGATAACTCGAGAAAAAAAGTAAAAAAGCATATTATTTTGACCAGTAGGGATAGAACTAACATAATTAGTAATTAAAAATGCCACATTTTTTCACAGCTTGTTGTGGCTATACTAGACACACCAAAACACATGCTGGTTGTCTGTGTCAGGGGCTTTGTTTGGCTTTTTCTGTAAGAGTACAAATCAAATAAAAATCTACCCTGCCATAAATAATGTGGTTAGGTTGCCCTGGATCTGTAATGAACTGAAGGTGAGTGTGGCCAAGATTCAAATTAACAACCTCATTTTTTTCTAGTCATTAAAACATCTTATAGAGCAATTAATGTTCTATGCAAGTAATACTAATGTTTTGTTTTGTTTTTTTTTTCCTGAAAATTCTAGGTCAGGAGTAAACTGGAATCTTGCTCATCAATTCTAAAATAAAATATTAAACAATAGTCAAGTCAAGCAGATAGAGTATGTTCTGTATGAACAGATAAAGGCTGGTGTGTAGGCAAAACAAAGGGAGAAACTATATTACACAATTGCACAATACATTTTACAGGTGGTTACATGTTTACAGGCATCACCATTACACTGGGTCTAAGAGTTAGAGGGATGTGTTGATTTACAGTTAACTGTAATTATTTGAAGACTCAGTGTAATTAGACTATAGTTGTACTCAGACTGCATGCCTAAGCAAAGACAGGAGGAGTGTTTACACTGGTGCAACAGGCACTTTGGACAACTTGAAGAGGAGGTTTTCAGAATGGGCACCACAACCAGAGTGGGCAATGTAACCGAGCTTAGTGACCGAGGCAGAGCATGGCAAAGGTGAGGAGATCAAAGAAAGAATGCTGAAACTAAGAAGTTAAAAGGAGAGGGCGATGGAGCAAGAAGCCAGCGGCAGACAAGAAGAAATCTGAGAGGAAACTGACTTTTAGTTGTTGGCGAGCGCTTCATGCATTTAAAGTCTAAAGACAGACGACGAGCTGGGCTTCTCGCTGAAAGTAATATTAGCTTGGTGGTATGTCTTGAGTTTTTGCACTTGCTTGATGTTTGACTTTTAGCAAAGTTGTCGACTTGCTAGTTTTTGATCATAAGTAATGTAATCAGAACAAATACAAATCTTTTTTTTTTCATATTATATTACAAAAGCCTGTTTAATGGGATGATATAAGCAACAAATCAATCTGGATAGATAAAGGACTGATGATACAACATGTGCTTTAAATTCCTCCAATATAGATATGCAATTTTCCAAGCAGACCAGATGGCATGCAGCAGATGTTAGAAAGCTCATAACAACAATAAGTGACTTGACTTGTAAAAAATGACTTGAGTATCTCTGCAATAAGTGCATTGAACCATATAGATTCAACCCAACAATCGCAAGAATCACACAAGTACATCAAACTTCATCAGAAAAGAGAAATGAGAGGTGTTGTTTTCTTTTATTCGTGGCTAAGGTGCAGTCTGTACACGTGAGTTTTTAGACTGTGACAGAAGATGTGTAGAGTTTCTGATGTCAGTGGTGAGCTCGTTCCAGCATTGTAGAGCCAGGACAGCAAACAGTCATGCAGAGAGTACAGACCCTTACACTCCCAGATCTTGGATCTGCTGGTTCACTGTGTCAGCCGCCATTGAAAGATCCTACAGGGTGACAACAGAGGAGAGTAAGGCTGCTCTAACCCAGAAATACCATTCTCACTCATGAATTCTGATAATTTTTTGGATATTAAGGATGTCAAGCAGCTGTTATTGACACTTAAAACTTTGTGTAGACGTCTCACAATATAAGCCTTGATGGAAGCAAAGCCAGTATGCCCCCTGAACTTTTATAAATGAAAAAGATGGAAGTGTTGAGTTCCCTTATGAAAATGTAATTTTTTTGTAAGAATTTGTATCAACAGCAAAAACAGCAGATCAGGAAATAAGGAGGCTTCTAACAGCTGATCAAATATTTTTTATAAGGCACAGAAATTAAATGAAGCCTATATCAAATATCAATATAGCCCTCTATAGCTCTGGCTCACTCAAAATGAGACTACAGTGGTCCAAGTGCAGTGGCTACTAC
Organism: Miichthys miiuy; assembly: GCA_036365135.1. Taxonomy (NCBI): domain Eukaryota; kingdom Metazoa; phylum Chordata; class Actinopteri; family Sciaenidae; genus Miichthys; species Miichthys miiuy. The sequence goes on from CM071603.1 coordinate 3,703,643, forward strand.
TAACAGTCCAAGTTTAAGCTTTCTTGTTCCACATTAGAATACGTAGGTATAACAACTAAAAAACGAGAGGTGAGACAAAATATTCTTTTTTCCTACAATTAATGAGCGGTATTTGCAGTGTCATCAAGATCTAAAATCTTCATTTATACTTACAGCAGCTGTACTATATCCGCATTTCTCTTTTAACCAATACTACTACACTACAATTGGCCGTGAGCCAATGAGGATAGATTTCTAGAATCATATCCATCCATCAAATCCCAAAAAGACATTCCCTTCTCTATCCTTTTGCCTATTGCCCACCTTTTTTCCCTGGCTTTCAAAACATGGCCACGTCCATCCTTCTCACTCACACTCAACTTGGAGCAAAAACAGTCTAATTCACAGGGCAAACTTTCCCTTCTCCGATACGTTGATTTGATATACTCCAATAGAGCCTTTCTCCCAGACACCATCAATTGTCTATAGATTTTTCTTGGCTCTCCTCGGAAGAGAAACAAAAGCAGGCCCTGAAAAGCCTCGAGCCTAAGAGGCTTTATTGATATCGATGTTGGGGGAATATCGCCCATTTTCACCAGGGGATCAATCAGCCCGTCACCGCTTGCTTTGCGAGCTGCAGCCTCTCTGCTTGTGGGCCCGCAATATGTGTGTGTGTGTGTGTGTGTGTGTGTGTTTGTGTGCCTGGCTGTCAGTCTGTGTGTGTTTGTCTGTGCTTGTGTCCAAAAGATAGAAAGATGGAGAGATACAGATTGATAGATTCATAGTTAGATTTGTCTTTTAATTTTGGAGCAATGAATAATGGGGTTAATATCAGGTTTATTGGGTTAAGTAGCCTCACTATTACCAATCCACAGTGAAGCTCCCTCTGTATTCTCCCAAAGCACGAGGGATAATATCGCTTTCACAGTCACTGTCTGGAGTCTTAAGTGTACTGTCCACCAAAGATGATCTGCATATCATAATTCAGAGCAAACCTGAGCAAATCCTTTTCCATTTGGTTAGCTGCCTCCCTTATCTGAGGGGCTTAGCGGACGGTTTATAATTCAATTACAGAATTGGATATATTACATTGAGGTAATTCAGGTTAAGCACTGAAGATGAAAGCCTCGGATTCCTATAAATAAACTGAGACCAAGTGATCGCTGTGATCTGCCATGCAGTAGTAGACATCAGAGGTTGGAGTAAAACATTACATTCACTCATTCAGTCAGTGATTTGATTGTGCACTTTTTGCATGTTTTAAGTGTTTTTGCATCTGTTAAACTCATAATAGGCCGTGTAAGAATGAAATAAAAGAAAGGACGAACCAGCAAGGTCCACTTGACGCTGACATTCTGTGAAAGATATATGTACTCATAAAACAAAACATTAACATTTAATTCTATTATTTATTTTTAATGCAGCTAACACTAAGCATGCTAAGTGACCCAAATCAAACACACAGTATTGCGTGACCAACAGAGCAGTGCTGAGTCTGTCAGAAGTGCTCCAGCAGTGACTTTTACATCTACAGAGGAACTTCTGTGACGTGTGTGAGTTTTTAATCCCTGACACACGACTGCAGAGCGCTCATTCAGCTCAAAACCTGAAAATTCAAACTATTTGAGAAGCACAAATGAGTTGACTGGTTATGTTGTTCTTTGAGAATGAATGAGCAATGAAGTTGTACTGTAATGAAGGCTGTCCTGTTACTCACATTTTGCTAGCAATAATAATGTGGTGTTACAATGAGTGAAATGAATTGTTAAAAAAAAATGAGGCACAAACCAAAGGAGTGAATGTTTCGTTGAAATTGTTGACTGTTAAATGTATTAACTCAGGAGGGTCTGATTGGAGGCCAGGCCTGCAAGAGACAGTTTGGCTAGTTTGGTAGCCTAAACAAATAAGCTCATTGTGGTAATGCACAACCAAAGGGATATGATAAAATGTGACGTGACTATGCAGTATTATAAATGAAATGTGTGTGTGTTGAATTGATAGTATAATACTGTAGTATAAATGTATTTTAAGGTCTTGGCTGTGATGTTTTGTTATGTTTTGATGGAAGGGGAGTGGCAGATTCCCCCATACTGTGCAAGAGTCTATGTCAGTATCAGTAGCAGGCTATATAAGCCTGCCAGTTTCCACCACAAACGGATGCTGGTAGGATAATTTTTGCTTTCGGTCCACATTATGTTTAAGTCCGTATGTCTAATGTCTCAATGTTTGTGAAATAAAACATCTAGTTGGTCTACACGCAACCACTGCCTCGATCCTCCTGCTTTTTGAATCCAGCTATCCTAACATGTACCTTTGGAGGACTTTGTAGTACACAAGGCTCAAAGACACGTGAGTAATACAATAAACTCACTGATGGTTGAAACTCACTTTCCAGAGGGGACCATCAGCAACCACTGTGTTGCCTAGCAACATATCATTGTTTGCACTATGCAGTGTACAAAAACAACTCTCTTTATGCTTGACGGTGCTGGAATGTCTTTTTAGCTTGAGTCTGAGGGCAGCAGTTGCTGTAGAGTTTATTTATTTATGGATCTTTATGTCATCTGCCCTAGAAAGAAAGGTAGTTGTATATTTCTAATTGATGATTGGTTGTACACACAGGCTGTAAAGTGACCGTCTATAGATATTGTATTTATTGTTGGTTTGGACCAACAGAAGGACTTGGTGGTAAGGTTCTCACCCAGAAACAGTGTAAAGTTTGGTACGGTATACGTTAATGCACTTTATATTTTGGTGTGGTTTGGTTTGGTTTGTCCTATCATATTACCTCACCCTCATGCACAAAATCAGGCTGGTCTGAGCCTGTACGCTGCGCCGGTCCAATAATCAAGAGTCAGTACTCTGCTAGCCTAGAATATCTCATGGTTACATCTAGATCTTTTGATCTGCCTGGAGAGTTTGCATCTACTATTGGGACTGCAGCATCATATTGCCTGGGGAATGCTAATGCTAAGCCTGCAATGAAAGAACTGTATTCTGCCATTAGCAAACAGCAGACTACACATCCAGAGGCAGCCTTTATTATTGCAGTTGACTTCAACCACTTCAAACTGTCTGTCAAAAGTCTGTACTCCCTACAAAACTTATTGAACGTGTAAAACCTTCAGTGAGAACAGTGTGGCCTGGGAGCAGACTCTGTTCTACAGCACACTTAGAACACATGTACTATATGCTTGCCACTTAAGTCACGCTGGACTACCACATGGACGTTGATTCCTATGCCTCCTCTGTTCTAGACAATATTAACCCCAACATTAACAGTATCACCATCCTCAAATGGATTACAGTACATCATTCCTAAATCAGAGGCTGTGGATGAACAGAGCAGTTTCCATACCGCTCGACCGTACAACCACGAGGACCACTTCAGCAACAACTCCAACCTCGACACATGTGGCAAAGTCTCCAGACTATCACGGACTACAAACCCAAGCCAACAAACCCTGATGCTACAACTTTTACACCCACACCCTGACAGGACAACCAGGAGGCGACCATCAAGGCTCATCTCCCTACAGACCAACAGCCCCTCACACTCTCCCCCATCAACATGCATGCCGCATTGAGTAGGAATAATGCACGTAATGCTGCTGGCACTGATGGCATCTCTGGACACCTGCTCAGTGCCTGTGCTGGGCAGCTGACTGAGGACTTGAATGACATCTTCAACCTGTCACTGGCCCAAGCAGCTGTCACCATATGCTTCAATAGCACCTTTATTGTGCTGGTGCCAAAATATTCCAGTGTAGCAAGCTTAAATGACTCCCATCCTGTTGCATTCTCTCCCACCATCATGAAGTGCTTTGAGAGGCTGGTCCTGGCTCATCTCAACTTTCTAACACCCACAGTAGACCCATTTCTATTCACCTACTGCCAGAACAGATGTAAGGAGGAAACCATCTCCAATAGCAACACCTATGTGAGAATACTGTTCACTTCAGTTCAGCGTTCAACACTGTCATCCCCACCAAACTGATCTTGAGCTTGGCATTGACACCTCCTCCTGTCAATGGATACTGGACTTTCCAACCAACAGACCCCACTATATTAGGTTAGACAAGCACACCTCCTCAGCCCTCACCCTGAACACTGGCATCCCATTCGGCTGAGTGCTGAATTCCCTCCTCTGCATCCTCTTCACCAATGACTGTACAAGGTTCAAAGACCCATTATTAAGTTTGCAGATGACACAGTGGTGGTTAGCCTCATCAACAACAATGAGTTGGCCTAGAGGGAAGCGGTCCAGCTTCAGGACCCTAATTGACTTAGGTCAAGACCCTAATTGACATAGAGTTGAGTGTGTCACCAGCAAGTTTCTGGATGTTCACATCTCTGAGGACCTCTCTTTGACCCAACACCTCGACCTTGGTCAAAAGGCTGCCCAAGGCATCACATCCAGCACAAGTGATGTCTGCAGAGGGCGGGCAGCATTGTTGGGGACACCTTGCACAGCCACAGATGGTTTGCCCTCCTCTCCTTTGGGAGGCGCTATTGGCCTCCAGGTTTAGGAACAGCTTCTTTCCTCTCAGCTGTCACCTTGCTGAACTCCGCACCTTGGTGATAGCCCCCACTCTTCACAACCTGGATTAGCTCCTACCACCACACATCTCCAGTAACTAAACTACACTCCCAACCAGCTGCACACTTTCCTAACTGAACATTTGCACAGTCTGTACCTCACTTGTTGCCTCACCTTTATTTAGGACTGAGTTTACAGTTGCCTGAACTATACCTTTCACTTAGCCATACAGATATACTACTGTCTAAACTGTGTATGCACAACATTCAAATCATACTTCCAGTTGCATATAATGCCTTACTATTGCCATTACTTGTACACTGAATATCGTTTTGTTCATGCATAGTAGCATTTTCATTTTACACAATCATACATAGCATTTCCATTTCCATAGCCCTTACTGTTTATTTATACATTTGTGCACTGTTTGTGCACTTCTGGTTGGATGCTAAACACCATTTTGTTATGTCAGTAACTGTACTCTGTGCAATGACAATACAGTTTAATCTAATTTAATCATATCCGCTGCAGTTTTGTACCTAAAACAAACAAAGAAAAATAAAAAATCACGTTCAATCAAACGAAATGTCTCTGCAGCCTCGCTGTCCTCCTCTTTTCTTCTCTCTGACTTTCTTTCTCATTCTCTCTCCATAATGAGCATTTAAGGAGATTAGTCACCCATTTCACATTATTTACAGTGTTTTCGTTCTATGATGAATGGTGACAAATTGCACCCTACTGCTAAAACAGTATGTACAGTATGCACAAAATCAAATTAATGTAAGAAAAACAACTGTTTGTGGTAAAGAGGAAACAGCAGAAAGCATTTATAAAATAATTCAACTTGAAAATGATTCATGTGTTTAAAAGAATGGAAGAACTTCATGTGGGTGTATTGTGTTGCTAAGTTACATTAGCTTGGAGGAATTACAAGGAGAACAATGTTGATCTGATGAAAACAAAATAGTTTCACTTTAGTGGAAGACTACAGAGACCACTCATAGATTGGAGTAAAGTACACTGTTGACAAGGCTATTTTCTACACTGCGTCCTTTGTATAGTTGAGTAGCTTTGAGGAACATAAGCAGCGGGATGTGTTACCTCAAGGGTAGGCTGCTGTAAGGAACACATAAACAGAACAGGGCAGATGAATGGTCCAACATACAGTGTATTCAGTTTGGTTAATTTGCAATTAAGCGATGGTGTCTAATGTAAAATCACTGTTTAGGTGTTACAACTAAAAATAATGAAAAAAAAAAATGTTTGCATGGCTATATGACATTATTATGAAGCTTCAATGTTGCCGCTGTTTTAGGCTCTTATTAGACAAATTATGTTTCAACCCTGCTTAAACACAAAGCATAGCTGTGAGTGGAAACAAAGCGAGCAAAAGGTCAAATACAGAAGAAGATATCTGGTAGCTATGCAAAAATCCACATCTAATTAGTCTTAGCGAGTTGATCTGAAGTAGCAAAATGCAAGGCAAGTTTATTTGTATCGCGCCTTTCAACAACAAGGCAATTAAAAGTGCTTTGCATAAGACCTAAAAGGCTTTAAAACAAGATATTAAAAATATCAAAGAAAGACCGGGTATGAAATACAAAAGGACCCTTAAATTATATTTAAATTAGAGGTTAAACATAAAGAGAATAAAATAGGTAAAATATTTTTTTTAAAAATGCAAGCAGTAAAGTTTTAAGCCTTGATTTAAAAGCGTGTTGGAGCAGAGCGCAGGTCTGCAGGGACTTTGTTCCAGCTATGTGGTGCATAAAAACTGCATGCTGCTTCTCAGTGTTTAATTTTAACCCTGGGGACAGAAAGCAGACCTATTCCCAGACGAGCTAAGAGATATGTATTTTTGCCCTAAACCATTCAGCGCTTTATAAAGCAGCCATAGTGTTTTAAAATCAATTATTTGACACACAGGGAGCCTGTGTAAAGATCTAGGAACCGGAGAAATGTGATCCATTCACCTGGTATGGTGAGGTGTTCTAGATCAGCAGTGTCTGATCGACTCTTCAGGGAGGATGGCTATCGTCAAGATTTTAATGGCATTAACAAATATTGCTGATCGATTGGGTACTTTAATGGTAAATGGCCGTTTTAGTCTTCTGACCATTTAAAGCATGCAAGGTGCCATATGCTCATCAATTTTACGAGCTAACCATTCATACTCATTCACACACTGATGGCGCAGCCTTCGGGAACAATTTGGGTTCAGTATGTTGCTCAAGGACACTTGGACATGCAGACTGGAGGAGCTAGGGATTGAACCGCTGATCGTCTGATTCGATGATCGACTCTTCCAATTCTTCAGACCTCCTGAGCCGCAGCCGCAGTACTCTTATTGGTTAGAAAAAACTAAACATGTTAAGAACAGAAGTAAGTTTTTCTTGTACTGTATATAAATGAACATTCTTCAGAACTGCAATAGCTAACAATTAGCTAATGTTCTGACCTCTGACCTCTGCATCGGTCTGGACTGAGGGTCCAGAGGATGTTCTAAGCAACAGTTCAGATGATGTGCTGACCATTTCAGATTGAATTTATGAACACACCAATATTTGTACCTAAACAAACAGATGGTCATTGGTTACTTTAAATCATTAACTCATGTTTTATATAACTCATGTTAACTCTGGTGGGCTCTAGGCTGCTAGCATACCAACAACAAAGTTGTCAAAAATTCTAAATAGTAGAGACATTTCAATTTTCAGTATGGCTTGGTTGGAACACAGTTAACTTGTGGCAACATTGCAAAATACAAACATTAGAAGCTAAGATAAAATTGTGTAGAGTAAAAGCCACACTTTGGTCTTGTAGTGCATGTACATAGAAACTCTTGCTTGTTAGCTCCTGCACTCAAAAAAATATTTCGGCCACTTCTGCATTTGAATTATATATAAAATTTCCATCCATTTGAATTACGTAGTTTTAATATAAATAAAGTAACAAACTTAATGTGAAACAAGTAATAAGATTTATGTAATAGTACTAATAAACTCAAAATGACTGCATTCATTTTCACTGTTGGGTTTAGGCAAAAAAAAAGGCTTTATTAATATTGAATGCATAAACCTGGCTACTACTACACTACTGTATAGTGGAAGCACACTGAGTTTATTAGTACTATTACATAAATATAGTTTTTTGCTTCACAATAAGTTTATTAGTTAATTTATATTAAACCTATTTAAGTCAAATGGATGGACATTTTCTATGTGATTGAAATGCATAAGTCCTGCATTTTGTCCATTTTTTTTTTTTTGAGTGTGTGTAAGCAGCTTCCTCTTTATTTAGCCTAACTAATAAAGCATTGAACCTCTTAGCCTCAAACTGCTTACTAATTGTAACACTCAAAATTTCAACACTCAAATTAAATAGAAGCACAAAAAGCTAGCCTTTCCTAGGCCTGATCAACAAGCTAAAGCAATGATGTATCCACAATGCAGGAATTGTCTCTACGGGCTTGACTACTGTTATCGTGGTAAAGCACACTCAATTTTTGCAAATGCTCAGCCAATCAGGACCAGCCAAATGTTTGTTGCAGTACAAGCTGGATATGTTCTTCATGAGTTCTTATGGGAAGAGAGGCTTAATATTTCAGTCTCTTTGATTTTCCAAAGAAGTCTGAGAAACTTACTCCAGTTTGGATGCTCACTTTGTCTGAAAATCTGCAAAGAACTGCTCCAGAGGAACAAGTAAAGGACAAAATGCCTTATCTAAATAAGATACTGTGTATCTCTTGACAGGTCGAGGCATGAGGGCCTGTAGCCAAGACTCTTGTGCTTGCAGTTGTCAGCAATGACATAGGCAATACATTTCAACAGTTCAAAACAGGTTTTAGTAAAATGTAGAAAGAAAGCTTAATTCTTCCTCAAACTGCCCATATTTGTTGTACTGCAGCCGACACAACTGGGACTTTTTGTAAAAATAAGTTATATAGATCATTTCAGTTTGGGTGCAACGATAAAAACTGTGACATTGGGAGTGGGAAAACTGTATACAAGTAGAGTTATTAGTAGTTTTTCTTGTATTTCCTAGGAGATGCCAATATCAAGTGCTGTTGGCAATCCAATGAACCAGAGAAGCTATGAGTACGACTTCATGCAGATGATGAAAATCAAAAGCCAAAGTTGTTCTGTGTCTCAAGCATAAACAGTATAAATATGGATGTCGTATCTGTAATGTCACCCACAGGTTTCTGAAGAGCCGTATGTAAAGCTCAGATTGTGGTGGCTCTGGCGTCGCCATCTTAGCAGTCCTGGCCTCTGCCTGCTCCTAGCTAATTTAAAAACCAGCAAAGATGTGGATAGTTGGTGGAGCTGAGACAGGCTGAATTATGCCTGGGTGCTCAAACAAGCCACCTGTAACACTACGCGCCTGTTACAATATCAAAGCATGAAGACTAGCTCATTCTGTAGCCAGCCTCAAGTGGATGTTTGGGGAATTGCAGTTTTTTTGTACTTGCACATTGGCTTCACTTCATTTCACTTCACAACCACAGAGGTTGCCAAAAGGTTACCCAGGCTCACCCAACTCAAGTTTGATGTTTACCTCCCTCACCTCAACACAACAACATGTGAGAAAACACATTTTTCAGAGAAAGTTTGACAGTTTAGGAAACATGCTTATTGGCTTTCTTGCAGAGAGAAGATCGATAACACTGATGTTTGTCCACCAAATATGAGGGCAGCTTCACCTTCTGGCACTTTTTCTTTAAGGAAATGATCCTTTCAAGCAAATTCATCCACTGTATTAAGGTTAGAACTATGAGTGAAACTGTGTGAGGTATGACAGAAATATTATGCTTCTAAACAGTGTAAAATGCTGTCCACATACTGTCATCAAACACAGTGGTACTCAGCTAAAGAGGCATAAGCATGCACACATACACAGTGGCATGTGTAGTAAGCACAACATGTACACACCCACATACAGATTCTGTATGTGTACACACACACACACACACGGCCCTTCATACCAGTGAGAACAACGAGTGTGGCTGTTGCCTTCCTGCCAGCTGGAGAGTGCTGATGGAGTGTGATTGTATGCAAGTAAGTGTGTGTGCATTATCTGTGTGTGTGTGTGTGTGTGAGGGTGAGAGAGATTTGGTGGGGTGGGGAGAGAGGAGGGTTGCACACCTGGCATCCGCCACAGATGGGCATAATCATCTCCCTTGCTACTCCCACCCAACCCCCCCATCTCTCCACACACACCCCTCTCCTGTCCCCTCATCCATGCCGAGGTATTCACACACATACGCACACACACACACACACACACGCATTGTTAAACGAGTCAACTCACACGGCACCCTGATTCGAGCAGCAGTCATGCCAGAGTGAGATTGTCTGAATTGATCCAGCTGACAAAAGCAATTACCATCCATTAGAGTCAGAAACTCTCGTGTTATGTTTGTTTGTCATCAAAACAAAATTTCTGGCTGTTATCAATGAACAAAAAGTGCCTCTTCTGAATATTAGCCAAGCTGATATTTGAAAATAGTTTTTTTTTTTTTTTTGCTGATCTATCCAAACAAATGAAACAAGTCACTCTCAGCAAATGATGCAGGTGTCATGTTGATTAAGTAGTGACGTGATGCATTTGACCGAATTTCATCAACATGAGTCTTAAGGTGCAAAGTCAGTGCAAAGACGTGAGTCGACATTAATAGATCTGCTTTGGGTTGCACAAATCGAGGCAAAGGCACATCTGCATGAGCTAAAAAAAAAAAAAGTTTCAACTTGAGGAAAATGTGTTCACAGAAAAATGGATTTATGACTTCAATTCATAAGACAGAGACAAATAAAAGGAGATCTCAGAGGGTCCGGAGAAAAATGCGTACAGAGTACATTCACTCAGTTTTACTCAAGTTTGGATCAGATGTCTCAGATATTACTCTCAAGTTGTCTTTTTTTTTTTTTTTTTAGGTCAAGTTATTGTCCTCTGATAAACCCATCCATGTTGGAACAACTTGCAAACAACTTAAGTTAAGTTTCCCCAAATATGTCCACTGGTGTCAAAGATATCACCATGTATGGTAGACAGAGAAACAGACGAAGGAGGAGAGGACAGGGTCTGATTAAACAGAGTTTGGCAGCAACGCACAAAGCAGCTTGTTACAGGGGATAAACTTCAAATTCAGAAATTCTATCATCAATCCTCGTGACACTCGACAATCTGGGAGTCTGATTGTTCATTGTCTTACGGAAAGTTTGAGGGGAAGTCGATATTAATTTAGCCTCTGTGCATTCAGTGGGAGAATGGTCCAGGATGTGTGAGCACGGTGGGGTAGCTGGAGGTTTTGCCTCTGCCAAAAGAGGACAAATTTGACTCAGAGTAACAACTAATGTGACTCCTGCCAACTTTCTAATATTAGTTTCACCTGGAGCTGAGTGTGTGACCCACTCAGCTTCACTGTGAGGACAGGACCTCTGGAGAGCTGAATGCCCTCGCTGGGGCTAACATTAAGCTAGCTGGTGATGGTCAGTAAATGTAGCTGTGATGTGTGGAGGTTGCCCAACAGTGAGAAAAAAACAGCTCTGTAAAGGCTGTTCATATGTATGTACTGTAATTACTGGTTATGTAATATGTTTTGTATTATGTTTAAGCCATAGCTTTATTTTCATTTTGGTCTGCAGTAGTTGTGACATTTGACTCCAAAGGAATGTATCTTCTCTGTGTTCCTCGTGCCAGTATGACCAAAATAACTTGCAAAGTAAGTGAAAGTTTAAGAAAGTACATAAATGGTTACAAGGCCATATGATTTATTTATCAAACGCAAAAAACAAATTCCAGAGGAAGTTTGGCAGGCTTGAGACGGAGCACGTTTCATTTTGCAGAGAAAATGACCCCCCCCCCTTCTCCTACCCCATCCTCCTTTTCCCTCTCACCTCGTCCACCCCTGAGGGGGAGCCTGCCATTTCCAGGCAACAAAAGCGGGACATGGCCAGCAGGCTTTGATGTTTATTTTAGCAGACCGTCCCCCCGCTGCTTGGCCTTCTTTGTGTCCGTCCAGGTACAACAAGCCCTCCCACCCGACTCCAACCCCGAAAAAAAAAAAACAAGCCTCCTGAGGCGTCCACTGCGCTTGACCCCGGGTCAGGGGATGTCCTGTACTTAAACCCTTAACCCGCCACAACCCCTCACCCCGCCTCCCGTCTTTCCTCTGTCTTGAGTTGTATGCGTCCTCCCTCCTCATCCTCTCCATTTCACAGTCACCTATCACCTCCTCATGGACTTCACACATACACCCTGACCTCCACCCTGCTTAAACACACAGGGGAAAGAGAGTACTGTTAACTCTTCTTGTATGCATGTCTGTGTTTTTGGATTTTTACCTTTCTTTTGGGACATTGGACCAGTTGGCAACATTTTTTAAAACATTTTTTTCCAAATTTCTAATTCTAATCATACTCACACCCCCCTAAATACATCAATCGTGGACATGTGTGGTGTGCATCCTTGTTGTCATGTGTCCTGTCTGTTTGTATTTGTGCTATCACAATGTCATTTGCATAACCTCAGCAGCAAAAGAATAGGGGGTCTTTGAAGGGAGCCTGGCTAGGAGGGGAGTGGGGGGGTGGTGGATTGGTGGAGGTGGTAGTTGTGGAGGGGGTTATGTTTCCTTTCACTAGCTGCCAATCCATCAAGGCTCAGTCTACCGCTGTGGGGGCTGACAGGCAGCACAGAAAAGAACAAGGCCCGGCAACAGAGCCCCCTCTCCATGGCCATCACTCATCCCCCAGCAGGCTCTGAACTCTGCGTGACCTTTTTTCCAGAGCCTCCTCACCAACTTCCACCGCTTAGCACCTAGTTAGCTTTTTAAAGACGCAGATACAAGCCCACGCCACAGAACGTCAGCCGTCTGGCCACACATATTTCGGTGCAAAGTCTGTTTGACTTAAGATTTTTTTGTTCGGGGAATGAAGCAGAAGAGAATGAGAGTTGAGTTTCTATCACCAGTTCTTGTTTATATATGTGGCGAGGGGGGTTTACATCTCATCCCTACAGAAGTGCAGCCTCTCCCTGACAACCAGATTGTCAGAGGAAACGCACAAAAAAGCTGAAATCGACGAGCCACACAGACACACACACACACACACACACACACTGCAGAGGGGCGGTGAGAACACTAGTTGACATCATTAGGCCGGACACATTTTTGTCACGCTTCCAGATTCGACGCGTCTGCATTTTGCTGAATGCCGACTCGGTCTCACTATTTCTCTTCCCTCCCACCCAGCCTCATTCCCTCCATCTCTTTGTCCTGCTTACATGTTTAATATTGGAGACGCCCCAGCTCATCAGAGCTGTCCAGACAACACTTTGTACTGGTGTAGGAAGAAATAAAGACCCAAACAAAAAAAGAAAGATGGGGGGGGGTGGGACAGAGAGAGAGAGAGAGAGAGAGAGAGAGAGAGAAAGGATGTAAAAACAAAACAGTGCCCTAGAGATCCTGTCTGCTGTGTAGCCAACACTCCAAGGCTTGTGTCTGAGCTAAACATTTCAAGCATCTCTGAATACAGCCAAAATCACCAGCTCCTTTTTCCTGACTTAATTTTCCTCAGATTTCCTCTGTTTCCGTAACAGATTACTCCTCGTCTGTCTGGTCTCAGTGCATTAGCCCCAATCTGGACACATCAGAGTAATTCATACTCACTTGGTGGTGTGGCACTTTTTTTTTTTTTTTTTTTTTTTTTTTTTGCTCTGTCCCGGCAGCTTAATTGTGTTTTCTTGTGTCGTCTGCTTTTTTCTAAAAGGTTCAGCAGAAATACAGTGACATGATAAGTGTGTGCCCAACAGGAAAAATCTTGTTACTTTGATGAAGACCTGAGGGCTGTGTGTGTGTGTGTGTGTGTGTCTGAGACTCGACTATATCACATTTGAGGCCTGCACTCCACAAAGCAAGCAAAGCATCGTTATCCAATGAATCCTGCGGGTGAAGAATATCATTCGAAGCTTCCACCTGTATCAGTTCTGTGTTCTATGAACTTCCAGGTGATATAGAACATTTCGTATTGCCCAATATATTGCCCAATATTTGCTGGGATCCAGTTTTGCCCCAGACTTGAGACCCAAAGAGGAATTTAACTGCCCCCAAAAGGTCATCTCTGGGCCTTTTTATGGGTGCAGGACCTGACCACATATTTAATCTGTTCTATCCCTTGTGTTAGGTCTGTTTTAAACCAAGATCATAGCTAAAGAATTTTCAAGGTTTTCACTTTAAAACGAAATCAAACTCAGACAGTCTTGGAGGCCAAAAACTTGCTGAGGCATTTCTGACTCAAGGAGAGTCATCACAAGCAAAACAGCATTTATTGTTGGTCGAAATGCCTAAAATGACCTGTTTATGTTGAATCTGAACACAACCTCAAGCCAAATGTGACCTATGAGTGTGTCAGTGTCGCCCATAGACTGTATAAAGAATGGACGTCGTATTGTGGACATCACACCGCTCACAGGTTTCTGAAGAGCTCTCGTGAAGCTCAGTGTGGTGCCTCTGGCTGCTGCCACCCTGGCAGCTCTGCCTCCGTCGGCTCCCCACTAATCCAAAAACTGGCAAAAAATGTGGTCGTGGGTGGACCTGAGGCAGCTGAAAAGCCTGGGTGCTCGAACACCCACCTGTAACAGCACCCACCTGTTTTTAACTTAACTTTAAGCCTTAAAATTATTTAAACAGGTGAGTTCTATAAAAATACCAAGACTCACCAGGCTGTAAACATGTTTATTTCTGCTGTGAAGATGGACATTTTAACATGGAGGCTTACAGTATGAAGACTGACTCATTTCTGGAGCCAGCCTCAGGTGGACAAGAGAGGAACTGCAGTGTTTGGCACTTCAGTGTTGGCTTCACTTCACAGCCACAGAGGCTGCCGCTTGGTGTCACCAGGCATTCACACTAAATCAGCGATGTGTTAAAATATATGTGGCATGTTGTTTTAGGTTCTAGTTTAATGATCAGAAATTCTCAGCCTATCAGATGACTGTACAGGGAATGAGAAAAACTATCATGTGACAATTATTTTATCCTCCATTGCTCCCAGTAAACAGTGGAAATATGCAATAATATACAGTAATCTACTGGGAATATACGCATTTGATTGGGCAGTGTAGCACTTGGTGGATGGCAACAGTTTAGCCATGTTCAGCCAGGTGCATAGGTAAGAGAGTTTGCTTTGTTTAAGGTAACACTGCTTGTATTTCTCTCTCCTTTGGTAACCTTGCTGTGTTAATCCAAGAGTCTCAGTGAAATCAAAGTGCATTTTTTCATTCAGTACTGTTGTCTGTATGGCCTTAGGAAGGTCGGAGAGTTTGGATGGATCAAAAGAATCTGTGAAATATCAGCTGAAAATGCAACTGCATATCAAACCCGCATTGTTGGAACAACATTTGAAATAAAAGCTGGGCTTGTATCTGAATTTCCTTTGCAAGAGAGACGAGTTTGAGCACTCTGAAGTGATGTAGATCTATGTTTGCAACAGTTTTTTGTCACAACACCATCTGCAGCCCATTGATGTCCAGCTGTTGTAGAGGCTACACTAGTGATGTTTCGATCAAGTTTTGTTCATCAGGACATCCCCACTGCTGTTTGCTAATAAGGAAAAAAAAAAAGGGAGGAGTGATAGCGAGTCTGTATTTTGCAAACCTGGGTGTCAAAACAGACTCAATCACTCATGTAATAAAACTACGTTTTCACATTCACACATTTTAAATTCTACTCAGATATGGAGCAGAATCCCTCATCCCTCTCCCTCTCCTTCCTAGTGTGAAAGAGAAACTGTGGTGGCTGCTAAATGCATGAAAAAAGTAAAAGTCCCGATCTAAAGGCGATGTTTACTTTGTCCATTTTGGGCTACTGTAGAAACATTGAAGAGGACCCACAAGGCTCATTCTAAGGTGACAAAACCATAATGATTCTTATTTTCAGGTGATTATACACTCATGAAAACATAGTTATGAATACTATATTCAATCTCTTGCATATTCTGTAAATAGAGCTCCCTAAATCATGGACCTGGACCTTTAAAGGACACACGCAGGTCTTTGAGCTCCAGCTTGTCTTTGCAGGCACTATGCTGATCAGCTTGTTGTGCTAACCTTAGCACATGTTGCTAACAGTGCATGGCCAAAAGGTTTTGGGTTTGAACTCCTGCATTACATGCATCTATCTACACACTTTGTAGTCTGTGCTTTGGGCTGTGACAGTTCAGAATAAATATACAAACTATTACAGCCCTAAAAGAAATGATTGGACTTTGATCGGCTTTATTTTAGCTGATACCGATTCATTAAAATAGGCCTGGATCGGCTCTGATACTTGGATCGCCTCGGGAAATCCCCTGGCCACGAGATACGCATCTTGCAAATGTTGGGGATGTGACAGACTGATTCACATAATTCTCCTAATTCTTTCATCACTTAACCAGCGGAACAGTTACAGGGAGATTTTCAACCCTGGCAGCGCACATGTGACTACGCATACTGCAGCATACACATGCGTGATCACAGTGTGACTGCATGTATGTATCTGAGGAAACATGTCTGACTTGAAACAACTTTTTATGTGTATTTCAGCCTGGAGATGGATGCACCAGCCTCCAGAGTGAAATTAATAACTCACTAACATCTGGGCAAGCGACAGTAAAGAGGGATTTAGTGTTAGCCCCAGGAAGGCCGGGAGAAGCTGTGTGTCCATTAAACGCTTTATTACAGAGCCAGCAGCCCCATGCTAACTCACTTAGCCTAGTGTGCAGGAGGCTCTGCTCAGTCGCCTGACTGCCTGTCAGACTGGCTGCTACTCAACACACACCATGCTGGAGGCAGCGGCCCCTTTTACACACTCTGGTTAGCTTGGCCCGTCTGTCCATTTGTCAATCAAAATACGCGAAGTGGTACGCAGAGCAGTCAAATGCACAGCAGACGTAAGTGAATTCTTTTTAACGCGATGCAGAATTAATACACGAGCATTTTCTATGTCAGTTACGTTTAATGTTATAATATTATGATGTTGTAAATCCATAAACTCTCAGACAGCTGTCTATATACTGTAAACCATAACTAGAGTAAGAAACCACCAAATTAACATTACTCTTTTTTTTAATGATGTCCATGTCGTCTTCATGTCTGCTTTTGTGGTTTGAAAGTTCATGCTAGTAACACTAAAATCAGAGTTTCATGTCAGCATATGGAAAGAGCCAAAGGGCAATTTGTGTCCGACTCTGACCACAGTGAGGTTGTGAACATCCAGATTCAGAGTTTCACACATTCAAGTCATGCCCACCTTCCTACTTGTCTGTTTGACTCCGAGGCTGTCTGGCTGTTTCAAAGTCTTTATCTCTCTTTTGTTGTTGGCAATGAAATAGGAACACTATTAAAAAGCAACACACAAAATGCAAATTAAACCAAAATGTAAAAAAAAAAAAAGAATCTGACTCACACTCTCTTCATCTTTGTCTTTTCTCTTATTCATCCTCTCTTTCTCCATCCTCTCCCCTTATTCTCAACCCCCACACCACTGCCCACGCAATACTTATTAGTATAATACTAATACAACATGTAATACACCCCTCAACCCTCACTTCAGCACAATTCATGTATTTGTTTCCTTGTGCTCGTTCCAAATCTCTCCTGCTTTCTCGTTCTCTACCTGATATTCATCACATTTATCAACAATCCAATGAGTCACTGAGTGATGCAATATCACTAAGATGGTGAGTGGGCGGAGGGAGGGAGAAAAACCACAAAGTGTGTAGCACCTGGAGCATGTATCCAAGATTTCAGATCAGGTCCAGATGCAGCCGCCCTAGAATTGCCGTCTGGTCCACAGCAGGCCCTTGATTATCTGCATGGTATAAATGGAAGATGACTTGGGGCAGTATTATAGGGTGTCCTGGTTATAATTGGGTTTGTGGAGTATCCTGGTACACATGTGAACAGCTTATCCCGGTTTCAGAAACCTGGATATACTACCTGGAGTACTCCCACAGAAATCAGGATACTGTGAACCATTTCATAGTGGATGAGGTGAGAAATCAAGATGCACATGTGAACATTTGTTAGACAAGCTGTGCGCTCCATTGTGTGCCATCTGAGTCACGTAGAATAATGAGAAAAAAATCATTTCTCACTGTTTCATTCGACCTTACTTCAGGATCTTAAAGCTCTACTATATGTGCTGAAAGGTGTTTTTAATTGTGCATTTTGTCCAATCATGTATGTAAATTAGAGTGAACACAAGATTAAAGCATCAATATTTACAACTTAACCACTAACTGTTGATCCACCACAGAGCTCACTCAGTTCTCATCATTGCTAACGGAACATTATAAGATTTATAAAGGCAGACCTGAATGTCTCAACTCTGAAGCAACCTTAAGTGATGTTTTGGCCTCTTATCCTGCTGTAAACACAAAAATGATCCATTGGCACAGAATATTTTGGCAAAAAGTTTCCTATTTACACATCAAGCTGACAGAGAAACAACATTGGAGCAACATTAACATTCGTTTAGAGCCATTTATTCAACTGCATGATGAATGTAATGTCCAATACTCACTCCTCTTTTAGCTCTATTTGCGTCTCCACAAACTCAAAGGGGAAATATGTGACTCTTCAGCTGCTAAAAACTCCACTATGTTTTGCAGCTAGTCATTAACTTCAGTCTGTTTGGTGCTTGGCAGTATTTGTACAGCAGGTTTTCAGAGCTTGACTGCAAAGAAACAGCTGCCTGCCACAGTCCCAAATGAGGCTGATGAGCGCAGAGAGACTGAACCAAACTGAAACACAGTAAGGGGCCGTAACACCAAAAACGCTTAAAAACACTAAAATGCTCTGCAGAGCTGTGAGCAACTGCAGAGTCACATAATAATTCTGCTTGGCTTTGTCACGAGCGACCCATTTCACTTTCCATAGTCATTTAATCCATTGTTAATATAGAAATATGTATTTGTAGAGCTTAAATATACTTTTTGGCCAAGCAACTAATCCTTTAAAATCCTGTCACAGTCCTTTCTGTAGCTCATCAACTGATATGAACTTCAGTCTTGAAATCTTCATTTACACTCAAACTGTGGCTTTTATTAGGCCCTGTTTGGTTTGTTAGTCACATTAAAACCCTTATTTGGCTGAGAAGGCCATGTTTCAACTCCACTTCCTTTTTAGAAGACTGCATTTTGAGAAGTGACAGATCTATGTGCTAAGGGCCTGTTAGGGCCCTGATTCATATTACACTTGAAACAGGCCAGATAGGAGAGTGGTAACAGATCGTCACACCATGACACTATGTGAAGGACTGTCTCATTATGTGTCCCCACACTCCATTTAAAACCACTAGCTTGCACTCGGTGTGTGTGTGTGTGTGTGTGCGCGTGTGTCTGTGTTTATGTCTTGTGTTGTTAGCTATATTTGCTCCTGCAAATTTGCATCGTGCATATGTGTGCATGTGTACAGCGTGTGCTTGCATCAATCTCTACACCTTTCTTTGTCTATATGGGCGTGAGTGTGTGTGTGAGAGAGGACAGCAGGAAGAATGAGTTGATGCCCTGTGTTTGGCTAATTAAGACAGCAGTCGACAGAGAGAGAGAGAGCTGAGAGATGGCAGAGAGGTGCTAATTCATAATTGACGTAATGGATGAAATCTGTCTCTGAGCTTTTTAAGAACACACACACACACACACACACAGATTTGGTGATTTCAGTCTGATTAGCTGCCGTACACCTTTGTGTGAGTAATGAAAATACACACCATGTACCAGAATGCTTAATGAATGGCAAATCTCGTGTTACACAACAAACACACACAGTACGTATATGCATGCACACACCCCACACAGACTCATGCAGCTATGTTTTATCCCCATTATGCTGCTAGATCAGAGGAATAAAGTTGGCTTGACGCTGACATTCAGTAAAATCGGATCATATTGTGTTAGCTGACTGGAGGAGAGTTCAGGTAAGAACGGGACATCGCTCTTTATTTTCTCCCTGCAACATCCTTACTGGGAGTTCATTCTTCACAAGTGAGTCTTCTGGGGAAAAATAACACTTGCCACTTCTTTTTAAGCGTGAGTCATCACTGTTGTGCACTGAGCATGAACTTCTTTCTTTTCCCCTGAAGTTGTTCACCTTCCGCCTTCAGTCAAAACAACCTTTATTGTTTTTTTTGGTGAATGGCCATCACACACATACCATTCACATCTATTTGTGTCTGTCTGATGAGCTGTCGGAAGGAAGGGTCATTCTGTTCTTGAAGTACATTTCTATTAGTGACGCTACTGTGTGATTGCTCAACTCTTTTATCTACAGTACATCCATTTAGTGAGTTTTTTTTTTTGTTACTTGACTTTGGATTGAGTTTAATTCACACACTATAAAGAATCACAGATGAAAAGCTTGGACAGGAGGTCAGTAGAGAGGTGTAAAAGTGGACATGATGTACTGGCAGAATTGTACAGGATGTACTACAGCTCAAAGGTTTGGCATCATTTGTTTTCTTCTTTCCTTCTATGATGACCAACATTGATAAGTATATCAATGTTAAAATGAGATAGATTTGGCCACAAAAGAACATTTAAATGACTAAAAACAAGTCGATGTTCTGCCAGTGTTGCATGGAGGGAAGATCCTGTTGAAATGATTTTTTTCCTGTTTTTGATTTTGAATTTCTTTTTTCCATTCCAGATAAGAGTACGTGACTTGAGATCATGACTCTCCTAATATTTGCGTTTGGGTTCTAAATATGTCAGGAACTAGTTTTTCTTTGGGTCCTCTGCAGTTTACTCGTTGGTTTGATTGAATAGATTTAAACTGTGACGTCAGTCCATAATATGTTCAGCTGATACACAATGATCTAGTTCCAACACTCAACTTTTTTTTTTTTTGAGGTACCTTTCAATTGTCAGTCTGGTTGAACTGTTTTACAGCATTGGTTATTAACATTACTTTTTCCTTCAAATAAAATAACAGCTATTTGAGGACTTTTTATAACCTAAAAGCATGAAAGACCAAAAATTATAGAGCACAGTAGTCCTCTCAGCAATCTTACTGTACCAAACTTCTTTTTGTGGCAGGTGACCCCAAGCTTTTGAACGGTTGTGTTTAACACAGTATGTACCTACAGTCAACTTTACCACTGACAACACCAAGGTCATGTCCACCTTCACTCTCTTGATGGAAATGTCGGGGTTTTAATGACCCAAAGTAGGTTTATATTCCCAAAAAAAAAAAGATAGATAGATACACACATAATGTATATACACATACATAAACAAACTAGATTACTACTTAATCAATCAAAATTTTAATTATATTATAATTAAGTTTAATTACTATAAAACATATATTACAATGCTAGAAGACAATCATGTAGAGCAATAATTAATATAACTGGAACATGAAGTGATAATTCAAGTGCTGGGTAAATGATACAATTACATAACCACAGGACTAGCCTTGTGTCATACTCTACTAATGTATGGGGGCAGCAACACAACATATTTACAAATACACTTTTTTTTTTATATGCTGCGTGTTGATGAAGATGTTTCTGCATATTCTACACGAGAACACACTCCTGCTGCAATGTCGATACACTGATATGATGAACACATGGCAGACAGGGTAGCAGTGAAAGACAATGCACTCAGATGACTCAGATTTCAGTAAATCCAGATACAGGAATCACGTGACAACCATTAGCAGGCCAAGTGTGATTACACAGCGCTGCAGTCTGACAAAATCTCATCTTTAACGTCAAGTCTTAAAACTCAGGGTGGAATGACAAGTGTAACCACAGCCAATGGCTATTCTCCAACCTTTTTTTTTTTACTGACATATGGATGGATCCTGTCTTTCAGAGCGTATTGTGTGATTGTAGGCCATCACATACTGTCAGTGCAGGCTGACACGTTAGATACACTGAATACAGAATCGGCTTGTCTGCAGTGTGCTGAGGCTGTCTTTGACAGTGTAGCGCTGTCTGTGTCACACTCTAACAGACAGCCAAATAACCCCTTGGCAGTGTAAACAAAGAGAGATTACACCCTGGTGAGTGGAAGGAGTCTGCCTGTGTGCTCCTAGCATTGAGGGGAGAAACTGATGACGGGAGAGGGGGGGGTACATAGACAAACACTCACATGCCAAATATGGAGGATAATGGTTAAAAATACCCATAATGCAAGCATTGCCTGAATCCTTTTGGTGGATGGCTGCTAGCATTAGGTGCTGCATATCTTATTTTAAGATATATATAAGTATACCATGTGGTATTTTAAAGGAACAGTTCAGTTTTTTTGATGTGAGATTGTGTGAGGTACTTATGCATAGTCAGTGTGTTTGCACCCATTTTAGAGAAGCCATGAATGGAAGTAGAACAAAGCTCTGCTATGGACAGGGTCAGCAGAAAAACAAGTTTTAGCCACATAAAACGGCACCTAAAAATTCAATATATGTTTGAGTGTAAGCTATAGTGAGTTTATTCATATAACATCACAAGTCTGCTGTATATTATACTCATTTGAGTCTTTGTGTGGCTGGATGGGCTGAGATAAGACCAAGAGCCAAAAGAAAAAAAAAAAAAAAGAATATATGTTGGTCTGGGAAGGTGCAAACTCAAACATTGGTTATCTTTGACACCAAAACTGTTGCTCTTTACTGACAACCCCTACTTTGCTTCTCTTCCTGCTAAGGTGCATCCAAGTTCATGTTGAGTAACCAAAATACCACACAATCACAGACTAGAAGAAAAATGCTTCACGGCAACAAATGCCTCAGATGGTAAGATGGGAGGAGATGCTGCTGCTGCTGATGATTCTGGGTTCTTTAGCTTGAGATTTTAATTACTAGTGAACATATACCACATTGATCAAGTTATGTCAGTTTAGCTCAGCTAGTAAAGCTTATTGTAAGTCAGTCAGTGGTTATATGTGACTGCCACCGCTGGTATTTGGTTATAAATTTGACCAGGATTACTTTCTATTGCCCATGATTTTCTGAATGATCATTTGATCTCTGGTAATGTATGATATGGGGTTTACATCCCTCGTATAAATGAGTTAGTCAGAGCCAACCAGCTGCCAAACATATCCCGTTGGCAACACCAGACTGTTCGCACAAACACTGGGTCTGTGTTAACTACCGCTCTCCAGTTCATTGCATCATGTGAGATTGCAGGTCTTGACCAAATTGTTGGAGCTAATAGCTAATTCCACACTCTGAGCTAACTGTCAGGTTTCCTTCTTGAGATAATAAACACTTTCCACCCACTTCTTTTGTGATTTTGCAGTTTAAGGGACAAAAACATCTTCCCATGTTGATCTCTTGAAGCTCATCAGCTTTCATTTCTTTTTTTCTACCTGTCTTACTGATGACGTTGCTCTGAAACCCTTCTATTGAATTTGCAACACTTTTTGAGGTCATATGGTTTCGCATAGCAAATCATATGAGATATTGTGGTAATTAGCTTGAAACTAGTTCAACTGGCTTAGCTATTTCTGATTAGCTATATGAATAGCAGTCGTGTTTGTCAGACTGCTGTAGAAGTCTCTCATTTTCTTATTTAGTTCTTCACACTGTACATTTTGTCTCTTTTCAGATATTTGTTGAAATGTAGATGCAAAGTAATCACAAGCAGCACACATGAGAGGCTAAATTTTCACTCCTAGGGCAGACAGAAAGTTAACAAAGAAACTTTGTTGTTGCTGAAATGACTTTCAGGAACCTCAGTCTTTCAGCACAATATGCAGCCATATTGTGCTTGAAACAGTATGGCAGCAAAATGCCATTTTCAGCCGTCTCACTAGCTAACAGTAGCCTTAAAATCTGTCATTGACAGTTGACAAACTGAATGGTCACTGGCTAGAAATGAAACCTGCTTTGTGTCTTTCTCTGTCTGAAATCAAGCAGCGATTTAAAAAAAAAAAAATCAAATGGTAAATCTGCCATTATTGTCAGTGTATACTGATGGGGTACTTAGCAAACAGTTACTTGAATCTTGGCGGGTTTATCATCTGTTCTGTCCGCCTGCGAGTGCCTCAAACAGAGATACTGATAAATAAGCCTTCAAAGACATAAGGAACAAACCACTTCCTATGAACTATTCAACATAGTCCAGAGCTGAGACAATAATGCATTTGAGCAGCTCCACATGTTGCGATGAGCAAGCGAGATGAATTGTGTCATTTAGCTGCTGCTCTTATTAGGTCCTGCTTGTTTTCGATCATCACCATTACCTGCAGTGCAACACATCCCGATGAATAAGACAGGGAGGAAACCGAGAGTGTGCTATAACCATCAACTCTGTGTATATATATATGTATATATGTGTGTGTGTGTGTGTGTGTGTGTGTGTGTGTGTATGTGTGTACTCTAACCTTGCTGTCTTTCTGGGCCAGCTGGGGAACATCAGTGTTTGTGACGGTAGAGCATGATTGAGATTGTGTCATCTCTCCTAGCCTGGAGCTCCAAGTGCATTATGGGTATGTCACACCATTATCCTAGACATTTGGCATATCTGAAAAGGAACACTGCCTTCTTTCCATTTCTCTCTTCCTCCCTCTCCGAGACTGAATCGTCCATATGTTATCGCTTGAGAGTTCGATGTTTCACATTCTCCTCTCTTCCCTAAATCACCTTAAATCCTTAAGTCTCTATCTTACGGCTACAGTTCTGATCCTTTAGATCCTCTAGCCCATCCAAAACCATCCAACCCAGGCCTTCAGTAAATTGGTGTATGTCTGTTGTGTAGGTCTCTCTCGTGGATGCAACGTGACTGATCCTAATCATTCACAGGCCGGGTGGTATCAGATATCCCGTTTTTCTGGGAACTGATCCTAGATTAGGTGCATTGTCCCTAGCTGTCACTGTCCCATAGCTACCCCCTCTGTTATGAGGGGAGGTCTGGTGATAGTTTTCATCTCACAAAGTCCATATCATGACAGGATTAGTTGTTACCATAGTCAGATAAGGACCCAAGTGCAGATAAAGGCAGGAAACTGATGCTCAAATGGAGTTTTATTGACTTAGCAAAACAATTCTCACAACAGTGAACAGGCCTAACTAAACTAGACTTGACGACTGTCACTGTGCAGAACTAAAACTGTGCAGAGCTATTTCACCTGATAGAATTATGTTTAAATGAGTATCTGATGAAGAAGAGATCTGCACCCAAGACTCAACAAGGGAAAGAAACAGTGCTTTCAGAAAGTATCCGACACCTTTCCTTTTTTTTTCACATTTTGTTATATTGCAGCCCCATGCTAAAATCGTTTACATTGATTCTCCCCTCATCAATCTACACTCAATGCTCCATAATGACAAAGTGAAAACAGGATCTTAGACATTTTTTGCAAATTTATTAAAGAGAAAGAGCTGAAATATTGACAAATTAACAGAAGCATTCAGACCCTTTGCTATGAAATTTAGCTCAGGTGCCTTTTATCTTTGAGTTGTTTCTACACCTTCATGCGATCGATGAGTCCACCTGTGGTAAATTCATCGCGATCTGGCCTTCATGGCAAACGAAAGCCTCTCCTCATGGAAAGATGCATGAAGTCAAGGACTTTGCAGAAAAGCACCTAAAGGACTCTCAGACTGTGAGAAACATGATTTTCTAGTCTGATGAAACTAAGCCCTGTTTGGCCTCAATACCAAGTCATGTCTTGAACCCAGGCACCACTCTCTACCTGCACAATACCATCCCAGTGATGAAGCATGGTGGTGGCAGCATCATTTTGAGTAGCAGAGACTGGAAGACTGCTCAGGGTTGAGAGTAAGCTGAACAGAACAAAGTACAGAGATATTAGTGGAAACCTGGTCCAGATTGCTCAGGACATCAGACTGGGTTCAATGGACAATTCAAAGCACACAATGACCCTAAGCACATAGCAAAGAAGACAGAGGAGTGACTGTGTGAATGTTGTTGAGTGGCCCAGCCAGAGCCTGTAATTGACCCCAATCAAACATCTCATCATGCCTAAAAATGGCTGTCCACTGTCAATCCCTGCCCAACCTGATGGACCTTAAGTACATCTGCAGAGAAAATGGCTAAACATTCCTAAATCCAGGCGTGCAAAGCTTGTTGCATCACGTTTAAGAAGACGAGGCTGTGATCACTTCCAAAGCGTTGATCTGATGCTTACATATATTGTCTCTTTTCAGTATTACCCTGTTAATGCTAATTTCTGAACTTGCTGTAGGTCTCAACAGTGCTAAGCTAATTTAATGCTTGGCCATGCTCACTTAAAAGAACCAATCAGCAGTTTAGAAACCAACATGTTCAGCAAACACTAAGTTCTTTCACTAAGTTCTATAAGATATATTATTTAACCAGAAAAAGGTCTCATTGACATTAACAATATCTTTTTCAATGGAGTCCTGGCCAAGACAGACAGCAGCACAAACTACAAACAAGTAAATTAAAAGAGATAGAAAGCAAAGCACAACAGACAGTATTACTACTCATGCACTGAATCCAACAATGTCAGTTAAAGCAACAACCCCTGCGATTCTCTCTCCTTGTCTTTCAAAATGGATTTAAAAGCATTCAAGAAAACAGATCACGGAGTTATATAACTTTCTGTAATACGTTCCAGTTTGGGAGTGCAGCTTATTCACACGCCCTCTTCCCAATTTCTGTACATTCATATTTGGTACAGACAACACGTAAAAGTCCCGTAATCACAATGAGTACTGTCCATCACACTTCTGAAAAATATAAGTACACAGAATAATGCAAATAGTTAAAAAAGGTTCTATGAATCAATTTCCGCTAACATGGCTGTGCTGTTATGATAAATATAACATCCATCCTACTATAGCCATAACATCTTTGGATGTCAACCTGGATCCACTGTTTTTGACAAGGGTGGCATGTAGGCTAGGTTAAGAATGAAACTTTTTCTATCAGGTTAATAAACCAACTTTTAAACTGACGTGTCATCAATTAGCATTAATATCTTGTAAGTTCACTAGGCAATAAATATAAAGATAACGTTTAAAAGAAAATTCACTTAGAAGTCATCAGACAGTTGTCTTCTAAACATACTTACAGTTTGGTGCTTCTCTAAGAGATATTCCCCTCCTACCATTCTGTTCCTATCAGGGGCTATCTGTGTCAACAGACCCTACTCTCTCCTACATCTCCCTCTGTCAGGGGCTATCTCTGTCAATGCCCACCCTCCCTCCCCAACTCTAGCACAGCTAATAGGCCTGTCAGCACTGTGACATTGCGGGGTCGAACCACGTGACATCACTGGACGTCAGAGCCGCTGCCCATTAGCGAGCGCGACTTGCCTGTAATGTCAGCACCGTGACACGCCTGATTCACTCGCTTACACACTGACCATGATATCATATTAGCCGAGAGGTCAAGGAGGAGCGACCCTAATGAATATCAATAGGATGCTATACTTTGAATGGCACATGGTTTTGTGTCAATTTTTGAAATTGCTGGTGAAAATTTGACTCCCTGTGCAGGAAGCGGAGACACAGCGAGGTCAGGATAAGCTTTAACAAGCGGGGGAAGAGTCAGCAACAGGATGATTAATTAGTTAACAATTTATATTAATGTTCATTGAAAGACCTCAACTTAGAGCGCAATTAATTCTAATTAAAAGAGCAGCTACGGTTATGTCGGCAAGTAAAAAAAAAAAAAGAAAAAACCCTAACAATATAATCAGGCTAATTAAATGGGGGTGGTCTGAAACCCTGCAGTTATCAGGAGCCGATGATGCCTGAAAATCAAGTGAAGTTGATCCATGTGTTTATGCACAAACACATAAAACAGCTTGTTTTACAAACAAGTCACAACAGTATCTCAATTCATTACAAGTGCTGGAGAGCAAAAAAAAACAGATGAGGATCATGATGCAAAACTAAATCATGTGTTTTCTGAGATGCAGAGAAATTGAAAAAAAAAAAGAGGTTTATATCAGTTCCAGACCTTCTTTTTCATCTCTTGATTCCTTTATTTCTAAATCTGCCCTCCCTGTTTTTCTTCAACTTTCAAATCCCCATAAGACAACGGGAGATTGACGTTTGTTCAGCAGAGTTCACGGTGGAGGAGCTGGTGTGATGCACTGAGCCCACCCAAAACTGTCAAGGCCGACAAAGAGCTCGTCTCCTCGCCGACGCCAGCTGAGATATCACTACGCATGTCACCGCAAATGGACCACATCCTCTGTGTGTGTGTGTGATAAGGCCACTCACCTCCATATGACCTGATCTCTCTTCTCCTGGCTTCCTCTGTCTTTCTCCCCCATTCTACATCCTCCACTTTTTGTCACTTTAATTCAATATGCCCTCCTTCCTTCCCGCTCCACTGCTGTTCCTGACGCACACACACACATACACATGCAAATGTTAAAACTTCTAAACCTCTTAGATAAGACTCCCTGTGCCAATCACCCTTCTCTACTTTTACTCGCTGTGACAACCTTCTGTCCATCAAACGCCACAATTGTCGCCTTATGTCTGATGGTGTTCGGTGTCACACACCAGCTTCAGCTTGTCACACTCCATCCGTCTGTCAGACTGTCACTCCTCTGTGGCCCTGCTTTCAATCAGGCCTGTCAGTCAGCTTGTCCCCAAGCCGTCTTTTGGTCTCCCCGTCCGTCAAACGCCAATTTAATTTGTTCATCAGTTTGTGAGTCCTTTCGCCGTCTTCCTCTCAGTATCATGGGACCTACTTGAAAACAACCATACGCTAACACTTACATAACAGGTCACAAAGCTACCAGGTAGCTCAGAGCCAGGCAGCGCTGACTGACATCTCATGATTGAACCTGTTCAGTGGTGACACGTCCCAGGCTACCTTGATATTATGGCTGGTTTGGGAAATGATGGAAGTGGGCGGTAGGAAAACTTCATTCTCTTTCTCTCTCTCTCTTTCTCTCTTATTCTCTCTCTCAGTCTCTTTTTTAATCTAACTTTGCGTGTCAAAACGTCAATTCCACACCAAGGGGATGTGACAAGCTCCAGGGCCCGGGGGGGACGGCTCCAAATAGAAGGCCCTGGTACAAATTGATTTTGATTTTCCTCCAAATCAGTCAAAGTGTTTAGCTTTAATGCGAGCTGATCAGAGAGCCACTCGGAGCACGACAGGACGAGGAGAGCGGGACAGTAACTGGGGAGATTAGCCCTGTCACTCCAGAGATCAGTGCCCGTCACTGCTCACACACACAGGGACACACACACCCACCCACACGCACACACACTAAATATTCTTGATTTGTCAAAAAAAGAAACCCGCCCCACACATCCAGTACCACGCATGAAATCATCATTTGTTGCACTTATGGTTTTAGCACTGGTGTCTATGCTCATAAACACGCACGCAAATATCATGATTTGTTGTTCACACAACCACAGTGCTACCCTCAGCATACACAAACACACACCTTCTCTTCTTATCACCGTATCTGTCAGCTGTGTAGTGCAGACAACAAGGTAGAGAACAGTTTCCAAAACCCGACTGGATCTTTTACATAACACCTCTGAAAACTGCATGAGAGTCATGCACACAAACATGCTCAAACACACACACAACTGTCTTTTCCTGTAGCCTATGTAGAGGATATTGGGGGAAGTAAGTGAGTGGAGTGTAGTCTCTGCTGACATTGTCATACATATTCAGGGAATGCTTATCTTGTAAGAGAAGTTTGTTTATAGTAAGACACCACATGAACACATTTTAATGCTTTGTTTAACCCTGCAGGTGTATTCAGCGTGCATTCTCATAACACTGCTGTGCTAAAGAGAATTTTGATTGTGGGCGCTGGTTAAAAAAGTGTCCGTTCACGTTTCAGAATGTTCCACTTTCTCACTCTCCTGATAAAACTTGGCCAGAAATGTAAACCATTTCATACCAGGAGCCAGATGGAGAACTTAAAGTATTTAGCCCTGGGACTTAATTTTAAGAGACTATGTATTAGTTTTAAGCACTTACTATTACACTTTCACTCACAAGTAGATATCACTCCTAATGG
The DNA here is from genome assembly GCA_036365135.1 of Miichthys miiuy. NCBI lineage: Eukaryota > Metazoa > Chordata > Actinopteri > Sciaenidae > Miichthys > Miichthys miiuy. Next base: position 3,733,148 of record CM071603.1, read on the forward strand.
GAATGACTCCTTGGACTGAAGATGTAATCTTGGTCTTTATAATAAGAAAAAAATGTTTACTCATGTACTGTATGCAGAGTCAAATAAATTGGGTATGCCTCTGGCATGGTGCCTCATCTGGGGAAATTCTGACTTTTCCCCTACAGAACTGACAGCTGGAGCTACTGATAGTGACTTATTAGTGAATATCATTGCATTGCATTTCAATAAACTTCATCTACATGTCCTCCTGTACTCCTTCTCAACAGAGAAAAGGTTTGACAACAGGTTAATGTCTGTCTCAATGGTAGCTGAATCTTGAACGCACTGGTTATATTCTGTGATCAGTGATGTGTGCACAGTCACATATTTCCTCCTTTTCGCTGAGATGTTGGCATTTGGGAAACTGGGGATAAGGAATAGGAAGTTTGCAACATTGGCTCCTCTCAAAAGTTTTACAAAAAGTGATTCATGTATCGACATGTGTGACACAAACTCTTGTCCTTGCAAGCATTTATTCAGTGTGGTGAAATGGTCAGTCAGACCAACACAAAGTGACTCATAGATGTTCAGTTCAACAAGGCAACTTTCAACTTTTTTTAATTTCAAAAAACAGTCAAGTGAGTAAAACCACTCCAGATCCATCCTACGCTAAGCCAGCAAACATCTAAGTGGTAAATGACATCCACATATTGCACGTCAGCTTGCGGCTGGAAAAACCCAGAATTCTGGTGAAAAAGTTTTGATCAGATGTGAGTAATAGTTTTCACCACAGTATTCATCAAATGCAATGCAACTTTATACACACCGACGTGTAAAGATTCAGTTGATTCCGGTGCAAGACCAACGCTTTCAAAAGTGGTTTTGACACTTGAGACAAAGGCCGATCTCGAGTAGTACAGCACTGGCTCACTTTTTCATCCATCGCACACCTGAAATTTGCCATTCTACTAACCACAATCTTTCCCCAACCTTAACTAAGCGTTTTATGGCTTTCTTACACCGGAAAGTCTGAAAACAACTTTATATATATTTGATCGGATTAGTCTTAGTTTTCCATTGCAATTATGCATGTCCACTTAAGAACTAGACGACATACGTACGTCCTGTCTTATCACCTGCATGAGTTCCGTCTGCTGATACTTGCAGTTGATTGGCTTGGAAAAGTGTTTTGAGTTTTTTCTAACTGACTCTTTATAAAGTTGTTGCATTGAATGTCATTTACACATTTGGCCCAACTCATACTCATACTTTGACTAACTGAACACAACTGAAAAGTAGTCTGAATCAAAAGAGGTAGGTGTGAAAGGTTGCCTAACCTTAAACCATACCTCAACTAGGGCTCTACCTGAATCAAGATTTTAAGAGTCAATGTATTACCTGACATTATTGTTGACATTTTTTCTTCAATGCACCTCACTACCAATTGTGAGAAACATATTGGTCCCAGTCTTTACCCAGTTACAGTTCAGCTCACCTGCTGAGTAGCCAGCCCACTAAACTCCTATAACAGGCTACATGTCAAGTCTTATGCTTATGATAGACAAATAAAAAAAGTATACGTCCTGGTCATAGGTCACTTGTAAAATCCTAGCTCTCCATCTCTCCTTCCTGTCTGGCTGTTTGAAGTGCTGTCAGCTGAAGAGTCAATCACACTAAATAGTGGAGGATGTTGTACCAGCATCTGGTTCAAAAGCAGTTTAGCTGACTTCACCAACATTTAACCGTGGAGCTGAGAGCATCAGAACACAGTCAGAAATGAGTCACGCTGCTCTGCATCATGCTGCCCTGCATCGTGTAGCCCTGCATTGTGCTGCCCTGCTTGTTTCCATCACAGTTAGTTTTTATAGCTCATTCATTTTATAGATCATTTTCAGAGTTTTTCTCTCTGTAAAAGTTTACAACCTGCCATGCCATTGTAGCGTGTTACTATGTGCACTGACTGCTTAAAAGTGATTCCACTGACGAAATGTGAAATGACTCAGGGGCTTCTTGACTGATGATTTCAATCATCGACATTTAGAACACAACCCTAACCTCAACCAGTGTTTAAAGGTGTGTTCAGACAACTGGTGCACTGCCAGAATGTTCTGCGTGCGAGTTCATGGACATAAATAGACTATTTTCAGATTGTTTGTGTAACAGGGCCTACCATCTAAATGACTTGCATGCTGAAATGAATGTTTGATTAGTGTACTGTAAATTTTGTTAGCTTACAAGGTGTTGTAGAGGCATGTCTGTGTTTCTTATACAAAGATGTGTCCAATAAACTACATTACACATGTTAAAAGACCTTTCACACCCTCTTGCATTCATTAATTCTAAACTCTGAATACTGAGCACACTTTTGTACCATACAGAAACTAATTTTTGTACCAAGTAATCTATTGCCCAATCCAGTGTGTTGTTAGACAGTATGAAATGAACTCTACAAAGAACTACATTTTGTAAACTTAGACATTTCTACTGAATCCTTGATACTTTGTAGAAGGTACATGACTAATTGCAGCACACCATCACCCTGTAGCTGAGAAAGTGCAGTGTTGGGTATGGGGACGGACAAGATGCCCCTGGCTTCACTACTCGGTACATCTCCCTGTGCCGGTGTCTGCTCATTTGCAAGAGCTTGATGGCCTTGAACTCTCTGAGTGGATGGGAAGTGACAGCATCAAAGCCTGAGCTGAGCCAGTCAAACTTCACAGCCCCTCCTGTCAGCAAGAAAATCCCACGGGGAGGGAGGAAGGCAAGGAAAGAGAGAGGGATGGAAAGAGATAGAGACAAAGGAGAAGTTCTCAGGGAGGCAACGCAGCTCAGCCCATCATTGCAGTTCATGAACAACCCCCTTCCCATTACCATGGACCATGCCAACTGGTCTTCAAACACTAAGAGGTAAAAAGCCTTGCTTAACAATCACACTGCTCCTTGAATATATGCATACATATCTATGCATATTTACAGCCATATATTTCTTACTCCTCCGCTGATCTCACTTCCATGCCAGTTTAAGTCGTGTTATGTTTTTTATAGACTTTAAAAGGCCGGAGAGAGGATCAGAGGCCTGTTTCCCATGAGGTCAGCACTTTTCCTCCAGCACCAGGGATGGGCTTTAAGGTGCCTTGTAATGTGCAAGGAGACAGGACCTAATAGATTGATACACAGGTTTTGACATGCTTTTTGAGCGTGCAGGCCCGCTGTAATTGGCCACGTCATCATGCATTAAATTAACGATATATAGAGGAGTGCCCTGAGACGAGTGTCTTTGCCCGATCCGTCAGCCATCAGTGCAAAGTGCATGTGGCAGGCTTCTCTGGGAGATGAAGAGAGAGGAGGAGGGAGGTGCTTTTTTAAACTATTACTCTGGTGGACATCTGAGCTCAAACTCTCCCCACTCGATGGCTTTCTTTCTAGTCATCTAGAAGCCATCCAGCCATCAGGGACACATTCACACCTGATATGCCAGAATAATTCACCTCAACTAGCCTGCAGGATAGAAAACCAGAGGTACTCTCAATGTAGAGGAAATACTTGAGTAACGGCTCAGTCCTAAACTAAAAGTCAGTACTTTTGAAAGTTCACTTATCTCTCTTTTTAGTTGGTTTGTGGTCTATTGGCTTTCTTTTTCGCAAACACAGAATGTGGCAACAAGCATTATTGATCACATAATCCTACATGCTGAAAACAAACCCCCCAAATTGACTTTGTTCTGATGAGTCAAATTTGAGATGTGTGAGAGAGAAAGTAATTGGATGTCATCTGCATGTGTGGTTCCCAACGTGAAGCATGGAGGAGGAGGCGTGATGCTGTGGGGTCACTTTGCTGATGACACTCTTTTTGATTTCTTCAAAATTCAAAGCACAATTAACAAGCATGGATACCATAGTGTTCTGCTGTGGTTTGAGCTTAGTGTGACTATCATTTGTTTTTCAACAGGACAATGATCCAAAACAAACCTCCAGGCTATTAAGGACCAATAATTCATGGGACTTGACCCTTATGCTGGAGTGCTAATAGCTAATGCTAAGCTAAGTATCTGTGCTGCTCATTGCTAGTAGGATCCCTTGTACATTGTATTTTCTTGGCAATGCTTGTATGGTTACATTTTTGTTGGCTCTTCCACTAATAACGCCACTGCTCTGCTTTTGCAGTTCAGATTCATATTTGCGATGAGCACAAATTATTCATGGCTTCTGCTTGCAGGTAATGTTATGCTGATGAACCTCTGTATATTCATTTGCATTGGTATTATTTAAAAACTTTGTGATGATTCGGGACGGTGGGTTGCAGTGGCTCTGTTGTTTTGGGGGTTATAATGCGCTGTTTGCAATATCCTTCACAATGATTGACTCATTCACAGCTGTGTGGCTCATAACAGTCATATTCATGACAATTCATGACACATCACTGTTACTCTGATCATGCTCATACCAACATTGTTTACTCCCGCAGCTCCCTCCACTGCCCCAAACTCCTTCTCATGTGCCATTTTATGTTGTTGACATAACTAAGATTTAAGTTTATGTATCTGTTTATTACAGGGGATTTGCTCTCTCAGCAGAATCTGCATCTTGCTTTGACTTATTGAAAGCTCCCTCAAACAGCAGAGCGTTTTCCGACAAACCTAACTCTGTAACCATTTGCTATGAATGGTCAGTTCTTTGACAGAAGTGTCTCTGAGTGAAATTCTTTTTCTTTTTAGATGATGTGTCTGACTTGGCTTCTGAACCACTTCATTAAATGAGTGCTAAGTTTCAGCGATTTTTTGACTGGGCCTTCTAAAACATTACCCAGCCCCAGTCTGCCCCCTGTGAACCCACATTTCCACCAGTGTCTTTGTATTTTCAGCATTATTCTTGTAATGATGAGTGCCTGAGTGAGTAACATGTCTACATTTCATCTGATAGCCATCCAGGGCCATGGTGGCAGTACAGCAGTGCAGTGTGGTAATCCTCGATAAAGGCTTTATCACTTCCTACTTTCATGCTCATATTGTGTTTGCATTAATGCTTTCATGTAGCTGAGAAATGTTTGGTCTGAATGACATGAAAATACTGGTTCAAACTTAGATGATTGACTTTTGTATGTGATTTGTATGTCAGAATGTCTTTTGGAGCCAGACGGTATCACGTGGCCTTTTGTTGGCTTTCCTTTCTCTTTGAATTTATTGGAAACGTAACTGTGAATTTTGTTGAGTTCATACAATCAGAAGTGAGCTAGACAGAAATTCTGGCTGTGTTCTGAATCATAGGTACGATGTCAGATTGAATGTATGGTGCGTTCCAACTGCAGTATGTCCAGTGTCCGCTGTCCAATGGCGTACTGTGAGGTAGGCTTTCAATCAGCACACTGTGTCTGGTAAAAGGCATGGTTGGATAAAATAATCAAGAGTGATGGCGAGGGCAGCCTTTTGACATTTTGGGGGTCCTATTGGGTGCAACATCAAAATCAGATAGCATTAAGGATTTTCCATCAAGTTAGCTACTGATACTACTTAAATTTTCAGCAGGCCCTCACACCAATCAGTGACAACATCTGGACCTTCTCAGCGTGGGCAGCTAATGACATTCTAATCTGTCAAACAAGGCCTCAATTCAAAGAAAGGAATGGAAACTCTATCATTAGCTGCGATGGGAATTAGAGTTGGACTGTGCTCAGGTATGTGCAAATGGCACTCAGATTAGTTTGCGCGGGTGAAGAAATGATTAAAAAGTCTCACCTCGGGCCCCTTCTCACCTTAGGCCTGCTGCTTTATGTGAATGGCACATGTGCGTGTCCATACGTGTGTGTGCATAAATGCCCACCAGAACGTGTGCGTATGTGTGCGTGTGTGAGTGTGATGGAAACACTGACTCCTCTAATCTTTAAATTACCTCCGAAAAAGAGAGCGCTGACCTTTACACAGAAGTTATATAAAGTTCAATTTAACAAGCCTCTCCTCTATGATTTATTAACCTGAAATCTGAAGTGGAGCCTATTTCTTTACTGCTGTGCCACTTGGTTTGCTGCAAGTAGTCATGGGCAGAAACTAAAAAAGTATCACCTGTGGAGAATTTCAAGAGTTTGCGACTCTTTCCAAGTTTGTATCGGTGTGAGTTACATGCTCTCATTTGGTTTTGTCTCAGCTATTCCCCAGCTGAACATTAGCGCTTGTATATTAGCTCGTGTGGCAGCTCAAAAATGACTCAGGCATTGAAAAGCAATCATGAAAAGTGAGTCATGGTTCTCTGCCGCATGTGTCAGTTAATTTCCCCCCTCTTTGGTCTTTGGTTTTCTTTGGCTGCTGGTGTCATTTCATCCCCTCACCTCCTTACCCACTCCTCTCTTGTTTAAAAAACCCTCCCATCCTCCTCCCTCTTCCCTCTCACTGTACAGCTTGAGCTCAAAAGAGCAGGTTTATTTTCTTAAGACGGGAAGAAAGGAGGGGCAGTTGTAGAAACAAGTAAGGGGGGAGCGAGACAGACTGAGAGGACAGAGGTAAACAATTGAGATGAGAGGGTGAATGACAGAGAGAGAGAAAGAGAACGATGGAGAAAAAGGGGGAAGGATGGGAGGAGGGAGCTCTCCAAAGAGCAGCTATGCGGTGTTTGAAGCAGGAAGCTGGCTAGACAACAGAGGCAGCTTTTATTCCACAGACACAATGAGCGAACGCCACAATGGGAGTCATGCCGAGAGCAGGCCTGCACTACACCGCGCCGCACACACAGGATTAAAGCGAGCACACACTTCAAGATCCACCCCATGAAAGGAAAGGGAGGGGATATATCTTACACACAGACACCAACAGAGAAAATAGAACACAAAACGCTATCTGGGGAGCTCGTATTGATGAAGACATTTTGTGAATAGTGTGATGTTTGCTCACCTTTTCATAATAACTGTAGGTACACTGTGTTTGCCATGCACTCTCTTTTGGTGTTATGAGATGATCCCAGCAGTAGGGTGAAAGGGGGTGTGCGAACCTCACAGGTGCCTAAACAAATCCAAATCGGCTGTTTGTCAGTTCTTCTTTTTTTTATTTTTTTTTATCCTCCTTTCCTCAGTACACCTGGGCCTTGATGCCACTCTCCTGCTCTGTGTCTAAAGCTGTCGAGACAGATTTGCATAGAAAAGCCCTTTGCATATCAAACAGCTGGGACGCAGAGCTCACATCATCTCTCATTGATTTACAGGGAGATGCATGTTGTGCTGACACGCTGGAGTGCATGTCCCCTTTACCTCCATCTGCCCTTTGTAGGCATATCTTAAACGATCACCGGCGGCTGTGGCGAGAGGGTGTGTGTGTGTGTGTGTGCTTGTGCACGTGTCTATTCTGCCCATAGTGCAACAACGTGTACTTGTGTGACAGAGGACGTGTGTTTGACGCACAACACTACCTCGTTCAACAACCCCGCCCCCACACACACACACACACACTCCCGGTCAGCCCTTTTCTTGACAGGGTGCAGTGTGGCTGCTAATAAGGGTATTCGTCACGCCAGCAGCTCGCCGTGACAGCGCTCTCCAACCGGCCGCCTCACAATTGTCCCTCAAATATGAACTTATCATTTAATTACACTTGGGGAGGGACTTGATTGCCTTGTCAAGATGCAGGTTAGTTAAGAGGAGAGAGATCTTGGCTGGCGACGACCTCACCGTCCTGACAAGCGCCCTGCTCATCACAGGATCATCTCGGCCTCACGTCCTCCCCGCAGTGAGATCTCATTCCTCCGCCTCTCTCGCTCTATAGTTGCACTTAATCGCATGGTTTTTAACTCATCACCCTTTTAGCAGGTTTTAAGAGAGGGTGCCTTCAGGACGTGAGGCAGTTAAGTGTATTTTCCATTGTACCTCTATGCAGTTTCATATCCCCATTTGTTTTCATTTATGAATGCAGTTTTGTGTGAATTCAGAGTTATGCAGTTTGCTGGTGGGTAAGTGTCTGCTGTTTTGCATGTTGAAATCCCATTCCTTTGCTTGCCCTAAATTAGTCCAGTGTCTGAGGTAATGAAATCACTCACGACATTAGGAAGTAACTTGGCATTTCTTTTTATTTCCTGTGCACTGCTTAACAGTTCTCCTGGGGGAAACGGGCTCTTGCCAATGAAAGTTCCACCCTGGCACGAGCTGAGACTTCACAAATGAAGACATATGTCACTAAGAGAGAGAGAGACTGGAGCAAAAAGGCCTGGAGAACTTTTTAATCCGGCACATACCTCTCTGTTAACAAAAAGGCCTCATAAATTCAACCTTTCCAATGAGACACAAATGAAATTTGGAGCCTGAAGTTTTGGCCATTTCTCTCCTGGATGATTGGAATGAATATGGGGTAGTTAAAGTTTAATATCCTATTATGTGTGTCTGTTTAACTTGCCTGGTTGCCTGGACTGTCAGGGACCTCTCTCTCTCTTTCTTTCTTTGTCTCTCACTCTCTGGGATTTTTCAATATTTTCCAGGGCTTATGAGCATTTGTAGCAGCCCAAATATGCTTTTTCATTCAACACGTTGTGCCTCCGGAGTAAGATATGTGTCATTTAGAAAGGTTGAGTCTGTTGCCGTCGATGTGACTCACAAAACACTGCACGATATGTAAACCAGCTCAAAGTGTGCTGCTACAGAAAAAGACATTTCAGCTGAAAAATGGAAAAATGTTACATAATAAGTGACAGAATTTATAAAGATGTATGAAAATTACCAAGCAACCCATGACAGGAATGAAACCTCATCTTTCAGGAAAAGACAACAACTGTCATTTACACAGCAAATTTCAAAACAATGTACAAAGTGCTTCACAAAAGAAACTAACAAACACACACACAATGATTAATATAGGAAAAAAATGATTTGAAGACAATTAATGAGGAAAAAATAAGTCATTTGTAAGGAAATTCAAGTCTGGATTGAGGGACAGTCTGAGGTTCAGTTTGAGATGCACATGGGCTCCAAAACTCATAAACGTGTGCAAGAGCCAGACCATAATCTCAAAGTAATGAGTCAAGTCCTAAAATCAAATCTTAAATTCAAATGGAGTTCAATACAAAAAGGCTAACACGTGTTCTCTCTAGTTTGTTCAAGTTTTTGCCGCAGCATTCAAGCGTGTAACTTGAACGCACAACTTGTCATACTGTTCTGATCTTTGAACATGGACGTTATGAACGTTACTGTAGCTGCTAAAACAAATTTACAGTTCTTGTAAAGCCCTACTGATACTAGATGTTTGAAGCCAATATATCAATTCAAAGAGTTTAAAGAAATTGGTGCCACTTTCAAATGGCACTTTTATTGGCCTTCTTTGAAGGAGTTACAAATTGCAACTGACAGCCAGCCAGGGGGATTTTTACACAACCTAGAACAGCAAATTGAATTATTGATGGCTTATGACTGATCTATACAAGAAAAGTAGTAAATTATTTACTAACTATTAAAAAACAATTTGCAAAATGTAATATATAATATAATATATCAAATGGTATGAGAATAAATAAGCATCTCTCATAACTGTGTCTAAATATGCGGTTATGGCCATGGATACGCATTTTGTGTTTTTCACATATGTGCGTGTGAATAACAGAGTTTCTATAACAGGGAAAGTAACACTGTGACAGCAGAATGACAGGACAAAAGGAAAGATCATTACATATAGTGAATTAAAGGTCCAGTGTGTACTTCAGGGTTATTTATTTATAATGTATAATCAAGTCAAAAACAAGATCTGCAATCCGCAATGTTCAACTGCCATGTTTCTACAGTAGCTTAAAACGGACAAACCTAACACTGGCTCCACATTGTGCCTTTCGTATAGAAGGTGAGCAGTATTCAGTTTATTGTAATTTACAACTTTACCACTTTAGATACCAATAAAATCCTCCACACAGAACCTTTAACAAAGCATCCTTGTATTCAAAATAATTGCATTAAAGGTCTGACCAATGCTGAAACTGATCATAAGTAGGCTCTAGAAGTTTTCAAAGCTGAACAGTTGACTTTTGTCAAATTTGGTTACATTTGTGTTCTATGGAAAACCTCCAAATAACTGAGCCATCGTTCCAAATTAAAGTCAGCAGTAAGGCAGAAATCTGATTACTGACTAAATGTATGTATATGTGGATTTCACACTAACAAACAGTGCGTGTAATCTAGTTTCTCATGCATACTGGTATGCACATACCAAAAAAATCAGCCTCACTTTTCTTTGATTTGATGGAGAGACAGACAAGAGACAAGTTGAGATCATGTGCACAGCATTTCTTCAGACAGGTTACACTCATATCAGCTCTGTCTTCTCATATCTCATAATTCTTTTTTTAATTTTTTTTTTTACCTTGGCCCTTTTCCCTTTCCACACCATGACTGTGATAAACCTGGTAATGCGCTGAATGCACTGTACACATTCCACATCTGCATCACATTCTGATGTGACAAGCGTGGAGGAGTAATTGATTACATTAATAGCTAATTGCTGGCTCATAATTGGATCTGACTCAATTAAAAAACCTCTGGGTGATAGTAATGAAACAGGGCGCTGCGGCTGAGCGGGTGGCGCCGCGGCCACGCTAGTTGGTGTGCCACAGGCAGAGAGAGAGAGAGAGAGAGAGAGAGAGAGAGGAGGGGGGAGGGATGGAGAGTGAGCTCTTGATACACCTGCAATGCTAAATCATAAGCGCCTCACTAGATAGAGGCTGGCCTGGGAATGCTTTGTGCTGTTTTTGCAATTCCTCAATGCGGATTTATATCTTTTGCTTTGGGAAAGGTTGTAATATTTCACCGGGTGTGCGGCGATGGGAGTGCACATGCGAGGATTTGGAGTGGGGGGTTGTGGGAGGGTTGGGCTTGCTGAAATACGGTATCAGCATATATTGTAATTTCATTTTGATAAGGCCATGCTTATAGCCTGGTAAGGCTCATCTTGAGCAGAGTGAGGCGGGTGTTATTTTACATATTCCCCCAGCTCAGGGACACTGAGGTGCCATCATTAGCAAGGCTGCACTAAAAGGGGATAGGATCTGCAAATTAGGACAGGTGCTCAGCTAGCGTCGCTATAGCACAACACACTGGGATGGTGTGATAACACAAACTTGGCTTGAAGTCAGTTTATTTCCTGAAATGCAGATTTGATGTGTGCTGATATTTATCTCTGTACATGTGTTTAGTTGAGTTTGCATGCAAATAGGTACATATTAATATTCCTGCACAAGTGTGTATCTTGTGTCTTAATCTCCACGTGCGTGGGTGTAAATATGTGCGCTTCTGTGTATTTCTGCATCTTTGTAGCTTCCATTCTGTCTGCGTGCTTGTGTGTGAATGTGTGTGTGTTGCATTCCCTACCTCCGCCGCCCTGTCAGAATTTCTTTTCAAAGCCGTCTGATCGGGTCGGGCCTCGTCAGCCTGTCACCGAGGCCGGCGTTTCATTAGGGCTGCCGCTCTCCGTCCGTCCGCCCCGCCAAGCACAAGAGCTCAAACACATGCGCAAATTAAATCGACATCCAAACTCACTCCCATACACAAAGCAATTTAAATGATATTCATTAGAGCGATGACAAGTCCTGATGAGCCTTTCAGTACTGCAGAGAGGAAGGGGGAGAGAGACGGAGAGACAGAGTGAGGGGATGGAGGACTCTTTTCTTTTTTTTTTCCCCCATCAGCTTTTTGCCAGCTCTGTTTCATGGGCACTCAGGCATAGCACCCATCAACGCACCTCCACTTAAATAAAAGAAGAGATTAAAAAAAATGCAGATTCAAAGAGCTTCCTTGTGCGTCTCAGATACTCACCTGTCCAGCTCACCTCATTCCTCCCGAACCTCCCATTTCATCCCACATTGTCTTTCTGTATTTGCATTGAGCTATGTTTCTTAACAAACTTAGATCCAAGCACAGAACTTCTTATTGATTATTTAAAAAAAAAAATGTTACACATATATAGTTTCAGTTTCAGTTTACAGCAAATAAATAAAAATCTGCCATCTGGTATGTATGTTATATCATGACAGTTGCAGAAATAAGAGATGACCTGGAGGTGATTGTAGTACTTAAATCAAAATGCTACACTGACAGGCATTAAAAGTTGTCTAACTATGAACCTAACTGCAGCAATTAGTCTTGCTAAAAGTCTGCAGGCAGCCAGAAGTACTATCCGCAGACTCACAGGCTAACAATAACAGCCTATCTACTGAATCTACTGTCTGACTCTGGTAGCTGCATTAACAAATCTGCCGAGCCCCGAAGCTCCTGAGCAGGCTGCAGTTCAGCGTGTACAGGAAGTACTGAGTTGAGTCAGGTTGAGTCGAGCGTACAGGTTTGTAGTACCGAGCGGTCCCAGCAGCGAGCACACACTTTATATAGCTACAGTAAGCACAGAGCGGAGAACACGCACTGTATCAATCAGTCCCCACCTGCACTGCTTCAAGCTAAACATTGTCACACAGAACACATGGTGTGCTGGTTCATCCATAATCAGACTGAGTCTGACATTATGTTCACGTCTGCCTTTTTCTGATTGGGTTGTTAGTTTGTTCTTACCAAGCGAGTGATGCATCTGTGTCATTCAGCGTCTTTTTTTATTTGTTAGAGGCAGTTAACTTTACATGTTGATCAAAGACATACCAATTTAAGAGCTGTTACTTGTGTGTCTGGCTTCCACAAAGAAGAGGCAAATCTGAGATTTCTTTGAAAATACATTAAATATGCTGGAAAATAGCTGTTTAAATCAAGTGAAAAGACTTTGAACGATATATTACTGAGATGTGGAGTTGGAGGTTCAATCAGTTTTTCACCAGTTTTCAGTCCAGGATTTTGTGCGCGGTCCTTAAAAGGTGGCTTGATGACACGCTGAAGCCACCCTGAGCACACTCCTGCACCCCTAGCGGAAAGATAGAGAGGTAGAGATGAATTCATCTCGCTCAGAGTGTATTAAAGTTAGTCATGTCAACTCATCTGACACGTTTCAGTTGCTTCAAAATGGCTGCTTGACTCCTGCCATGAGTGGGCGTGGCTTCAGCACATTCAGAGGACACGCCCCCACAGTCCTGGAGCTGAGAATTCATTTTTACCTGATTTAGACACCTAATTTCAAACACACATATATATTATTACTTTACACAGACTTGAATGCTTTCCAATTCTCCTGCACCTACATGTGATGTGTGTATAATTACGCAGTAAGGTGATGTTCCCATTCTTCCCGCCAACAAACCTCTTTTTCCAATCATGGAAATAACAGTCAGTCAGTAAGCACATCACCAGACGTTTTTGTCAAAATTGGAGAAGTGCTGCGCAATTCAGAGGTTTGGTGTGTGTATGTTGGATTGACTTAAAATAAACTACAGTGTGTGTGTGTGTGTGTGTGTGTGTGTTCATGGTAATGACAGAACATGTCACCCAGCACAGCAGCGTGGCTCACTGATGTGTTTTGGACAACAGTGGAGCTCTATGGCACAGAGGAATCAGATATATCAGGCTTTGGATACTCAGACAATGTTAGTCAGATCAGTGCAGTGTTGTTTTTTTTTTGGTCTTTACATGGATTTGTTAACTATAAGAAATAATATAGAGTATTGTGAGCCTCATCCTTTAACATCTGTAAGTCATTTACTTTCCATCAAACACTTCTTCTAATTATTCCACATATTTATAGCCGTGACAAGTCAACACTGTCAACTGATTCTGATGTATGGAAACGTCACAACCATTCTCTATCCCCCTCTATTATTTTCTGTCTTTTCAGGCACAAGCCAATTAATTCAGTCCTCTCCTCACAGCCCCTAATTAACCCCTTCAGGACTGAAATTATGCTTAACACTGGTGATTGAGGCCAAGCCTGAAATTACCCATCCTGCTCCGTTGTAATGACAAAATTCATGTCCTTGGTTTTGAAGTGTGCGTGTGTGTGTATGTGCGTGTTTGCGCTGCCACGTGGGTGCTTGTCTTTTTGTGTTTGTGTCTGATACCCTTTTGATTACCACAGTCCCTTTTGTTAAAGCTACACACATGCGTTACCTCCCCTCTCTCATTAGCATGTGCAGAAAAGACATGCGTTCTATTTTACATGCACACACACACTGGCTGTAGAAGGCTATACATTGTGTGGCATATGTAATATGTTTCTGCTGCCATTAGAGGCCTGCAGGCCCCACCAAGGGCCAGTCGCCTTTTGTTCCTACATAGGCCAGCCACACACACACACACTCGCTGGCTCTGATGTTGTAATCAATTTGTGCCAGACGTGGTCTGGACGTGTGTGTTAATTAACGTTCTTGTGGGAGGAAATAATTTAACCGCAATAATGAGCTTGAAGCAGAGCAGTGAGAGGGGTGTGATCTCCTGGATATCAGGCAAACAGAATAGGGAGCGCCCTAACGCTCCTTTCTCCTGACTTCAGCTGATCATGATGAGCACATGAGTGGTGAGTTTGGTGAAGTGCAAGTAAAAACTGGCAATTTAGAGGATGTTGTTATACATGCATGTCTTAATGCTGAGATGCCAAAAAGTTGATAAAAGATACATTCATTTAATGTAAGATGATTGGATGTTCCCTTTATGTGTTTTCTGTTCCTGTTTGGGTCTCCTCCTGAGTACCTCCACAGGAAAGCCAGATGGTCCTGTTCTGATGTCCAAACTGCTTCCTTTCAGCAGAGCTTGTACTATGTCCTTGTTTCAGGTATCAACTCATCATGGCTATTTGAAACTCTCTGGTCATCCTCTAGTTCACAGTTGCAACATAGCTCCCTCATCACCGCAACAGTCCAGTTAATGCATGCATTACTGCCAACCCTGCACCAATCTGCTTGTGGATCTTGCGGTCTATCTTCTGCTCATCTGAGAAGACATTTAGTCACACCAGCATGTCAAAACAGGAACACAAGTTATCTATAAATCAGAGAGTATGGTGTAACATCACACCAAAGGGATCTGATGAGTTAGACAACATGAGTTCTGGGTATCTTACGTTTGGCAACCTTGATTCATTTCTGCATGAGAGATAATCATTGCATAGCTTGAAAAACTTGTATACACACCCAATAAACTTCTTGTAGGTCTTCATGTTCCTTATCAGTGTTCTCACAGTAAAAAACATGTCCTGTGTAAGATTTGGTTACAGTTTCATCACAACTAGTTCTTCATTTTCCTCCCAGATTATGGAGTGAAAAAGAACACTCTTTGTCCTCATTAGCCTTAGCATTATCTTCACAGTTTTTTGGATTCCTGCCTTCTTCAGTGTTGGAGTGCTGATTTAACCTTCTTGCTCGATTTCTTTGTCATGATATCTTTATATAGACCTAATATGCACAAGGCTGTAGCAGGATGTAATAATCAAATACTGAAAATAAGTTTGCAGGAGCTGCAGCTTCCACACAGTCCATGTTTCCTTAGCAACTACCTTCTAATGACTAAACCTCAGATAATTTGCTGATCACAACAAACACTGTGTTTTTTTAATGTTTTTTCACCTCATGGCTACCTACTAATAGAGTGATGATCACCAAACCAATCAATACCCACTGAAACCTTCTCTCACCACCTTCAAATGAACTGCATTAACAACATCGAGGACGTGCGTTCGTTTCGATCTCAACACGTGAATTTCCTTTAATGACAAACTTCGAAATTGACAAATTAAATTTCGAGATTAGAGCAAATCTAATTTGCACTAATCTGCTGATATCGCACAGGGCGCACTCTAAGCATGAAGCAGGGCTCTGTTGTTGTCTATTAAACGAAAACACTGCTCATCCTTTTGAATGGGGTCACACATTTGACCTCATAATGCAGCTGCACTATCAGTGCCGAAGGCTGTGCATGGGGAGGTCGAGGTCCTTAAGGACAGACACACACACACACACACGTCTACACATGAGCCCATACGTATAACACTGGGGGCAGATTTGACCACTGACGTGATCTTATTGAGGGTCACTTATAATGACACTAAGCACTTTCTCTTATCACCAGGGTCAGCTTGTTTCACCTTCGACCCTATTAGATACTTTGTCATCAGAGGCTGAAAGGCATCTTCAGAACAGCGGATAGAGTTTAGAGATCTAAACATTTGCTTTGGACACAGGGATAATGTAAACCTCAGTGGGTGGACGACATAACGGCCCCGTTTTTTCTGCATGTGTATTAATTAAAGACTGTAGAGAGGATCTGGGCTAAGAAGGTACAAACCTAATAGCATGCTACTACTACTACTGCTTTTAATGAAGTCTTGCCTACAGTTCCATGAAGAAAGTGACTTTAATCCCCATCATCACACTGGTTAATTAGATATAGATACAGCATAAATATATGTACTGTATATTTGCTTCTGTGGTGATGTAATGCAAATACAACAGATTAAACTCCACTTCATTTGTTAACTCAGGAGCAATACAGTTAGCAGGCTAGGTAAGCTTGTCAGCTAAAGCTAGCTGAGTGTGCCACATAATGCTTATGACCAGAGGTCCCTCACTGCCCTTTATGTTTTTGAATTAGCTGATCCACTGAGGTGTAACTCAACTGATAATAAATGTCACTTAGTCATCTGCTAGAGCTCGGGTCCTGATAGCTATCTCGGTAACAATGCTAGCTATTCCCAAGTGACCATCACTGGGGTTCAGTTCCATGCAGATTAGATCTGTTAAAATACAGTACCACTGCAGTGCCACAAGATACTAATCTCAAGATGATTTTAGCCACTTTAAACCTCTTAAAAATGTAGGACAACATATTGTATCCTGGCTTGACTTGCTGCAACCCAACAGCCACACATAGATTATATTTTAGCTTGTAACATTGGGCTATACTGAATGATCTCACAAGACAGAAAAGAGAAACTATTGCTGCCATTATGACTTTCAAGCACTTCACTATGTCTTTGTCTTCAAACTGGACTTCCTGATTTATGTTTTATTGTAACACACCCACACAAATGCAGACCCTGCAGTGTTTTGTTTATTTACAGCGTTTGTCCCACATGAGCTCCACTTAGGATCCCTACTGCTTGACTAAATGTAGTTTTTATGGCTTGAGTGACTGGCAGCATAGAAAGAGGCAAGCCTTTAACCTATAAATCCAAGCCTCAGAAGGTCTCCTAACAAACACGGGGATGACATCACTGACAGCTGATGGTAATTACACAGTAAGTACAATAATAATAATGCCATCCAGACCCTAAAAATAGCTCAGGCCTTAGAGATGGTGGAATGAGTTATGCTCAGCAATATTCTCCACAAAATGCTGTATACAGCTGAATTGTACCCTGCACACAGCGCTGTACAACTTCATGTGAATTTGACCTTTTCCTCTATTTAATAATAATTAAATAATAACTTCATACTGCAAGCAAACATGATTTCTATCTATTCTATTTATATCCATCCATCCATCCATCCACTGTAATGGAAAACTGCAATGTAAGACAACACTGAAGGCCCAATGTGTCAAATTTAGGGGGCTATGTTTGCAGACTATGGCATAAATGTAGTGTAGTATGCATAACTATGTTTTCATTAGTAAATAATCAGGCAAAAATAGGAATCATTGTGTTGTTGTTACCTTACAATAACACTTTTAATGCTGCTTCTCCACAGAGTCCGCTGTAATTCTACAGTAGCCCAAGACAAACAAACAAACCAAACAATTGCTCCAGAGAGGACCTTTTACATTTTCGTGGATTTTGCGACCCCGACCCTAGTTTCACCCAGAGGCAAAGGGGTTACAATCAGCAGCTACACCATAAGATGCTACTAAATCCTACACACTGGTCCTTGGCATTAACACAGTTGTTGACTGTAGTATTTGATCATAACCATAAGAAATGCATGTGTAACCTACAGCTGCCCATATAACTGAATTGACAAATCTGTAATTATGTGTCTTGGACATTCAGGTGAAGAGAGGAACCAACCTGTCAACTGATGGAGAGTTGGATCAGACGGAAGTGAGGCTGCCAAACAGACCTGGTAAACATCTTAGGGTTGTCTGAGGATGAAATGGTAACGTCTGGGTGAGGCCTTCTAGAGGGTGTGCTCCAACTGATTTTGGGACCACATATCCAACGCAGGAGCAATGCAGATTCTGCCCTGGTTGCTGACAAGTGGTCCAGCTCTTTACCCTTGCAGGGTTACTGCGGGGGTCATTTCAGTTTGCCCATCCAGTCTACACAAGGCTGAAAGCCATGTCCACAAGGAAGCCTTGCAGGTGGTACAGCAGAAAGAAAATGGAATGTGTGGTACTGGGGCTGTTTTTGTGAGCAATTCAGTCCTTTTATAACCAAACTGAAAGCTGTGCCTCTATGTTTAGTCAAAAACCTTCTCAGTGTGAGGGCTGTCACAGATTCTGTTTGTGATGGCTGTGCTCACCCTTAGAGATAGGGCAAAGGAGCTCAGACATCTGGAGGGAGCAACATCTGGAGTATGGCCACTGTTCATTCTTGTCAAAAGGAACCAGCTGAGGTGCTTCAGGCATCAGATCAGAATCTCTGCTGGGTGCCTTCATGTGGAGGTTTGGTAGGAACCCCCAGGGTAGACCCAGAACATGCTGGAGAGATTATACATCTCATATAATGTTGCTGGGGAGAGGGACTTTTCTAGTAGTCTGCTGTCACCTTTATCCAACTCTGGATAAGCGGCAGAAACTGGATAGATCATAGATTACCTGCAAAATCACACATACTCACACTAAACACATACTAAACACCGAATCATACCCACAAGCAAATAATATTTATACTATAATCACAATGCCAGGAAGCTCTCTCTCTCTCTCTCTCTCTCTCACACACACACACACACACACACACACACACACACATATATATATATATATATATATATATATATATATATATATATATATATATATATATATATATGAACTGTATATACAGTATATAGTGGTGTATACACAGTATTGTGATATGTAGTATCTCAACCATGCACACAAGCACACACACACTGATGTACACATTGAGCATACATCTTCTTGAGTGTATGTGTGTCAGAGCGTGTGACTGGGATTCTATTTGTGTCGGTGAAGTGGCTGAGCTGTGTTTGTAGCGTTTAGAGGAAATTACCCCACGAGCGTCGCCTCGGCCACAGCAGATAGCGGGTCGCCTCTCTAGGCTGCATGGCATATTGATTTCTTGTTGTGAGGAGTGCTGTTCAAGCCCCATTTAAGATTTCCATCCAGCCCAAAGCCCTGAGTATGGCAGCAAGCCGTAAATTAGGGAAATTGCACATTCATCACATGCGTTATTTTAAGATACTTTGGAAATGTAGGGGTCCAGAGAAACTCTATGGTGTTGCAGGTAACAGCATACAAAATGATTGACTGGCTTTTCGTTAGGGCAGTGAGGTATGCATTTCAATTCATATCACAGCATACTTTGAAACATGATAGTTAGCATGAGAAGTGATAGCTGTCACGGAAGAATAAAGAAAAAAACGAGATCTAAGGTAAGTGCTAGTGCAAGAGCATCACACGAATAATAACTCGGCACCCGAGATGGAGGCAAACTTTCCAAGTTTTGTGGCTAACTTGCCAGAATGTGGAGGAAATTTAATTGGTGTAGATCACAAGAATGCCGGTCTTTTTGGCATCTTAACCACAAAGACAAAGTTGGAATGATTCATGATTACATTTTGTTCAGTTTATATTCAGTTTACATTTAGCATATATACATTGAGTTACCAGATTATTAATATACCTAACTAAACTGAATATACATGTGTATGTCCTATCTTTTTTTAAAGTCTAGGAAAGTGCCACTGTGAGATACCTGTGTTTGCACAGTAGCTTGTGGCAGTGCCAGTGGCACTGTGACTATTTGCTAGGCAAGCTACCTACACTAACCAGTTACCATTAGTACAGTTCATCCAAGAGATGTATTTGTGCTGAATGCTGTCTCACGCAGAGCAGAGTTACATCAAATTGAATGGTGCGTCACAGGTTATGATAGATTTGCCATTTTGGACTTTTAGGGACTGCCTTCCTCCAAAGGGCAGCACTGTGAAGACGGTTTGCAACTGGTTAACAGTACAAATGTATATCAAAGTTCACTAAAGCTGAACTGAATACTGAATGCTAAAACTCACAGCATACTGATCACAGAAAGTCAAATGAATCTGATTTGAATTTGAAATTTAGCTGTTTTGATTGCTGGTATGACCAAGCCTTAAAGCAACATTTAGCAATTTAGCACGAGTGCAGTACCACTGTGCTGAATATGGACAGTTGTACACGTGTATTTGTTATGATTACATTATTTATGATCAAAAACTAGCGAGTCAACAACACAAGACATAGCATTCAGCTAATATTACTTACTAGTCCAACAGCAAGACTTTTATTTCATGAAGTTCTCGCCAACGACTAAAAGTCAGTCTGAGATTTTCTCTTGGCAGCAGCTTCTTGCTTGGTCACTCTCTCCTTTTTTTCCCTTCTTAGCTTCTTCCATCAACGTCCTCTTCGTTCTTTTCACCTCTGTCATTGGCTGCTAAGCCTGGTTACACTGCCCACTTGCCAAGCTCCTGTTGTGGCAATCACTCCCCATCAGCGTTCGCCTACACCGTGGGCCTGAAAACCTCATCTTCCTGGTTGTCCAAAGGTACCACAATTCACACCTCACTAATTATGTTATGTTAGTTATTGAAGCCAGAAACATTTTTTTAAATGTTAGGATTTTACGTGGGCTTATGTGTTTGACTATTTCTTTACCGGAAGACGTTCCCAAAGACTTCACTCATTGCCTGGCAACCTCTCAGTGATATCAAGAGTTCTCCGGGCCAACAAATAGTCCAGCACATAACTCCTTACTATAAATAAAAACACAACCTGCACCTACCCATATTTCTAAGTAATTTTCCCCCTATATTTATAAGCCTAAAGGTTTTCAAGAACATGATTGGCGAATGACAAGGATACTTTAAAATGCCTTCATCAAAATATATTCCACCCTAAATAATAACTACTAATAATAATGTATGGGTGATTTTGTAATTTTAAATACATTAACATAAATAAAAATATAAAAGAATAAAAATAAATAAATAAATATATATATATTTAAAAATATATATATATATATTTATATTTATTTGTTAAATACATATACATATATATATATATTTGTATTTTATTTTTTATTCTTTTATATTTTGTTTATGTGTTTGGATAAATATATAATAAGTTAACCTCAGCCTATTTAAACATAAAAGTGTTTGTTCTTCCTCTTCTGTGCACCAAAAAGGAGATTCAGAGCAGCACGATGAAACCTTAAAGTTAACCCTTGTAAGAATTCTTTAAATATTGAATTGAAGAAAGCAAGGAGGCATGTCATGTTTCTACCTTCCAGCTGCTTCTGATGTGTGACTTTGATGTACAACTTCCAAGTCTCTTGGCACATATCCCATAGTCTTCTTAAGGAATCTAGCCCAAGAACCTCCTCAGACAGAATTTACATATGCCATTCCCATGATCTGAGACATCAGTGGTTGTACAAATGAATAACTCTCTCCAAAAGCAAGACATTAGTGAATCAAGGCCCCGGTAATGTTACCAAGAAGAGTTGTTCTGGTGAATTAATGACTAAGAGACTTGAAGACAGAGAATCAGAGGGTGATCCTTTGGTCTCACAGAACGTTTCTTTGATGTTTCACAGCTGAATGAGTTCAATTTTAACAGCAGGTTGTTATTCTACTTTAAAATCGACTTTAGGCAAATACAAGCACATTAGTTGCAAATATAATTCAGGCTTTAATTTTCCTTATGAACTGCCAGAAATGGTGGAATGGCTGCAGTGTTTGCAGGCTGTATTGACAAACTTCTGCATTTCAAGATGCCAAGTGGGAGAAAACAGTGACCACAGAGTATTTCCATATGTCAGACTTGTAATTATCACTAGCCCGACATAAACTCTTTCCCCAATTGACAGCTTGTATTTATGGAATTTTGGATATGATTAAACACAGCATCATTGCCCATATCTCCATATAATTAGTGTGTGCTGTCAGTGTATCCCAAGAAAAGTCTCAGTGATGCAGCCTGAGAATCTGTTTCAGTGTTCTTGTCTGGCTTTGTAGAGTGGGCGACATGAGGTCGAGTCCATTGCAAGTTCCACAGTAATACATGTAATATTTAGGGGAATAATGCCTTTAGAGATCCAGTGTGTAAGATTTAGGGGGCTCTCTTTTGGTTACCTTATACAGTAATAAGCCTTTTACATCTACAGACACCGTGGGTCCTCTTCCACCATGTTGCACCACCATGTTTCTTCAGTGGCCCAAAATGGACAAACCAAACATGGGCGCCTGGCATTCTTTGAACATTATGCAAATACAATAGTGTTCATGCTTGAAATGGGAGGGCGAATGGAGGGGGTTGCAATTCGCAACTACGCCGCAAGATGCCACTAGATCCTTTACACGATCCTGCAAATAACAAAGCAAAAATATGCAGCATAGCAGTAGTAGTGGTTGAGTCTGACGACGCCGAAGCAAGGCAGACTAAGCTTTTACAGCCTCTTGGCAGATCTTGGCAGATATTTGTTAGGAAGCCCTCTTTAAGTTGAAACTCCAGTCAATCAATATCAACAGAGTAAACAGGGTAGTTGAAGCTTTGCATTTTCTCTGCTGCTATACAGAATAAAGGCTCAATAAAGTAAGTGGGGCTGTCAAAATAGGAAGTTTTCAGTGCAGATGTATTGTGGCAAAACATTAGGGTTGTGACTACAGTGATGGCTTCATGTGAGGTTTGTGTTTCCTTCTTACCTTCACTCTATCTCCCTGATCACATTCAATGTGTAAATCCTTCCTTGTTAGAAAAAACCACGAGTATTCCCATAACACTGTGTGGATTTTTTGTTAATAAAGTGTCTCCCTCTCAGAACAATATGTTGTTTGGCCGACATGTTGTTGGCAAAGAGCCAGAGTCCTGTCCCTCACTGACTGCATGTGTATGTGTAGCTATTGTGATCTACTGTATATGTAATATGCGTACAGACTACATACAGTAATAACTGTACAAAAATATGGTCATAAGGCCTGAAGACCTGCTTTCTCAGTCAACTTTACTGGTGATGGAATCCTATGAACTAAAATATCCTATGAAATCCTATGAAATCAAAATTCTGTCAAAGCTTGGATATTTCACAGTAGAGGTTTATTTTGCATTAGTCTGCTTTCTTCTCACTTGTTTGAAATGGGCAGGACTTCATCCACACAGTCCTGATGAAACAGATTAGCTGATTTTTTTTTTTTTTTTAATAACAACTGTTATGTGCGTTTAATTCTGAACTTTAACTTTGATTGCTGCGTGTGTAGTCATATATATTTTATGTTCCTGAGAAATTTTAAAGATATTAAACTTTTAAACTCTTTATTTATTTTTTTTTTTTTTTAATTTTCTTTCTTAAGAAGCTTTAACTGCCATGCTAGTGGCACAGCAATGCTTTGAGCTAATTGCTAATGTCAGCATGCTAATATGCTCGCAATGACAATGCTAAAATGCTGACGTGTAGCAGCTAATGTTTAACATGTTTATTATCATGGTTAAAGGAAGTTAGCATGTGAGCATTTGCTAATTAGCGCTAAATATGAAGCTGATTGGAACTGCCGTTATTTGGTCCTAAACCAAAGTCCTGAAAATGTAGATGGTAAGAGGAAAAGCCAGGGGACCAACAACAGGCAGTCCAACACAACGACATTGTCATCCCTAAAACCATGCTTCTGTTTCTGTTCCATCAATGTATCCTGAATAAATTAAGTTTTTTTTTTTTTTTTTTTTCTGGAAAGTTTTGTCATCAAGTTGAGCATGTGCATCTTGCTGTGTTAAATTATTCCTGGCATCGGTCAGATCAATTCATAGTAGAGAGAGATGAGGCCTGCTCTGAAAATGATCCACTGCTTGTCTTTTAAGCTATAGCTATAGCAGTAAAATATAACCAATCAGAAATATACCATGTTCAGGAAAAACAAATAACAGGACGTGTACGGCATAGGCCTGGTCTGCCTATAGGTCCCAATGTGTCTCTGTGACTGCGTGCAAGTGAAAGAAAGAACAGGAGAGAGAAGAAATGGGAACAGAAAAAGAAATGGAGAGGATGTGAGATGGACAGGGTGCTCTCTGTGTGTCTTTGTGTAAGGAGTGTGCTTGCTTGTACCCTGGCTTTATTTGTGTTATGCCGTGTGATTCCATTGTGTGGAGTAGATCCATCGAGCTTGTATTCCCACCCTCCCACCAGCCCCCTGCTTTAGATAAAGCTATCTGGATCTGCAGCACACCTTCCCCAAATGCATGTGAGCAGCTTACTGTTGTGGAGGCTCTCTCTATGTTCCTGGGGGATTCTGACGGTTGCATTGTGTGGGCTACAATGAGGGTGTGGTATGTTGGCACATAGCACCATCTCCAAAACCACTATTAAGATGTTAATGTTCACTGGTATGGCTGTCTTCAGGCAGTGCAGTCCCTTTACATCTCTGAAAGTCTACTTTCCACTGAACATTTTACATACTTCACAGAATGGAGCAATCATGTTTAATTGTTATGCATTTTTCAGACAGTTAGGATGGCCACATGTGCACACATTATATATTAGGACAGAGGTTGAGCTGCAACTAATGATTATCTTTATTATCCATGAAAATATTTATTAATTTTGTTTTCATTTGATGTCTAAAGTGTGCACCATGCCCATGATAACAAGAGTATATTTAGTAGTTTTCAAGTTAACAATGTCAACTATTTTAATTTTAGGTGATAAGCACGATAGTTTCACAGGTATTTGCTATTTGGTGACCTGAGGAAGGTGTTAGAGGAAAAGTTAAAGGTCTGGTGTGTCAGATTTACCAAAATCCATTGACAGAACATGGCAGAAATTGTATATGATAATCATAACCATGTTTTCATTGGTGTATAATCACCTGAAAATAAGAATTGTTGTGGTTTTGTTAACTTAGAATGCCATGTTGCATCGTCATGTTTCTACAGTAGCCAAGAACAGACAAACCAAACAGTACCCATTTGAAAGGGAAGGGTGAGATGACAGGTATTCAGTTGGTTACAATCTGCAACCCCGCCGCCGGATGACACTACACACTGGACCTTTAAGAGATCATTAAAAAGAATACAATTCATCCCGAGGGGGATATGAATATCTGTACCAAATTTCATGGTAATCCATTCCAAAAGTGGAGGACTGACAGACTAATAATGCCACCCGAGGGCCATAGCACTAATGTGACTGAAATGTTTCGTGACATGACATATGTTTATAAACTCAAAGTTGCAAATGTTTGGCATTTTAAGCTAGCGTGGCTGTCTATTTTTTGTCTTGATGCATGAGACACAAGCTTGTAACTGGATGATGTGTACCCACCTACACTCAAGTTAAAGTTGATAATAATTATGATTTCCATTTCATAAAACATCATTTTTATAAAAAGTGTATAAAGCAAAAGCTGTGTAGTGTATTCACATAATGTAACTGTCTTTGTATGACGTCATTTTCATTGTTACTGGTATCTTTTCCAGCATAGCCACAGTTGAACAACAGTGATGACTGTCTAACTGAAGGTGTATTAATGCAATGTGACATGATGGAACCTCCTAGCCCACTGTTTGTTTGCACTGTAAAAGAACAAATTTGCTCCGCATTGCTGAGCATAAAGGTGTGTTAACTGCCCCCAGTGGATGCATGTGTTATCTCGAATGCAACTCTTGTGCCTGCATTATTAAAGTTCACACTCATCATCACCACTAACCACAAAATGCTCTCAAATCAACCAAGACTGAATCCTTCAAGATTATTATATTAATGCTAACCACCTTTTTTCCCTTTTTGTAGGAGTTTGTATGTAAATCATCGTGATCTACAGACATATAATAGTGTTGTGTTAAACTGAGATGAACTGAAGTTATAAAGTGCTTTAAAGAATGATGTTTGTCTCAGGATGATCAGTGTATGGAGGTCAGCACTTACTCATTATTTTACTTCACTGACTACATTGAGATACATAGTAAATGTGTAAATGTGCAAATGTTTCCCTCTGCGTGTATGTGTGTGTGTGTAGTGTGTACACCTCCCAGTGGCTGTACCCATTGTCTCCCGCATGCTAGTTTTGAACCTTAATAAGCCCTCTCCTCTGCTCGCCGGATGTGAAGGCAGGGAGAGAGAAAATGGCTTTCTTACACTTCAATTTCACGCATATTTTCTTTGAGGCTAATGAGAGCCTTAAATACGGTGCCAGACTTCAGGCTGCACTGTTGAAGGCTGACATTTTCACACAAAGTGGCACCTTGTCACTGCGGATGAAGTCCTTATACCTGGCTGTTGAGAGGTGTGTGCGTGTGTGTGTGTGTGTGTGTGTGTGTACTGGCCTTTTGTGCATCTGTGTGAAGAAAAGAAGATCATTTGCTGTACTGGTCTGTACAATTCAGAGTTACTGTGTGTTTGTCTTGTGTGCAGGTGTGTGTACTTGCCCGTGTGTGTTGTTGTCTTTTTCAGCATGGTGTATTAAGTCGCAGAACGAAGCAAAAAAAGAAGAAGTATTTCAGGAACACACTGCACTGTCTCACTCTGTAATGTTTATGTAATGCACTTGTGTGTTTTTATGAGCAGATTTGATGATATACTGTATGTGCTGGCAGTTAAACATTCTTTCTCCGGCTAAAACCTACCTCTGTATTCTCATTCCCTTATCTGTACTGAACATATACCGATTCTCACGTAGATCTTTGGACAGAAAGCAGCTCTCATAGATCTCTTCCTCCTGTAAAGCTTCAACTCTTCGCTTTATCTATATCATACTGTTGTGCAGCACATATCATCAAATTGATAGTGATACAATTCCTATTTAATCACAGCTCTGGACAGGGAAAATTATGAATAAATAAACACTTGAAAGGACCTGCTCATCTTGTCAGCATTGTTGTCATCTCCCATGAAGCCTAAACAAATATGCCTGCCAGATTTCTTACCTTGCAGAGAGTAGTCACAAAATGGACGTTGGAGGTAATTATAGAGCCGGAGATATGGAGGGAAGGGAAACTTGTGTGTGTGTGTGTGTGTGTGTGCACGACACGTGTGTGTCTTTATGTTTTCATATCCTGTGGAAATAGAAGGAAGGTGAGTGGAGCTCAGATGCTCTATGGTTGTCTGATTGTTTCACTGCCCCCTTACAATGATTGTTAACTGTTTCTGAGGGTGTTTCTTTTGTCTTATATATGCCATAGTCTAAGCCACGAGGAGAGCAGAAGAGGCTACAGGGAAAGCCCAACAATGAGGTGTCTGTTTGCATATGTGTGTGTCTGTGTGTGTGTGTGTGTGTTTGTCTCCCACACGGCCCCGCTACTGCCACTCACTGTAAACTAGTCTGCAGCTCGTCACAGACAGACGCTGACACACTCCCAGTCTAATGTGCTCATTAGGGACTGCACAGCACACACATAATTGATAGCCATGACACAAGATGCACACACACACATTATTGCAAAAAACTGTTTCCTTTTTTTTAATGCTGCAGTAGAAAACAAGGTTATATGAAGTCATATAATGGGGGTTCATTGTCAAGAACAACAACATAAAACGAGAGAACGAAATGAAAAAGACTAACGGCACAGAATGCATTACAGTATCTGTGCTGTTTACATGCCGATATTTTACACATAAGGATTTTTTTTTTTTATTTCTCTACACTGGCAGCTGTCAGTTACTTCAGCAAATTAACTGCCAAAAATGTAGCAGAACTTGTCACTCAAGAGGTTAGTGTAACCATGGTTACCTTTCATATCCCAAAAAGATAAAGCTGCAGTGTGGAATCATGGCAGAGTAATTAGACAGAAAAAAAAAAAAAAAAAAAAGAAGAAAAAGAAAAGAAAAAATAAAATAGGACCAATCGAAAAGGCATTCAACAATATGAAACAACCAAGAGTGCTTATAAATAACAGTTTACATGTGAAATATCTTCATAAAGTAACATCTTTTTTGTACAACCTTTAATATCTTTTTAGTGTTCATACAGCGGCACATGTAGAGTAGTGTCTGGTAAAAAGAGTCTTTAACCCTTTGAGCACGAGTTGGGAATAAAAAGATTCACCTGTTGTCATCCTTTTGCTACCTATCTTTTTCGTATCCTTTGATTAAATAACACATTTATAAAACTATTGTGCAAAACAATTTTATTCATGTCTTCATATACTGTGCACCAGCAGATAGTCATAATCCTTTTAAATTAAAAAATATAGAAATGATGCATAATTTAGACAGGAATTAGTTAATATGTTTTTATGTACATATTTTACACAGACCTGAATTAATATAGGTCCCTGATCGACCAAAGTAAAAGACTTCAGATTTCTTTTTTGTCTTTCTCACCACATAGCTACAATGCTTGTGTCCTGCGAGCATCTCTCAGACAAATATAAAGCCCAAGATTAAAACCTTGCAGTGAATCTAGAGAATCTCCTTTTTAAAAAAAAATGCTTTCATGTCTAGGATTAGACTCAACATACTGTATGTTTGGGAAACACGTTGTCCATCTAATTCTCACAATAGCTTCAGTAATTCCCAATCTCAAATCTTGAGTCAATAGTGTTTGGATCTTAGGTGTAGAAGTGCTTCGACGTACTCAGAGGGTTAAATTTTAAATGCTGACTCCAGCACAAAAAAAAAAAAAAAAAAAAGAGAGAGCGAGCAGGAGAGCGAAAAAAAAAGAACAAAAAAATCATGGAAAGTGCACCAGATTTAGTTATAAAATGTTTAACTAAACTGTTTCATTTATGCATGCAGCTTATCACACCCCAGTGATGCCAAAATATAAAGGACCTTAATTCCATTTACACAAGTTTCAAAATACACACCACTTCATTTTAGAATCTCTTTTTTTTTTTTTTAAACCTTCATATACTATATCTTCTCCATGACATGACAACAGCCCCGATCTGCACATTTTGAAAAAAGTCACTATTCCTGTCCTGTCTTGGACCAGAGTGAGTCTATCTCACACAGAAACAAACAAAAAAACAACTGCTATACAACACAAAATTTAAAAAAAAAAAATGTGCCAAAACTCAAAGCAGTAGTTGTATGTCATCTTTGTGCAGTTCCATCACATTAATAATCCTTTCTTTTCTTCGAAAGAAATGTCTGTGAAACGCTAAAGAGAGACAGGGCAAGAGAGAGTGAGCCATTACAAAAGAATGCAGCATTGTCCACAGTCAGTGCTACTGTTTCTCCAGCTCACACACATACATGAGATGGTCCTCGGGGGACTTCCCATGAGTCTTGCTCAGGTGAAGCTTGACCGCGTGCTTGCTCGCAAAAGTCCGGTTGCAGAGCTTGCACTGGTACATGGCCCCACTGTCGTCGTCGTTGTCGGGGGAGGGTGATGGGGAGTCAGTTGAGGGCAGTGAGGAGGTTAAAGAAGAGGGCAGAGAGATGGGTAAGGAAGACGGTAGGGATGTGGGTAGAGAGGAGGGTAAAGGGTGGCTGGAAGGGTGGAGATTAGAGAGAAGTTTTTCAGATAGTCCTTTGGTGTGGCGTTGGTGATGTTGCTGTGATATCTGGCTGAGCAGCTGCTCCCCAGAAAGCTTGGCCAGATCTCGCAGACGGAAGCCCAAGTGGGATTCCAAGTGGCTGACATAGGTGGATGGTGAGCGGATCTGAGAGGCGCAGTCGCTGCAGAAGAACACAGGGTGACCTGAATCCAAGTTTTTCAAGAACTTGGTGCCACCGGTTCTCCTCAGCTGGTACTTGACATTAGCCAACCAGTGGGATATTGTAGTCATTGAGAGACCAGTGAAACGGGAGATGTGCATTCTTTCCTGTGGGCTCAGGTCCGACATCATGTACTTTCCATCACTTGTTTGTCTCAGACTGGAAGCAAACTGGGCTTGTAGGATGAGGAGGTGTTGAGGGTTCCAGTTGGACTGGCGCCCTTTACGTTTCTGGGCTGGTGAAATATCTTCTGTCTCCTCCTGCGTGACACCTTCAATGTCGGAGCGCTCAGACAGGCTGGTAGGTGTGGAGGATTTGGAGACAGCCTGACTCTCTGTCAGGTTCCTCAACATGTCAGAGATGTCTGACAGTGCGTTTTCTCTCAAAGGGGAGGTGGCCATGAAAGATGCTACTGCAGCTGAGGCTTTGGTCATAGTGACAGTGGAGGAGGGAGAAATTGAGGACGGGGTAGAGAGGGTAGAAGAGAGAGCTGCTGAACCCAAAGAACCGCCACTGCTGTTTTTGTCAGCATTTTTGCCTTTGGTGAGATCTATGGGTTGGTCATTGTTTAGATGTTGCTGGTAGAAGTAGCGGTCTAAGTGGTCGTTACTGGGCTTTTTGGTCTGTGCTGGTGGGGTGGAAGCAGCCACCGCTGCTTTCTCGGCCAGGCTGTTACTCATTTTGAACAGCATGCTCATGGGGTCAAGGGAGGGCAGGGCAGGCTTAGCTGCCTTCCCCAGGTGGACGTTCATTACTGACTGCAGTGCACTGAGAGGGTTGACAAATGGTTGTTCTGGAGGTGGATGGTCTGTGATGATTGCCGTACTGCCACACAGGGAGGCAGACAGGGGGGAAGTCACAGCCGTCGATTCAACTCCATTCTCCACAGACTCCTTTGTGGAAATATCTCCATTTGAATCTCTGTGATTGGCTCCACTTCCATCACCTGCTACTTTTTCCAATCCACTTGCTTTCTCAGGAGTTTTACAGCCTCCTGTTCTGTTTTCTTTGGGGGACTCTCCTCGTGCTGAGTCCCCTGCATCGCTGTTGCAGGGTGAGGGCGTGGTACGTCTCAGAGGAGATCCCCGAACCCCACTGGGCTCTCTCATTTTTTCCTCTACCTTGGCCACTTTCTCTGTCACTTTCTTGACCAGTTCCTCCATTGCATGGAAGTTGTTTTTAGGCAGTGGGGAGTTCTGGCGGCTGGAAGAAGAGATTACAGGCTGGCTCTTACCAGTGGGGGAGAGGATCTCACCTCCAGGGAACATGTATTTAAGGGGGGAGCTCTTCCCGGAGTTGCCTAAGGAGAGCTTCATTATGTTAGGGAGCTGGTAGGCAGCATGGATACTGGGATATCCACCCCAGCTTGGAGCTCCATTCTGGGCTTTGTTGATGGCTGAGGTCACTGTGTTCTCCAAGGACTTCAGGATGTCAAGACCCCTTTTGACTTTCATCCAGATCCTCTTCAGTCAGGTAAGTGTATTTCGAAGAAATATCAAACTTTTCCTCTGCCTCCTCCTCAACTCCTGCTTTCCTCTCCTTGTTGAAATTGTTACCATTATTGATGATGGGCTCTTTCGTGCATTCCTCCTCCTTCTCCTCTTTTTTTATCTCCACAACCATGGCAGTGGGGGAGATGCTGGCTGGAGGAGGCACTGGAGCAGGTGGAGGGGAGAAGGTTGTGGCAGCCAAGGGCACAGACTGGACTTTTTCTTCAGTTGTTGAATTGGATGTGGGGACTGGGGTGGGTGACTCTATAATGGGTTTGCCTTTCTTAATAGCAGAGTTGGTGACTTTAATAAAGTGTCCTGTCACCATCATGTGAGCAGTTAGCTCTTGCAGTGTGTCATGAGAGCTGCCACATTCCATGCATTTGAGGATTTGTGACTTTCTGGATTCAAACTGCCAGGCATAGCTGGCACCGTTCTGGTGTCCATAGCGGTTGTTAGGTGTGATGTAAGGGTTGGTGACTTTCTGGAGTATGTCATTGGAGTCGCTGAGGGAGGTGGGCTTAGGTGTGGTGCCTCCATTAGAGTCAGGTGAGCTAGGGATGTCTAGATCTATAGGGGCTCTCTTTCGAGCCGAGGAGATAATCTTAGCTGCCACTGGTGTAACAGGCTCTTTCAGAGGCACTTTCTGGTAGTGTTTCGTCTTGATCATATGGACGCTTAGATCCTGAAGGGATTCAAAGGAGTGCCCACAGTACATGCACTTGAGAACTTTCTGTGCATCTTCCTTCCCCTCCATCTCTAGCAAGGAACGCTTTCTGGGTTTTGACCACCGTTTAGCACCCTCACCATCTGTCTCGTGGTTATCATCGCGGTAGTGGCCTGTCTCATTCATGTGCACCGTGAGTTCCACCAGTGTGTCATAGGCCCCACTGCAGTCCTTACAGCGGAATTTGCTGGCACCAGTGAATATAGAGCCATACAGTTTGGAGCTCTGCCGGTACAGCTGGACGGTACTAAAGAGGTTGGGTTCTGTAGATGCTGTGGATACAGCCACTGTGGGATGTTGAACCAGACCCAGTCTGTGTTGGTGGTGGTTCTGTGAGGCCTGCTGGAGGGTTTTAGCCATTGCTGTCTGGTGCCAGTCATAGCCTCCACTTCCACAGCTACTGCTACTGCTGCTACTACTGCTGCTGCTGTGACTGAGGGGTTTTTCCGCAGGGGGCTGGCTCAGGTTCAGATTCAGTGTGGACCAATAGGAGTTGGTCAGGAAAGAGGTGTAAATGGCCTTCATCTTCTCCAGACTGTCAGCCACAGACCCCGTTGTGGCTAATATGGCCTCATCTCCACTTACCGGGGCAGTCGCATTGGCAACAGCCATCATGGCAGAGGAGGAAGACAGGGACAGGGCATTTGAGGGGTCTTTAGAGAGGAGGACATCATCCTCATTCTTAATTGAGGAGCTCTCAAAATCAGACATTCTGTCACTGGATTCGCTCAGGTGGGACTCACTGTCCAGTTCCTGACCAGAAAAGTCAGCAGCATTAGGGGAGTCATGGAAGCCAGTAGATCCTGGCCTGTCCTTGAGAAGGAAGTCTTTGTCCTGACATAGGAACTTGGCAGCAGGCTCCTCCCCTTCCTGAGCTGAGTCCTCTCCATCCAGGTCCTCATCCAGCAGGGCTGCTTCCTTCTCATCTTCAGGAACGTATGCTGCATGGGCAGAGACAAGAAAAAAACAAGAGAGATCTGTAAGACCCACATGAACAGCATATCCAATGATAGATATTTTTAACTCTTCCTGTTTCTTTACCAAGCAGGGAACTGATAGAAATGATAGTGGCATTCGCACATTCTACACAGGAAACAGAGCAATCATCCAGTGACATTCACAGACAAAGTATTTCCTATCATAAACTGTTGCAGTAATTCTGGTCTAACTTCCCCTTTTTACGTTGACATTGTTTTCAAATTGGAATCAAGTTGCCACCCCCTCCCATTCTCTCTCCACCCCTCAGGTCTTTGTTCTGTACTGCAGAAAATCAGAGACAGCCCGAGAGTGAGAGAGAGAGAGAGAGACGGAGGATGGAAAGAAAAAGATGGAGGGAGGCAGAGGGGAAAAATGTCTCTTCAAACAGAAGTTGCCACCTTATTCTTCTCAAGGGGCAACAGCTTGAAATTAAAACTAAATTTGAAATTAATGAAGCACATTCTGGCGGTGGCATTCGTTTCTGAAGTAATAAATTACTTGTATCAACCTCGGAGACAGCGGTTCCTGTCTGTCAATTAATATGTCTTACGCTTCTTCTGCAGACTCTAATGCATTCCCTAACAGACACACTCGCCATTTAAATTAAGCATGCATTTTCACTCATTACACTGCTCAGCCCTCGCCTCCTCGTAAATAAAAATGAATGTATGTACGTTTGCCTGCAACAAATCTCTCCCCGCAAAACCCATTTGCTTCAATTACCAAAGATTAGAAAAAGTTTAGAGTTATTATTTACAGTTTAGCTTCGGGGAGTGGGCTTGAGGCTTTCAATTTATATTCAAATCCCTCTAGTTTAAGTATAATACAATGGAAATCATACAGAGAAAATATGTATCAAGACAAATCACAGTCTCGCCTCTTTGTACATCTATGAATGTTTTCTTTTGTTAATAAGTCTATCAAAAGGATAAAACAACATCAGATGAGGAAATGCTGCACACGCTCACACTTTGTGATTAGAGCTGGATTTCTGAATAACAACTGAAGCAGTCATAGACACACTGAGTACACAAACCTCTTGTTTTAGCAACTACGCTGGCAAAGAAGATGAGCGTGTGTGTGAACGTCAGTGGCCTTGTGCCTAGCATTCCTTTCTGTAACAGGCCATCACTCATCTAAGCTGGTATGTAAACACAGAGTAAGCCGGTCAGCGGGATGGGTGTGGCACGGAAGCACACAGTCAATCACAATCTACCGCTTTCATAAACGCACAGAGGTTAAATAAATGAACAAATATGATCTTGCTCAGTAGACTTCCTTATTAACAACAGAAAGAGAAACATAAAAATGCTCAAAGTAACTATGGTGAAAACAAACTGCAAATCGCGCCTACAGTGTTTTGAAAATATGGCCTTTCACAAGTAATACCTACATAACCTGCCAGCGAAATCATACAACACACACGCCGACTCTACCGTCTACTAACTGAGCGCTGTGTGTATTTGTGTATGTGCTAGTACTGCATCAGCAGCAACGAAGAGAGGAGTCTCTGTCATTGTCAGGCCACTGGTTGCCATCGGCGATGATACAACATCGCCGTGGGACAAACATATGCACAGAGACACAGATATCCCAGAGCCCATCACACATCTCACACACACAAACCGGCACACACACACACACACACACACACACACACACACACCAGTGCTGTAACTGCTGTAGCCTAACAACTCTTTGCCTTCAGGCAATTTCAGGAGCTTCTCTGTTGAACATGTAGTCTGCTCCAGCATTCAGTGAAACAAAAAAGGATCCATTTGAAACACTTCAAACATGTTATCTTAGATTAGACGCTGTTACGTGCAATTCAATAACTGCAGGGTCACATGACTCCTATCCATGCATGACTTACTGTTGTTTGTCTTTTATTTTATTGAAGTACACCTATTTTAAAACCTTGATGATCCATTCAGCTGCATGTTTTAACATTTACGGATATCAAATGCACATACCTACACTACCCCCCTTTCACAGAGCTTCCCCATCTCTCTCTCTCTGTCTCTCTGTCTCTCTCACTCTCTCTCTCCCCTACCCTGTCTTGGAGACACATCCACCCGCCCGCACATACGTGCAGCCGAGCAAACCCACATGTACATGCCATCTGTTCTGAATCAGCCAAAACGACAGCTGTTTAAGAGAACAATGCTCTGGCTGAGGAAACAGCCGAACACAGCAGCCCGGTGCTCTCATCAAGGCCAAAACATCAATGTAAAATCTCCTTTAAAACACAACATACACACTCCACTTCAAATTAGCTGCCTTTGTGTGATAAGAGCACGGTGTGTATTTGTGTGTGTGGGTGCCCATCTGTGTACCTGCAAGTGTGTGATATGTATAGAGACGCATGCAAGAGGATCAGCGAGAAAACAGCGTTCCTGCCAGCGAGGCCGGTATGTGCTGAATGAAACCTTGGTGTGTAGGCTACATCCACCTACATGGAGCATGAAGCGCACGACTGATTTCTGGACTTGTTTGAGGCAGAGGATGTTGAAATATGGAAACATTTTGACATCTAATAGGAACAGAGTTCCAATAAATTGACACAATGGCTTGCATTGAACATGCTGCGGTGACAGTTCAGGTTCAACTACAGCCACCTGCATTGTTTGTGACATAAAATAAATGTAAAATACAAATAAGTAAATAAAACCCTGTTGATTATATTGTCAACAGTCTCCTATTTTAATATAAATAATGAGAAATAATATTTTTGGCTTGACTTCTTTTGGCATGTCACCATCCACCCAAAGATTGCTACCCTTGCAAAGAGCAACTTTTGTATTAGATGAGCTCAATACCATCGCCACTCACTTTGCAAATGTGTTCCAAATTAATTAATTTTAACACTATTATTTGTATAAAATGGATATTATTGCACTATTTTCATAGAAGAGCCAGTCTTACTGTCACACTTTACATTATATTTATACTTCTATCACACAGAATGGCAGAAGATGGACATTGCAACCATTTTATCCTTCACGTCGAGCTATTCATTTAACCTCTCTGCTAGCTTGCCCTGTAGTTTTAACAAAATCTCAACACACCGCATGATGGACATGACGTGTGTCCTTTGTAGTGAGTGAAGTATTGATTATTGTGACAATACATATACTAAAAATCAACCTCACACCAATTTCTAATCCTATCATTTTGTATTCATACACAAATATGTAGATTTTATATTGTAACAAATCAGAATTTCTACTTTTCAAATTATCTGTTATTCTAATTTCTCCACATACCCCCTGATAACAGCTGAAGTAGCCCATGGTTGTGAATCAGCAGCACACTTATTAGTTTTGCCCTGATATAAACTCACTGTAATATGCTCACAGGGTTCAAGAAAGTCATTCTCATTGTTCCACTCTCCATTCTTCAGGAAAACCTTGGCACAACTTGGCTTCACTGTTTGTGTGCGAGGTGTGCACAGTGGTTTAAAGGGTCACTCTGTACCTTATCCATTATTGTATTTATTGTTGTAGCTAATGCAGCCAAATAAAGCCGCAGCAGAATTTATAGTGCAAACCGGGGAGAAGAAGGCGAAAGGAGACGTGAATAAATGTGGTAGAAGGAGAAGAGTCTGAGGGGAGAAGAGGAGGAGGAGGAGGAGGAGGAGGAGGAGGGAGGCAAGACTTGGAAGAAAGTCAAGACCAGGGCCACACACACACACGCGCACACACACACACAAACATGAACATGCAGAGATGATCCCCAAGGCCACTGGCTTAGGTCCAGGCTGTGAGGTTCACAACACTATAACCCCGGATACTGAGATAAATATGGAGAAACCTATCCGCGCACACAAACACACACAAAAAAGCGCTGGTGTAGAAGAAGCCGCGGCCAAACACACATCGGGTATACAGGTGCTCTTTTAATTAGTAGAGAGAGGGAGGGAGGGAGAGAGATAGAGAGTTCCAGATGAATTGTCAGCAGGGTGGAAGAGGTGGTTTGATCTCATTTTCGGGCTGGGAGAGATTGCCGATTTGGAAAGTGAGGCAAGCAGGCAAACACCACGGCTGTTTCTGGGAGAGCTGGAAGGGTTTGGAAATGATTCTTGACATCTGAACAAAACTACTAATCCCTGCAAATAATTCTAATAATAATAATAAACAGTCAAATGAAAGCAAATGGAATTTTTTGATTTACGCACACTATGAAAAAAGCTTAGGCAGATCATGAAGCTGTGATTCTAAAAACTCTGTGTTCCGCCTGTGTGTAAAGTGAGGAAATGCTTATGCACTCTGCAGATGTTATGATGTTAGGAAACAGTTTATCATGCTTATATAACCACTTAACAGCCCTATCAGACACACAGGCACGTCAGAGCTGTCTGTTTACACTTCTGCTTGGACCGTGCAGTTTCACTGTGTGTGTGTGTGTGTGTGTGTGTGTGAGAGAGAGAGAGAGAGAGAGAGAGTGGGACAGACTGTCCACATCAGTCTCACATAGGCATAGGACTTTAGTTGAGACAAAGCCAAAGAAACATTTGTAGACCTGCGATGAAAGCAACCTCCATTTGAATTGTCTCTCATGTATCTTGTGTGTGTGAGTGTGTTTACCCATATTTGTGTGTTTCATGCACCACCCCCGCCCACCCCACTTTGATGAGATCCTATAATCTCCACCCTCACCTCCCTCTTTTCCAGCCCTCCCCAATCACCAGTGCAACCCACGTTAATGAAGTTAATTGAATCCGAGATCGATAATGCTTAATTATTGTGATTTGACATACACAGACAAATTGGTGGGATGGCTTCTGTGCGTGTGAGCGAGCATGTGTGTGTGCAGCGAGGATGGTTAAAGGGGCATGGCTGTCTGCAGTGAGTGCCTTGGGATTGGTGAAGCGTGCTATCGATCCCCAGAGGTGTTCGATCGACCCGATGCCTGACGAATAGAGCTCTTCCTTCAACCAGATACACGACCGACCAGACTTGTAACATATTTACAGTATCGCTGGAATATGACGCATGAGTTACTTCTCCGCTGGCATGCCATGTATGTGAGAAACATCACAGCACATGCTGTATATTGAGTCATGCACCAGTGGAAACTAGAATGTGTCTGTGGTTATCAACACAAATTTATAGCTTTCATGTTTGTTTGTTTGTTTGTTTGTTTTACCTGCTTTATTTTTCTCTTTTTTTAATCAGCTCATTTTAAGTTTTTTTTTTTATTTATTTATTTTTTACAGTGTTCTTAGAATCAGATCTACTTTGTTTTTGGTCACTTCAGAGTTTATAGAAAAGTAATTAAACAGATTAAACTACATTCTTCTAGTGATATACAGCCTGGGCCATATTTTAAAGTGAATTTTATAGAACGTGGTATTATTATTTTGCAGTGTATGCTTTTACCACCACAGCTTTCAAGCTAACTATTTCTCCAATAGGCATAATTTTTGATTTTAAGCTACATATCAATATAATCTTTCTTTTGGAAATCTATGAAAAGAAACCACTTCTAGATAAAATATCAGAGAGCAATGTTGTAGTCCATCTTAATTAAATATCAGACAAATTCAGTATTTCATCACATCAACACAAAAATCATATCAAAATCCGATCTTGTCCATATTACACTCAAATATGTTAAAGGAATAGATACCGCAGTATAAATAGTATGACAAAATATTTGATGTTATGTTGTATTATTTCATATCTCTCTATGCTAAAAATGTGTCATATGGTGTTCATTTTTTTTTTTATAGAATATTTTATAGTAGTTTTTCAGACTTCAGTCTCCTTGCATTATTATTATTATTTTCCTGCAAGCTACATGCAAGAGTAAATATATATAAATATATATATATATATATATATATATATATATATATATATATATATATATATATATATATATATATAAATATAATATATATATATAATAAAAAGACATGTTTAGTAAAATTATGTAAGTAAATAATTATTTGATTTGATTGATGGCTTTTCTTTGACTGTGTACTGTCCATGCATTCATAGAATTAGGTAGAACTTTAGTTGTAGCTGTAATTTTTATTTCTTAGCAGTATCTTGTTATAACATGGACATGTGTGGAAATAAAAATGAAAACTAATGGACAGATCTTCTCCAAACGTGTTTCTTTGTTTGATTCAGCTTGATTCTTACGCTTATTATTTTTTTTATCATATTTCACTAATGGCTGTTTTATGGTTAGCTGCATCTAATACGCACTCTGTATATTTTTTTCTCAGACCTGTATCTGTATGTAGTGTATATGAAATATGTTTTATGTGGAACTAGCTCCATGCTGATAAGTGGTAATGAACAGCACGACAGTCCGAAATATGCAAAATGCCTCTCAAAAAAAGGACAAGATAATATTAGCATATACAGCACATGCTGGCAGCGGTGTTAGCGAGAAAGAGGGGGAGGATGAGAGAGGGGAGAT
This sequence comes from Miichthys miiuy, assembly GCA_036365135.1. Classification (NCBI taxonomy): domain Eukaryota; kingdom Metazoa; phylum Chordata; class Actinopteri; family Sciaenidae; genus Miichthys; species Miichthys miiuy. The sequence continues at coordinate 3,772,416 of CM071603.1, forward strand.
TAGATTTGGAGTGGCAACAGTTAGTGTGTCTGTCCGTGGCTGCAGCAGCCTCGCAAACACACTGAAATACTGCGATTATTTAGAAACACAGGCGCTGTTGTAGCACGCTTGTGTATGTCCGTAAATGTGTGTGTGTGTGTGTGTGTGTGAATGGTGTTAGCCTGGCTAATCATCTCCCCATGCCACTCAGCTGGGGAGCTGCTGACAATGTATTTACATGCTGCAGTTACAGTGCCAATACAAGAGTGTATGCCTGGGCTAGAGAGCTGCTGACACACTCACTGATGTGTGTGTGTGTGTGCGCGCTGTATTTATTTAACAAAACAGATACAGTTTTTGTACAAATCAAATGCAGCACTACTTAAAGAGAGTTTGTCTGCTAGACACAGTCAACTTAACACCTAAACACTGACTTTTAACTGTGGCAGTGTGTGAGTGTGCTGAGGGTGTCGTCTAAAAACAGACATTTGGTTATTTATTTTAAAAAAACGATGGAAACAAAAGTGTAAAAACTGTGTGCCAACTAATTATCAAGTCAGTATATCCAGGAAAATCTGACTCCTGAACACACGAGGTGAACATTTTACACCCTCACACACACACGCACGCACGCACACACACACACACACACTTGTCATCAATAGCGCCGAGTCTCTACGTGACCTCACTCCGACTGTAAAGCTGCTAGTTAATTATGGAGGAGTCGTAAAGGAATCAGTGAAGTGGTATAAAAAAAAGGAAGATTAGTGTCTAATTTAACAGAGAGATGGATGAGAAATCAATCAAAAGGTGGAGAGGAAGAAAAATTTACACTTACATGACAAATGACACAACAAAAAAAGAAAAAAAAAAAAAGAACAAATGTGTGATTTGAAAGGAAGCTAATGTGACTGAGTCATGACAGTGTTGCCCAATTTCAGATGATGCTCCTCTGCTATGTGGCATGTCAGAAGTCCAATAAAAGAATGATTCTTAATTACTTTTTAACTCAAGTGAACAGTATGAGAGTTTAATGTGTGCATTATGGACCAGAACACATTTCACAGCACTCCGACGCTCTAACAACCACACAGGGAATCAATGTTAGATATGATATTGAAGGAATACTGCCACGTTAAGTGAAAAGAACACCACCTTCATCTGTACTTCAGTTATAGGCAACTGCCTTTAATAATGATTCATGGTTTAAGATTGCACATTATTTACTTTTAGAGCTGTTTCAAAGTTTTTTGCTTTTTTTAATTTGGAATAGTGACAGTAGAAAGAGACAAACAGATGTGCAGCAAAGGGCCCGGATTCAAACTCGACCAGGTGAGCTACACGGGAGGCTTCACTTTCAAAGTTTTGACATTTAGTAGCGGCACGCGAGCAACAAATTCAGTGCTTGAATTGGAATAAAGAAAGGTGTTATACTTTATAGCAGCAATCTGCACAGCATGCAGATGCAGCATTTAACACTAATTATGCACAAGATAATTTGATGACAAAAGGACAAAGTTATAGTATATTAATGGTAATTAATGAATGAAAATGATCAAAAAGTGTAGCCCTGATATCTTTTAAGGTAGCTCTGTAAAGAACATTTATAGTGTTAAACTGAAACAGACCACACACGTCGCTGTGTGTTAGAAGAGGAAACTTGCTCTGTGTTTAAAACATCACGTGAGATATTTTAGTGTTAAAACACTGAACTAAACATAATAAATGCTAAATGTTAGCACTGAGCTTTCTGCTATGATCTGTGTGTGTGTGTGTGTGTGTGTGTGTGTGTGTGTGCAAACAGTATCTTGCTCATGCTACATAAATATTATCAGCGGGCAACTGTTTGTCAGTAAATGATCCTCTGCCTGTCCTTTGCTATTCAGATAACTTGCACTTGGAGTAGTCACACTCTCAAAGCCCACAGGGCAACCTAGGGGTCATGAGCACTCATCCCAGGGGGATGTGTGTGTGTGTCGTGTGTGTGTGTGTGTGTGTGTGTGCAGAAAGAAAAAACAGTGGGATGTGCAGAGTTAGCCATGCAGAGCTGAGCAAGATCCATCATTTCCACCATCTCCCATTTGTTTCTCCTATCTGAACTCCCTCTATCCTTACCTCCCACTCGTCCTCTGCTCTTCCTCTCTCTTACTGCCCCTTCCTCTTCCTCTCTATTTCTTTTACCTCTCCTTCCTGTCCATCATCTCCAGTCCGCCTCACTTACACGGTTTGCTCTTTTCCCTTTTCACTTTCACTAATGACTTACTTTGTTTTTCCTTTACATATTTGTCACAGGTGTGATTGTACCAAGAAGGTGAGGGTGCACACACAACAACACATGAAAATACTATAATGCAGGGACTCTAACAATACATGGAAGACACACAGAGGCACTGCAAAGGAAAACGCAGCTGTATGCCAGCTACAATTATCCAGTAATGTCAGTGTTTTTGTACTTTAAGCGAAATTTGCTAAAATCTCGCTTAAAGTACAAAAACACTTTAAGCGAGATTTTAGCATGGCTGCCCCCCACCCCTCCACCACCACCACCACATGAGCACAAATGCACACAGTCAAAAACACACACACATTCACACACTCTTTGCAGTGCAGTCTGGTTAGTTGCTGGGTATCTATTACCTGCCAGTCTGCTCTGATCTCTTTGGACAGCTCTGATCAAAAGATGTCATCCGACCTACTCTACCGGGCTCGCTAGGGAAGTTAGCAAGGGGGAACGTTTGTGTACGTGTGTGTGTGTGTGTGTGTGTGTGTTTGGGAGTAAATCACACAGTGGTCTGGGTGTAAATAAAATGACAGGATCACTTTAAGGTCCTGTCAAGTAGGCAGGAGGCGATTATGATAACGCCTGCTCTGTTCCAACGCAAACGGGGCACACTTAAATTCACTGGCTGCCGGAGCATAATATACATGATATAGCTCTTTTTCTGTCTCTTCCTGCCTGCCTCTGTGTGTGTCGTCTTTCTTTTCTTTTTTTCCTCATCACTTGTGCACTAACGCTTTTTTATTTATTTTTTTTAATTTTCTGATTATCACTGGTACAGTCCCGAGGTGCATCTGCTGGGAACTGATTGAAAGCAAACGTCACTCAAAGGCAGATTCGGGCCTTTAAAATCTGTATAAAACGAGATTACGCGCCAACTCGTCGTTCGCACATACACATGTGGACACACACTGCATCTTAAAAAATTAAATGCGTCTCCACCACAGAGAAATCAAAGAGTATTCTCAAAAATGAATTTGCAAAACCAAAACACAGATGTAAAAGAGCAGTGGCAGAGCTCTGTCTGAGCAATAAAAGGTGTAAATTGTGAGGGGTTTTAGAGGAAAGAAAAACGGCTGGCAATAAAGCTGGAAAACAGCACTGCTCCAAGGCAATTTAGACTGCAAAACACAAACCATTAAGTTTGTACATTATCTTTTAATTTAATCTTGAATGATTTATAATCCATCACGCAAGGCTTCAACCATATCCAATTATTCTCTGCTGCTTGATTGACAACAAAGGTGATTTATTAAGCTAATAAAAACTGATGTGCTCTCCACTGAAAATAACCAGCCGGACCGAGAGCTTAAAGACACACTCGCCCACAAACACACCTACACACACGCACCTCCTTTCCTAAGCGGTAAAAAAGATCAATACCTTGTGCGCGCGCGCATGCGTGTTTATTTTGAGGTGTGTGTCTTTGTGTACGAGGTTAAAGTGTGTGTGGGAACCCTTTGAACAATCACTTGAGTATCTCTTGACTTAAAAGAGAAATCAGTCTCCATCTGTCCCCGCCGCTCTCTTGTTGTGCCAGAAACGTCAGAAATCAAAATGTCAGGCATAGTGACGAGCGATGGTTTTTCTCCATGCAAGGCCGAGTGATTATATTAGGCTTTAATTCCTCCATCCACGGCATATATGTCATCTTAGTCTCCGCTTTATCTGCTAATGTTACGCTCAATCACTTGATATTAATGGAAAAGGGAGCCAGGGGGCCCCGTAATGGTGGCTAGTGTGTGTTGCATGTGTGTGTGTGTTTGCGTGTGTGTGGGTCTTTGTTGATTGGTGGAGGGGGTTAACGGCCTCGAGTTCACATGCATATCAATGTAGGAGAGTGCCATTAAGAAATATTAGCATGTTTACAGCGCCGAGCCATGTATGAGGCTCATTTAATGAGGCTCAGAGTCACAGTCACACATGTTTTGATGTGGCTGTGCACACACAGATGCACACACGCACACGCACACACACACACACACACACACGCTATGTGGCCTGTTTTCACTGGCTTTTTTTTCCGTAAGACTTCAGGTATCGCTGTCATTCATGCTGACATGTTTGTAAATGTGGACTTTATGAAGTTGGGTTTTAGGGCGACTGTCCGAATTACAGTTGTAATTTTATACTTATTAGAAACAAATGTTCTCAGAGGAGGATGAGAATAATCTAATAAAGGGAGGGCAAGTCACCAAAAAGAAGCATTTTTCTCAGGTTAAAATCGGATATCTTACTCCAAGAACAGATTCTAAACACCAAAGTACACGATGATGGATTACCTGCCTGATGTGACTGAACTGACAAAAATCTTAACAAGTCCCAGACACGGTGAACGCAGTCAACAGTTTCTCGGCTCACTCTGTCCTTCTTTTCTTTCTACACTGAGCACATCACCAAAAAATTACGCTTGTGTATTTTCCAAGTTTTTCAAAATATGTGTGTGTTGACAGAGAGAGGACAACCGATGCCGTGGACGCGGCAAAAACACTCGAAAGTCTCAAAATATTAGAGCCACACAAACACGGGATTTCTGAGACAGATACCGATACAGCGGCTGATATAGTGAGCTACTCAAAAGGCTGCTTTATTAAATATATAACTTTATTAACAAGTAATATACTTAACAAGTTAAATCATTTAACACTGTCAGCAATTCTTGTTGACATTGCTGAGAGCTGTTTCTGCTCTCTTACTCTGTGCTGCTTGTGTATCACAGTTATACGTTAGCACAAGTATTTTTACTGCCCTATATAAAGAAAAAAATCATTTTGCATATTGAATAACAATATAGATATGTCTGTGATGGGCTAATACCAGCCCGCCGATATATCAGTCTTCATTTGATCATTCCCTGACATCAGTTGTTGAATTTTACTCTCATTAATGCCCTCATAATAATGTATTACATGTAACTTAAATACTTTTTATTCTTACTGTTTTTCAGAGCTGTATACTGAAACGAAACCCAATAAGGCAAAATTAAGTCACCGTCTTTCTATGACTAGTTGCCACAAGCATGAAAACACACACATTCGCAGACTCGCCACAAACACACTGAAACATAAAGCGTCATTTGGACTAAACACTGTTCTGCAATCACATTTTCAGCCCATTTTCAAGCTGAATTTCAAAACCTGAGGCCTTCCTTTAGATTAAAATATCAGAGGGTATTTCATAAAAAGCAATCCCACAGAGTTTTCTGTCTTTTTCATATTGTTCCACGGTTTCAACAAACGTCTTTATAAGATGTTGATACTGCAGCTTGGGGACCTTCTGCCGCTCTCCATCAAAGGCTTGCTGATTTTTCTCTGTTCATTTGACTTCTAATACAGTTTAACTTCTCCCCTTCATCATCTGTGCAGTAACATGAAATTAAAGTGCAACCTGAGAGTTAAAAACAAGGCCTGTTCCTCGGCTTTGATTCGTAGTTAGCGTGTTGTTAGCGTGATGAATATCTGGCCCTCGCCAAGCCATCAACACCTTTCCTCTTGTCCACAGGGTGCAGTGTGTGTGTCTGAGTGTGCGCCAGTTTGTCGGGCGCGGGGGGGGAAGATGGGTTTTCAGTTTCAAAGCACTGGATTTGTGTCTGTGACGTCTGTGTGTGTGTGTTTCCAGCTGGGTGGTAAATACATAGACAGCACTGAATTATGCCAGGAAGGAGGCCGCCATTTTAAATCATGTAATTAGGCCTGAAGACCAGCAAAAAAAGAGGAGAGAGGTCTTTTATGTCATGCAAACAATGTTGAACGGTACCAGTGATGTGTGTGTGTGTGTGTCTCCATCTGGGTGTGCTTATCTGCAAAAACATATAAGAGCCCACAAGACATGTCACCCGGGCTACAGGTAGAGCAAGAAGGCAAACAAGGTCTGTCTAGCTGCACAACCTGAGAGTGCTGTTATGGCAACTAAGCCTTATGAGAATACATAGATATGCACATGCAAACACACGCATACATACATACATACATACATACATACAAGAAGAGATGGTGAAGATGAAAATAAGATGAAAAAGCTCAAGATTCAAGAAGACAAATTGACAATGGGTGAATGAAAATGTGCCTTCCTCGTTGTTTCATTTCTTTTCCTCTCATTCCTCTTTTTTTTATTTTCATACATTCTGCAGTATTATACTATGATGTCACATACTTCCATACAACACAATTATATATTTAGGGTTGTGTGCAAACACACTTACTGATTAATGAATCTGACGACAGTTACAGTGCAAGCTAGTGAGTGACAAATTGACTTCATGTGTCACATTTACTAATGTTTCAACGCGGTATCACACCAAAGTGTATGATGCACACATCTGTCCATGGTGGCAGTGTCACATCTCCACACGCGCTCATGTTGGTGATGCAACATCCAGTTAGACTTTCAAAATAAAGGTTGCTAGGGCTGTAGTCACCAACCTACCCCACCTCCTTGTTAACTTTTACATACTGTCCAAATATGTTTAATTACTTAAATGATAATAGTTCTGGCAAAATATTCCAACCAAAATATGTGAGAAGCAAGTCTGAACATACTACATGAAAAAGTTTTTTTTTTTTACAGATTTTCACCGAAACTGCCTGACAAGTACATTTTAAAAGTAACTTTCTTAGATGCATCTAATGAAATTTAGAATTAATATAAAAAAATACTATTTAAACAAAAATAAAGTACCTAAAATCTTTACAACACATTTAAAAGGGTGCCTATAAACTTGGTGTTTCTTTTTAACTAATTTGTTAAAATTGAAGTTGTTGTCCACACAACACTGTGTGTGTGTGTGTGTGTGTGTGTGTGTGTGTATGCGTAGTAATTTAAGTGTAAACTATTGAGACAGTGGTCACTATACAATGTCTCCTCCTTGCCAAATCTACATGTGGTGATTGGGCGTTCATATTAAAAAAAACATTTCATATCATGTTCTTCAGATTGTAGGTGAGCTTGTGTCATGTGTGTGACCAAGTCAGCCTCTTATATCAAACCATTTCACTGCTGCACCAAATCATGTCATGAAGTTTCTCCATGTTACAGCCTTGTACAACTTACACACACACACACACACACACACACACACACACACACACACACCAACATGATACATAGAGTAACTGTGGTGTTGGAGACACATAACTGTGATTTGTGACAGCTGTGTGCAGGACATCATGTGACAGCTGCACACACGCACACACACACATGTACACACATATATATATACACACGTTCCCCGAATGTAAAACAAACCGTTCGTGATGTCTGGCATGCCTTGACACAGGCCACAATTGATTAGTGTGATTTACAACATAACTCACACACACACACACACACACACACACACACACACACACACACACACACACACATGTAGACACTCTCTGTCAGTAAGATGTGTGTTTGCATGTGTGTGCTGGTCTGCATTTGTATCAGGCCTGTGGAATCCATAAACACACAGTCTTGTCAGGACTTCGTCTACAGGGTTTCCTCTATTGACAGGAAGTGACACACACACACACACACACACACACACACACACACACACACCCCACGTTACTCTGACACGTCTTAACAAAGCTGCTAAAAATCAGTAATAAAAATCAGGTCACAGTCAGGTTTATTCAGGAAAAAGGTGTGTGTGTTTAATTTTACAGACACCAAACTCCTGTGGCAAAATTACTCTTTTAACAAGAGCCCCCGTCATGTGGTGTTGAACTAAAAATACTACTACAAAACTACATTTGTATCCATCACCCTGGGCACTGGGAACAAAACAATGTTTCACATTTATCTAGTGATCTAGCGAAATTTGACCAGGCAGCTTTTCATTTTGGGTCTTTGGATGAGCTCGAGTTTGAAGGGATGTGATGTTCCAGATGTTGATGAATGAGACGTTTCATTCAAAAGCTGAGCTTAATTTGTGGGGTGAAAAAAAACACGCTTTGACATAGATTCTAATCTTTCCAGACAGTGCTAGAAGTATTTTTAATTTTATGCTTTGCGCACTATCAAACAAAACTATCTCAGAGTCAATGCTCATTAATTTTAATATACAAATATTTACATCCAAAGTTAGCAGCTCGTACGTTGAAGCCTCAAGATGCTCCATAATTTCAATAACATTTCACAGTGAGTTTAACTTTGAGTCCAGCTATCATTCTTCTTGATTTTTAATTTTTTTTCAAATAATAGATATCTTGTTTCGCTTTCATTCCAGAGTGACACGGCTTCAGCTCCCCATGATGGAAGTCAGAGTCGATGAATCCATCCGTCTTGAAATTCTTGGCTGACATATGCAATGGCTGCTTTGGCTTATGCTACGTGGTGACGGTTCGTATAGCACAGCCAAGTGAAATGAAGCCCATATGACATAAGGGAGTTATTTAACACGCATTATTGAGATTGTTTTGTTTTGGAATCTTGACTTGATAAGAGTTCAGGAATGCTCAACAATTATTAGGGTTATGGGTTCGGATTAGGGGTAAGGGTTAGAAACACCCACTTACTGTGGTTGCAAGAACTTGGTCTTGGTACGTCCCGATCTTAATTACTTAATTTAGGGTTAGACCACTCCAGAAGTAGATATTTCTGAGGTTAGAAAATAAATAAATAAAAAAATCAGACTAACAGGAAAACATCACATTCTATTTCCAGGCCTTCAAAAGAGAGTAAAGTACTTCCAGAGTTAATTCCACTCATACAGTTGCAGTTGTGCAGCTGCGTATGGGGAAGCATTTAACACCCAAGCTTATAATGGTCGATGAATCAATAGCTACATGTTAACCAATCAAGTGTCTATTGACTGGGTCATAAGTGCTAATGAAAGGCTCGCACACACTCACACACCCCTCCGTTCTCTTTCTGCTTCCCCAACTGTGATTCAGTATGACAATGTGCCTTTAAATAGCCTGTGTTCTTTCATTTGGCTCAATCAAAACAGAGAGTTTCATTTCTGTCGGTGACGTTTACATGGTAGAATATGTGTGTGTGTGTGTGTGTGTGTGAGAGAGAGAAGAGGGTGGTGGAAGGGGGGCAGAAAGAGAGTGAAAGAGTGCAGGGAGAGTGGATATAACCTGGGGCAAGGCTTGAGGCTAAATCATTCCTGGAAGAGTGGCAGAAAAGGTAGAAAGCAAAATGTTAAATGCTGACTGATGCTCTGTCTGCTGCTTCCCTCTCTCTGCCTCTCTCTCTCTCTCTCTGTCTGTCTCTTCCCCTGCTCTGTGTATTTCTAAGCTACACTTATTCCTTCCCTCTCTCTAACTACCTGGTGAGTATCTGTCAATCTGTTGATTCTTCCTATCTGTCCTATGTCGTCATACCTCCCTGTCTTTATCTGCACTGCAAAATATGTAAAAATCAGCCAATCACCTTACCTCACAGTGTGTTCAGGCTTTTATTTCCACACTTGCAGGCTCATTTGCTGATTCTAATAAACCAAAAATACATAAAAATCAAAGAATGGACATGATAACCATGTTTAAAAGAAAGTCACCAACAGACCTCGACATTTTCTGGCTATTGCTTTTATTTATCCTGTTTTTTTTTTGACTCACACTCTTCCATTACAGCTTCTTGTAAGTGGTCCTTTCTTGAATCACAGAAAGACCTTCTCAATCTTTTAGGCCTCACCGTCTTCTAACATGACATTTTATGACAGCGCATTTCTTGGCACTTGGCAGATGGTTCTGTTCCTGGTCCATTGCTACAGTAAAAATGTCGGGGGGACACTTTCTACTTTTCTTTATTAATGTATTTATTTCTTTCATGCTAACACAGTAAGCTAAATTGACTAGCAGGATGCTGCTGTAAATGAAAGTGGTGACAAACATTAGCAGACACACTCTAGCAGCATAAAGGCTACAGACACTCTCTTAAAGGTCCAGTGTGTCAGATATAGGGGCCTCTGTTGGCAGAATATGGCAGAACCGGAATACAATATCCATAACTATTATTAGTGTTCTACAGTTATCCCAGAACATACAAACTAAACACTGGCTCTGGATATGGCTTTATGCATCTTTCGCATATTTCTTAGCCACTGTAGGCCACTAAATCCTACACACTGATGCAACACCTGCTGATTTAGCAGCAAAAATCCCAGTCCTTAAATATCTAGAAGACCCAAACTATTTCAGACATAAATACCAGAAAGAAGTCCCCTGTACTGGCAGAGCACCTGCAAAGTACAAAGTAAAGTCCACGTAAGTAAAACACAGTTAGCGATTGATCGTCCATTTAATTTGCTTCTGTATTACTTTTAACACAAATAATTACAGATCAAGGAATTTAAGTCAAAAATCTATGATAGTTTCATAGCTATGTTCCTCATCTATCACTCATTCTATGTGCAGTAATGTTAGATATTTAGAGACAACGTGTTCTCAGAAAATATGCAAAACTGACACTACCTACAGCATTGTAGTTTCAAATGTCGATGCCACTGACCAAGCTGCCATATTTGATGACGGGCTGGATTTACTTATTTGATCTCTGGGAAGTGTACTCAATGTAGAAGAAAGGATCTCCTGTTTCGAGCCAATAAAAAAGAAAACAGGAAAATATAAATTATCTGCTATTTCTCTCCCATGCTGTTGTTATGTCTCAAAGCCTGGCTGGTTGTGTGCACAGAACGTTTGGTTCCACTAGTGTGCTAGCTCTGTATAAACCTTTGATAATAAATGGTGGTGAGGGACGTCAAAACACAGCTCAGGAGATCAAAGATGTGACACAGAGGAGAAGGCTCCAGATCCTGTCTTCACCACGGATGTAAATGCACATATGAAGGCTAAGATGAGCTATGCAGGCAAAGTGTTCACATGAACACACACCAGAAACACGCGAGAACAGATTGATGATAACCACAGAAAAAAAGAAATCACCTTTAATGAGTCACTTCATCGAGAATCTTAAATCTTTAAGTCCCATATATATTCTTCTACAGATAAATAAATACCAATGTACTGAGATCATTTCACCATAATCAACACAAATCACCTTTATAAATCTGTTTTGGAAACACGGTTAAATACATGACCAAGACTCAGGGTTGAGCTAAAGACAAACGACGTCAAGCGATAAAAAAGCTCTTTTAACACAACAAACTAAAGCTGCAGAGGACACTCCCTGAAGAATAGAAGACAGAATAAGATTCAATTTAGTCTATTTTACAGTAAAGTTTGAGCCATTACTCACACGCTGCTGCAGGATTCCAACAAATATAGATAGGATAGTTAGTAGTCATTAAATAGATGTTTATTTAGACACCAGAGATTGTGATTACAGGATAACACCAGAAAAGATCACAGGTCGTCCAACGATCACATATGAAACACGCAAGGTACGATCACGTATGAAACATGCACTGCCGTGTTGGTAAAACTGAATTAGTTAGTGTTCAGATTTAAATGTTATTACATCTGTTAGTAAGATGGATAGGAAACTCCAGGAACACATTCCAAGTTTTCAGAAAGTCCAATCAAATCGATCAGAGGGTTCCTCTGATCGATTTGAGCTACAGAAGGTAGCTTGATGTGACGTCTTCTGCGACTCTTCTGTCTGTTTTGAAGGAATGATTCCCACTGTCAAAGAGGTACACAGAATGCTGTTTCGTGGATTGATATTGAACTTTGCTCGATAAGAATAGTGACGGGAAATAAAGCCAGCAAAAAAAGGGGCACTCTAAAGAGTCTAGTATGTTCCAAACAAAAGAGTTTGTCAAACCACATCAGAAGGAAAAAGGTTTTCTAGATGTTCTGCGGTCAAAAACCTGCTGACAGAAAGGCAGGCGAGAGCACACACTTTCGGACTGTCACTACTCATTCATGATGTTGAACTTGCACTAGTTAGGTAAAGAATGAAAAAAAAAAAAGAACTCGAGAGAGAAGTTCAAACTGTGCCCACTTTCTCACCTCCAGCCCACTTTGTCACATCACCAGAAATGTGTGAGGAGAGGGCTGTTCGACGAGCGCTCTGGTTGAAGCGCACTGATGCCTCGGTTCATCCGTCTAAATCAGACATCAAACCTCTGTCGCGTCATTCTGTCGTCTATTTTCTATTTTCCTCTATAAAATTAAAACACCAAAAATAACCAATCTTTGAAACACTGACCGAGCAGGTGGTTATCACTCAGTCTGCTTTCTGCATATAGCTACGCGAGTGCAACCGGAGGTGACGGATGAATCCACACCAGTTTGAAGAGCTCTTTCATTCTCTCTGCCAGGCCTTTTTTAAAATCCTTTCTCTCCCTTTTCCAGCCCATCTCCTCCTAATTAAATGGAGCAGTGCCACTGACTAACAGGAGAGCCTGTTTTATCAGCACTCACTCATTCCACTCCTCCATGTCCCTCTGAGTGTTTGAAGGAGGGAAAGGAGGTAGCCAAAGCTAAGTCAAAGTCTGCAGCCATCAAAAACGAGATTTGTTAGAAGCGAGCTAGTATCATAAAGACACTAGAACCATTTGAGCATGATACTGCAAAGAAGCAGCGACAAAGAAAAGAGTCCTCCTCTCCTCACCTTTTCCATCTCTCCCCTCCTCCCCTCCTCCTGGGCAAACCCAGGACCAAGTACCAACAAGGGTCATATCTTTTTAATTATCTTTCCCGCCTTTGATTAATTATTCGGCGTGACAACGGCGCGTTCGTAATGCTTTTCACCTGCCGCCGCTGACTGACGGCCCCTCTGTTGAACTCAAAAGCAAACAGCTGCTGCCATGATCGCCTAGCAACCGGCCGGTGATGGATGAGTACAAGAGATGGATGGCCACAATAAATCACCACGTCTGCCTTGGCGCTATAGAAACCTGGGAAGAGTGAGAGAGAGAGAGAGAGACGAAAGAGAGGGAAGGAAGGAAGGATGTAAGGGAAGGAGGGAGGGAGCATACCAAAAAAACTCAAATGTAACTGCTCTTGTTTAAAATGGTCACGTGCATGTGGAAGGAGTTTTGAGAATGAGCCACATAGTTTGTCATTGTTCCGTCTTCCTTCACTTTCATTCTTTAGTATTACATCTCAGCTTGTTTTGGCATTGATTTATTTCACCAATAACCAATCAGAAGGTGCATCAGATAATCAATATAGTATTCAATTGTCTTGATTGTTGTTCCTTCCGACTCTTGTCATGGATAAAAATGCCAGGATGCTGCTGTTTACAATCAGACCTCTGTGTTTTTTCCTTCAGTACAAGTATCTGTCGCTGTTAGTATGTTTGCTACATGACTGCCTTGTGTGCACCGGTAGGCAAATAGTTATTATGCATGGTGGTTGTTGGTCAGGATGGTATTGCCAAAGCTGTAAAGCCCCAAGTAATTATAGCCAATAATCCACACAATGGCAAGTTCAGGCAGTGAGACACTCCTTTCATTTTTCACTTGAACACAGTATATTTACAGACATGTCCAGTCATAATCAGGCTGTATTATGACAGCGTAAAATGTGAAAATAGAAATCCATTGATTATCATAATTGGCCGCAATCAGTCGACTCATTCTGTTCTATCATTACAGTATTTCCAAGCAAACATACAGTAATTAGCAGTGATTACCAAAGTCAGCATTTTTGGAGTCAAGACGACATTCCTGTCATCTTAAACCTGCCAAGATTTATGATCCTTATGTTTTTACACCCCATTTTTATCGCCGCCTTTTATTAATTTAGACTAACAAATCAAAGAATGCGTGAAAGCCTCCAGGAACAACACTAGGCTGTAAGCGGACACAAGTCCTGTGACACCGACTGGCCTAAAAACGATCACTGTGATAGTGCTTTAAAATGTGTTACAAACACTCCAGTAAAAAAAAGCTGCATTGTTAAACATATTTGTGCCATTTGTGTGTTTGGGAAGCTAGCAGGGTGTTAGCCAGCTCAGTCAAAGAAGGACTCTATTTTCTATTTCAGCTTTTGTTTACCCAAAGAGCGACTTCTTTTGGAATGGATGGGGCACCTCTTGGACGATCCGTGGTGTCTAGTACAATAAAAGAGTACCAAATACGCCTTGCACTCCGTGAACATATGGGTATGTTATGAGAGTAGCAGCTAATCTAATGCAACCTCAATCAGACATGAGCAGCAGGGTCACAGAGGTCTGGTAAACACACACACCCAGATTTAAAACCTGTGTTGACTCAGATGACATCACTGGAGGCTTTGCTCCCTCTGGAGCCAACAAAGAGCAACACCTGTAAACATGTTATTATGTGACTGTGTAAAAGGTTGCTTACTCTGAATTCTTTCAGTAATCAGAGTATCATTGTGCATATGAACGCTGCCTCCAGAGAGTTAACATCCATCATCAACTCTGACCTCTGACCTTTCGGGACCCTTCTGCGTACCTTGCCCTGTAATCTCTCTCCTTTGTGTTTTTTTTATTTGCTGGACAATTTCGGTCACTTCTTCTCCTCACTTCACTGTTATTCTTCTTTCCCTTCCCTTTGTCGCGACCCCGACTGTCCCCTCTTCCTCCCGTCCCTCCTCCCCTCTTTCACCTCCCGTGTCCTCTCACACACACACACACGCACACACACACACAGCTGTAGCTCAGGTTACAGCTCTGTAGCGATCCAGTCTAAATAATACAGCAGTGATGAATGGCAGGGCCAGATTCATATCCATCAACGGGCTCTTTTTTTAAGGAGCATCCATCTTCTATAAGGCCTCCCTTTGAATCAGGGAAAAGTGAAGAGAGAGAGACTGTACTGCCCGAACCCATGGGAGAGACTTGCACACGGTTGTGAGTTTATGTGTGCGTGTGTGTGTGTGTGTGTTAGATAAGACATCGTGACTGATACACGCCTGCAAGCAACCCCCAAGACACATGAGCATGGGAGAGAGACATACACAGATTGTTATTGACACACAAACACAACGGCGCGCCTGCACATGCATGGAGGAGATTAATGGAGGTATGATTTACAATCTATACTTATTTATGATGTGAAATGTGAGTAATTATGTGTAAAATACTGTTTAAAGTTGCTGTATCAATATCACTCGCGAACACTGTTTTTCTCTCGATCACCCATAGGGGATATGGAAAGTAGCCGTGCCAAAACAACTCGTCCAGACGATTTCTTCCTCTACTTCCCCCAACTTCTATCACACACACACACTCATTCAACACTAACCACCCCCCCTCTGTCTGTCTCTTTCTCTCTCTCCTTCTCACTCTTCATCCCTCACTCCCCTCCTCCGTCCCTGGAGGAGTGGACCTCAGAGGAACAAGGAAGGACTGCCCTACACACCGAAAAACACACGTATGCGCTTGGATGTGTACACACACACACACACACGCTATGCGCTCCCACACACACATGTGAGGCCCTGGCAAGGCCCTGTTTGATAAATGACACACGTCATTGTGTCAGGAGAGAAGGGTGGGTCTGTGATGTATGGTGCGGACGATGAGAGGGGGAAATCGACTGTTTGGCAGTGAGACGGCGCTCGTCTACTCGCTTGCTCTCCTCCGGTTTCTGGAAACCTCCTAAAAGCACGCACCCGACATACATGCATCCACATAGACACGTTAACTCGCAAACACACCACATCAAGGCACGGTCTGATACAGAAGCTCACGCATACATGAGCTCAAACCCGAAACACCAGATATTCTGTCTGGGTGAATGAAGAAGAAAAAGGTCTCTCTGCTTTTTCTCTCTCAGTTTCTCTTTTTTTTTTTTTTTGGGCTCTCTCTTTCTTCGTGTGCCACTTTCTTTCTTTTTTTTTCAAGCCCTTTGCCTTCTCTGGCTGAGTTACAGAGAGAAAGAGTTCATCGAGGAAAAGGAGAAGAAAGGGAGAAAGAAGCGACTGCTGGATCTGGGCAGGCGAGCGGCGAGGGGGGCGCAGCGATATCAATCACAGTCCCGTTTGGCAACAGAGATACTAGTATTTCAAATAAAACAGCCAAACCTAGACAAATAGCCTTAACATGGGGCTGTAACCTGAGCACCCCCCTCCAGCACCACCCTGAAACTTCTCATAAAGTGGAGAAACAGAGGGCTAAGCTTCTGCTTTGTATTTCTTTTTTTCCCCTCTTTTTTTTTTTCCTCGCCGACTATCTCTCTCCTGCCTCCTTTCTCTCTTTGTCGCTAGCAGGCGAGGTGGCTGACATCTGCAGAGTGCATTTAAAGAGAAAAAAATGTGTCAGAGGAGTGTGATGCACTCTTTTGCACGCATGCACACACACACACACACACACGGGCGGCCCCCCTTGCTCGGTTTCATTAGCTCACTGGCAGGGTGGCACTTCTCAAGCTCATTACTGAGGAAGGATTTATGGCGCGGCAGCCAGTGGCGGAGAAAAGGCATCTGTCAATAATTGCAGGGAGCAGCAACTCCCATCTCCACCAGCTTTGAAATCTCATTAGGTATGCAGTTATCAGGCATAAAGATCAAAAACATTACTCAGCTCCGACAGAAACCGACCAAGAAACATTAATTAGCAACAGGCCCTCGCAGTATAAAATAAAACAGCCTTCCTCCTCACTCCTCTCATCTCTCTCTCGCTTCTTTCTCTCTCTTTCAGCATGGTTGACTCTCTCTCTTTCTCTTTCTCTCTCTCTCTCACCTGCCTCCATGCTCTTAACCCTCTTTGAGAACACACGCACACACAAAATAGACAGAAACATGCAGGCGGAGGTGCGTACACTGGTTTACACACACATTTCCTACCACACCCTTGTAAGACCAGACCATATCAAACCATGCATTCCCTGGTTGACTCATAAAACCATCAGATTACACACACACACACACACACACACACACATGCATGCACACACAGTTGTGGGGTTGTAGAGGGTGAGGATAATTCCTAGCATCTGAAACAGATCAGAACATGAAACACGAAGGAGAAAAGGCATGTCGGACTGTCTCGTGGCAGTGACTGAGTAGTGACCATTCAGCCGTGTGTGTGTGTGTGTGTGTGAGTGTGTGTGAGGAGAGAAGAGGAAGGCACTGTCAGCTTGAGAAGGATGTCAGCTCGGGCTGGCCCTGATTACCAGGGCCTCAGACAGGTCCTCACTGGCTCCCCTGCCTTTCATCACAGCCACCATCTTACACACAAACACACACACTCGCATGCACACACACGCACGAGACTGATGGCTGCCAGTCTCGTCTGGCTTCAGCCAAAGCCTGCGTGGGAAAGGGAAGCAAAGGGCTCTGATTGTACGAGCATGAACACAAACACACACACATACACACACTTTGCAGACATAAAGGCAACCCCCACTGAGGGTAAGAAGAAACCCAGACCTGGAGCCAAGCCCAGATGACACTCAAAAGATACACACACACACACACACACACACCTCGTCTTAACACGGTCTCATCATCCTACTGTGCCTGCAGCTTCTTAAACTCCATGAGCCTTTTCCATACGCACACACACACATTACCCCCTGTCTCCTGAACATGACAGGAAGTATAACAGGCTGTACATGCTATAAAAAATATAGCAAACCGCTAACAGAAGCCACTTGTCTTGATGGAAACAGTACTGACTAATTGGCTAAAAGGTTTCATTCCAAAGTTTCTCAAAAACCAAAGAGCGCCGTGATGTCATTCATACTTCAGACCCAATATTTAATAATGAGTGTGACCTGTTTGATTTCAGGACGTATCCTCATAAATCACAACACGGGTCTGCTCTATAGCCTACTATAGGATCGTAGCTGTAAATACACATACAGTATATCTGCTTTTTGTGTCAGCACAGGAAGTGTGTGTGTGTGGGGAGATCTCACTCCGCTCACTCCATTTCCTGTTTTAGCCGTTTTCCCAGGGTACCCTTTGAATCAGAACTCACAGGGAGCAGCGTGTGGTTGGATTAGGACCAATAACCTTTGATCTGTTATTAAAGCTATTATTAAAGTCTATTACACAGTTTAACAATGGACCACGAATCTTACTCTGACACAAAATTAGTTAAAAAACTCATTACCTATGAAAATTTGGACTCTCTATATTGTATATTCAAACAACAGAGTTCTGCTGCCTCGCACATTTGCATATTTTCACCTGAACTGAGTCCAAAATGTAATTGTATATTTTTCCTTACAACTTGTTTATCCTACATTTTTTTTATATACCAAAATGTGTGTGCAGACCAGCCTCTACAGTGGGCCAATACACACTAAGCATTTTATTCACCATATTATATATATATATATATACATTTACAGTGTTTTTATTTTTGTTTTGATTTATTTTTCCAATCCTTCTTTTTAATTGCAATCAGGGTACTTAGTTAACACTATTTTAGGATGTTTGCTCTGATTTATTTGCTACATTCATGAAGACATTATTAAGATTTAAAAAAGCATGCCCCAAAGGGACATAAAGTAAGTATTCTTCATAAATGTTAAGGAAGATTTATATACATATATATATATGATCACCTTAATTCACCATGTTTAGTTACTGCTAATGTTTGTTTGGTTCCTGCCTGAAATAAAATTAAAAAAAAAAAAAAAAAAAAACAATCTTTGCAATATTTCCCTGTATGTTTGTGTCATGTGCTCTGCAACCTCTCTTGCACTCCACCCCTCTTCCTCACAAAATTATCTGTGGGGAGGAAAAAGAAGGAGGCGAGAGAAGAGAGGGAGAAGAATTGGGAGGGGGTGGGAGAAAAAAAAATGAGGAAAGGATGCATCCTTGTGAGCCAATTTAAGAAATAACTGCTGATGCATCAGCTATTGACTGTTTGAGCGCTCGTGATAACGCTCAAGGCGAAACTGGGAGCAAAATGACAGCATCAACTGCCTGCAATAAAGTGCAGTGCGCCAGACCAAGGGAGCTCTAATTGACAGCTGTCAACCTAATGGGAGCCATGACGGAAGATTCTGGGAGAGGGAGGGAAAGAAACACTGTTTATAAACCATCAGCCACTTATCCTCAAGGAAGGGAAGGGAAGGGGGTGGGGGGGTTGGTGGGTAGGAAGAGATGAGGGAGCTCTAGTTCCCCTCCTCCCTCCTTCTTCCTCCCTCCTCCTCTGTCTCCCTCGCTATGATTGTCGTTTGTCTACTTGCTTGCTTTTTCATTTGCTCCTACTTTCTCTTGCCTGTGCACATAATCTTTTTTACAATCTCATTACCTTTCTGTCTTTCCCTATGATAGAATATTTAACTATGCAACAGTTCTCCCACTTTATATCCTCTCTCTCTGTGTCTCACTCTCTCTCTCTCTCCTCTCTTGGTTCATTGTGGCAGAGCGTTGTGGGGCAGGAGCACTGAGAAAAGCAGAAGAAGGCCATAACTAATCACAATGTCAGTTAGCTGCCTGGGAAAGACTCACTCTACACAGAGTATAATGCAGGAAGCAGGATTGAGACTGGAGATGCAGAGAGGGACCGAAAGTGTTCAGCTCAGGATACACGCAAAAGTTAAGAAACAAGTGTTAGTCAGAGACGAGGGTGAGGCTAGTGAGGGCCGATTTGGGATTTAGTTGTATATTTATTGGCGGTCTAACCCTAACCCATACATGATAATAATGTCATTCTAAAGGAAATAGGAAACACACATGCTTTTTATTCAACTATCTCAATAAATACTGTCAGGAGTTAAGAACCATTCACTTTTATTAAACTTCAATTCAAAGAAAACTCCCCTCATCTTTATTCTTCCACAATCTGATCTGTCAGCGGGTACTAAGTTACATGTGAGGATTACCGGACCAATGATCAGCGCATTTCAAAAAAAGAATTAATATGTATTAGTTTGAGTCAGGTGGGAAGCAGCCGGAGTATGAGCATAAAAGGACCGCCGCCTTTCAGATGAATGGCCTGCAGATGGGAAACTTTGAAGCGCTGTTATTCAAATACGTCCACTTCATTAGAAATTGGAGGGGACGACTTTCACTTCAAGGATGAGTAACCTCTGAATTTCATCTTTCAATGAAGGACTTGAGTAATTCTTCTAGCATGTCGTAAAAGGTCATTTCCAGGAAATGTTGCTGGAGGGATGCGAGGGTGTAAAAGACTGAAATGAAAGGTGGTGAGTTTGGGGGGGGCTGAAAAGCATGTAGTGAATAAGACGACACATTTTTTTTTTATCAAAAAGTCACAATTATTTTTTGTAAAAAAAAATAAAAATAAAAAATTTCCCAGCTACAGCGAGTGAGATAAAGATGGATACAAAGATATATAAAAGTACAAAACAGCTGCCTGACATGACGAAAAGGCTCATTTTTGTCACATTATAGCTAATAGCTGTATACTTTTTTAACAAGGTTAATTAGCTTCATTATGCTGACATGTTTCATTAGATTCTATTGCCATCCACTGTGCAGGATTATAGGCTGTGATACAAGGTGCCAGCATATTGTGACATGATATATTTTTAACAAACAAGGTCATTTTCATAGAGATCACCTCTGACAGAAAATGTTCCGTGAAACAGCAAACACCCTGTACTTTCAGCCTCAAGTTCAAAACGCAACGCTGTGCATAGCCAAGCAATGTGAACGTGTGTGAGTCTGTACTGTGGGTATGTGCGAGTGTACCCGCTCCCTCCTGTGAGTGTGTGTGTGTGTGTGTGTGTGAATGTGTGTGAGTGAGTATATCTAAGTGGGCCACTGCATCTCGACTTAGATCCACCGCGAGTGCAACGTTAACACACATCAAGCATGATTAATCTCTCGCTCTCATCTACAATCAATCACACACACATGCATCCGCAGACATGCACACACGCGCGCGCGCGCACACACACACGGAGGCAGAGAAATCACAGAAATCAGCTGCTTTTCCTCCTCGGCTGCCATCTATCTCCTGTTGGACAGAACCAGATCTGTCTTGATGTTAATATTTACATAAATCATGCTTAGCCTCTTTGGACACCATGCTGATGATAGGTGTTTCTGAAAAATCAACGCCGGTGAAAAATCCTCCCACTCCGGGAAAGTGTCATTGAGTAGCTAATAATGACCAGTGTCAACGTCATCAATCTGCAGTGGGCTCAGTGGGAGGAAAGTACACCTTCACACACACACCAACACACGCACACACACACACACGTGTTATGTTAGCACCACGCAGCTGCTACTTACTGCTAAACATCCCTCATTTTAAATAACCTACATAGAAACAATTCATTGCTTATGTGAGGTTATATATATAAAAACCATTTAGAATGTGGAAGTGTAAAAAAGAAAAGAAAAGGCAGGTAAAAACAAAAAAAGTATGTGGGATGTTTGATGTTCAGGCTTCCTCTCCTGCAACAATGATCTGTTTGGTCTGGGCTGGCTTTGAAGCCCACAGACAAAAGCCCGACGCTCGCCTGAGCTTTGTCCTTTCCTGATGTCAGGAGCGCTGAAAAAATAAATACCCCTGCTCAGAAAATGGTGTTTGCGCGCACGTATACATGTGTACATGAATAAGACAGCGTTACTTACATAGACACACGCATCACCGCCTTATCAGACTCTAGTTTATGGTTCACCCTTAACGCTAAATTTCACGAATGACCCGGATTAGCTTTTCTACCCAACTGACGCCATTCACACTCATGAGGCGCCACCACTGTCCAAAGCCTCACCTTTCGGTGGTGGGGGTTGGAAAGGGGGAGCGTGGGGATGGGGGCAAATGAGGACAGTGTAAGATCAAGTTGATTACATCCAACTATGCCACAGACCTAATTGGCGAGCGTGACAGTGTGCGGAGCTTGTCATCTCCAATCATTAGGCCTGTCAGAGATCCATCAGATGCTCGGCTAATTAGGAGAACGCTAATGAAGCTGGCAAAACAACTCCTCTTTTTAGACAGCTGAGTGCGCTCCGTCGCTGGGGTGGGAAGTGTGTGTGTGTCTATGTGTGCGTGTGTCTGGTTTGTTGGAAAGGAGAGAAGAAGAGTGTGTGGTATCACGGAGAGGATGGAGATAGTTGTGGAAAGTTCAAACAAAAACAATGTCTTGATGTGACGCCATGTTCCAGTGGTATACGTACGGTCTGCTTTGGTGCTAACCAATGAGAAAAACATGAAAAGCTTCAAATCAGCAGATTTTTATTGAACTTTTCAGCAAACACGCTGACCTTTAACCAGATTTAAAGCTTTATGTCAGTCCAACAAATGTGATGGTTGAATGAATCACCGCAGCTCAGTATGATCTACCTGCTGCCTTTAACCACAAGAACGCTTCATTCCCTCGACGGACAAAAGAGTGGAGGAATCAGTGACACGAAAGAGAAGAAAAAGAGAAAGAAAGCTGTAAGAGAAAACAACAACTCAAGGTTACCTCCCCCCTCCTCCCCAAGTTCCTAATCAAGGCCTATCATTTGCCATCCTCCCATAACTCTTGCCATCACTAGAGCGCAATCAATTTGTCATCACTCTTTGTGTGCCATGCAGTTCTCCTCAACCTTATAACTTGCAGCTGTGAGCGAGGGAGGGAGGGAGGGAGGGAGTAGGAGATGGGGGGAGGAGGAGGAATGAAGGGTAAAAAATAGGAAGCTGCCAATAGTCTAAAATGAAACTCCTCCCTCGCCTGCCTCGTGTTTGTTCTCGTCCGCTCATCAAAGAAATAAATGCCTCATTTTCCCTCCCGCTCTCACTGCCGGCACACTCACTCGCTCATTCCAGCTGAATAAAAAGGCTTTCAGTCATCCCTCGCATCCATCCATCCATCCATCCGTCTATCCGTCCGTCCACCCATTCCTTTGCCCCCACCCATTGTGTCCATTAGGGATAAAACATTTTGATCAAGTAAGGCCCAGGGCTGAGAATACATAAGACTCTCTCTCTCTGTGCCAGCCTCTGATTGACCATTAGGGCCATTGATGAATGTGGCTGTCAGAGGGCAGACAATTAAATCAAATATGAAACAAAGTCTCTCTGACGGGCCCTTCTGATGGAGCAAACCAGTCTTCCGCCTCGCGATTAGGCTAATAGTTACATTTTTCATATCACTCTATGTGCGCCCTGTGTGTGAAAAGTATTGCATGCTGGTTTATATGTACTATAAAGTCATTGCAGCATATCTTCTGTGCATGCATCACTGCATGTATGTAATTATGTGTGTTAGAACCTGCGTGTTTGTGTGTGTGCACTGGGAGGCTGTAATTTTGGAGAATATACTTGCTGCTTGAGAGTTAAACAAAGTTGCAAACAGAAGTGTGCTCAGGTAAAATGGCTTACAACGAAATGCTAAAGGTTGTGCATGAATCACCGTAATGAATGAAAATAGTAATTAGCGTTCAAAGCCACATTTACCGCAAGACAAAAGCTGCAAATAAAAAAAAAAACAAAAAAAAAGCATTTGTTTAATTGGCTCAAGATCTCAAAATTCGAGAAGACAAATTATTAGCCTCGTAAATGATCTGATGAGAACATCAAAACTCGCCCTCCTCTAATGGGAACATCAAATAAAAGCTGAGTTCAGGTCTTTAACCACATCAAGTCTGAGGTGAAGCAGCAAAAAAGCAAACAAAAAGTGGGGATGGTGGAGGGGAAAGACATACAGAGATGCAATTAAATGATGATGTTAATGGCCACAAGTTTGTGAGGCCAGACGTGACTTCAGCAGGCCCTCCTCTGCTACCAGAGTGAGCTGAGCTGAGGAGGAAAGGCGGGAGGAAGGGAGGGGTGATTTATTGACACTTATCGGGAATGAACAGATCAAAGGCTCGGCCAGATGACAGGTGATCAATCAGGCGTCAAATCAAAGATGGCAATTGTCCATTAAAGCTCTCTTCCAGTATACACTCCCTCCCCGGGCTGTGAAATAATCTTTAGACTAGAAGAAAAGTCTTTCCCAGAAACTGAAGGGAAGAAAGAAAACAGACCTAACCCTGATGAAAAACAAGGATGGTAGATCTCTAGAAATTTTTCAGAGATGTTACTATATTAAAGCCTCAAAGGGATAGACAGTAAAAACAAAGTGTAGGAACAGTTTTTATGTGAATACTGTAGAAATATACTGATCCGACGCGGATAAAATATACTCAAAAACACAATAAGGTCACTAAAACTCAATATTGTGTCTCAAAACACATTCCAAATTTCTGTAGAGAATATTGCAGCAGTACGAGGGTGTAACAGTATCACTGGTAGGCAATTAAACAGTGTAGTGGGGATATTAAAGTGATGCTCCGATTGAAAAATAAAGAGAAAGATACGGATCGTACAAGACAAATGCGGCTAAAAGAGTTTACTTCTTGTAATTTATCGGGTTGTTTTGGAGTTAATCCGACTACTCCAACAGAAATCAGCAAGCGTCAAAGGCCTCTGTGACAGTCAGCTGACCCTAGGGCTCCACCAAACCTCCACAATATAGATCCTTAATCCCACAGTCAATATCTACAAGCAGAGGAGGAGGAAGAGAAGGAGGCGCCGTAAAGGAGTAAAAAAAAAAAAAAAGAAAGAAAGGGGAGATCGAGTTCTCAGAGGCGAGGAGAGAAAAATGAAGGAGGGAAGGAGGAGGATGGAAAAAGGCTTTTTCACGCTGACACTCGTGAACTGGTACACATGCGGCTGACCTGTGACCTGTTTCAGATGCAGTGGAATAACTGGTGTGACTACCTGTAAACACCCCGACCTGCTTTTCATGATGCCCAAGATAAAATACGAATAATCTGCAGACCAAAAATTATTTTCTGCATGGATTCATACAGACAAAATTTTCTTTATTAATCATTTTGTCTGTAAAAAAAAAAAGTGAAGCACGCCCATCATCATTTTCTAAAGCATCAGGTGACGTCTTCAGATGTCTTGTTTTATTCAGCAGATTCAATTTGTGTGATGAAATACAGAGAGAAGCAGAAATCTGTACGACTGCAAACGTTTGACTTTTTTTCTTGAAAAGCGACTCAAACGACTAGAGATTAATTCTCTGTTTGAGCTGGACCACAGTCCACATAGACGATGACCGACGTGCTGCTTATTATTTGTACTTAAAAATCAAAAAAAAAAGAAAAAATGTGGAGTGAATGATCTCTGAAATTCTAAAACTCCCTGGTGAGGAGGTGTACCAGAGGTGTAGTGGATGGTCTTGCACACCAGCTGATTATAACAGGAATTACTACAACAAAAATTATAGGATATGTTTAGTATGAGAGGGGGAAAGTTGTGTTGAGGGCTCTGAAGCTTTGAAAAGTATCCACAGAGCGCTGGATGTTGGCCCTTGTTAGTTTCCAGAACACAATAAGAGACGTTGCAGTTACATAAATGTTACTACAGTGGGTGAGAAAATATCAATGAAAAGTAACTGAATGGGGGAGGCGGGGAGGAGGGGGGGGGCACAAATAGAGAGGGTGAGAGAGAGAAGAAGAAGAAGAAGAAGAAGAAGAAGAAGAAAGAAGAGGGGTCATTTGCAAACCGAAGCCTGTTCTTACCTGCGGCGCGCCGAGGCGCTTGCTGCTTCCTCCGCGGCATGTCTGCTTCAGGGTCCGGGCAGGGAGTTCTTCTCTAGCCCCGGTGATCCGAGGTTTGCCTGGGGGATCCTCGGAGCTTTGATACACAGTTTTCCCCCCTGGGTGCACTCTCAGGGCACCCACATAGATGGGTGTGTGTGTGTGTGTAAAGGAGGGGAGGGTGTGCAGTTTTCGAACACACACACACAAAAAATAAATGAGAAGAAAAAGAGCCAGTAGATGCGAAGATAGTAAAAAAAAAAAAAAAAAAAAAAAAAGAGGGGAGAGGGGGAATTCAACCCCCGTGTTGGTCGCTCTCTCTGTCGGTCGCTGTCTCGCCCGCTCCGCCTTGGATGGACGCGGTGGGAGCAGGAACAGAGGGGGGGCTCCGCGGTAGAAAATAAAAAGCCAGAGAAGGGAGGTCTTTTTAAAAAAGCGCCGTGTGCCTCCGTGTGATCCTCTTTACTTGGCGTCGGAGGCTGCAACAGGCGAGCTTGAAGGGATAAAACCAAATGAACGCGTCAGTCAAAAGTCCGCAAACAAGGGGGACAAACACATCAAGAGCTGACACAACTGAAGCCCTGCGCCTCCTCTACGGTTCAACCTCTCCGCCGCTGATAGGCGTCACGTAGCTCCCTGTCTCTCTCTCCCCGTCTCTCTCTCTTCTATCTCCCCCTCTCTCCCTGCCTCTCTTACCCCCTCTCACTCTCTTTCTGTCATTCACTGCCTCATTCTAGCCCCCCAAAACAGAAAGGAGCAGGCTGATCAGGAGCTTTTGCTCCTGGTTTGAAATGTGCGTAATTGTCAGTCATATTGCAGATTGATCTAAAGAGAGGAGCGGGCGTACGGACACATGGTAGCCTAACAAAAACACACACATACAGTATCATTCACAAGCACACGCAGGCTGACAGCGTGATCCGAACGGGAAATACATACTTACTTTACGGGCTGATCCTCCGCCGCGCTATCCATGAGGTTTTCGCCTTTTTCCCCCGGTAAATCACGCACTGTTCAAAGCCAAGAGGTGGACCAGCTGAAACGTGCCTGAAACCATCTCATAAAATCCATTCGCCTCTGGCAAGTCCTGTTTGATGGTGAGCGAGAAAGAAGAAGAAAAAGAGAGCCACATGCAGCTTTTTCAGTTTGTTATTCTCAGGACCGACAGCGGAGGCGAAAAGAGGAGGAGGAGGAGGAGGAGGTGGAGGAAGGAGGAGGAGGAGGTGACGACCGGGACTGGTCGCCCACACGCTGCCCTGCCTGGCACGGCTACGATATTTTGTCCGAGAGCGCTTTGAAAAATCCGCTGAGGGCAAGTCACGGTGTGTGCGTGCGCGTGTGTGCGCGCGTGTGTCTTGTGTGTGTGCGTGAATCGACGAGATACGTGCTTGATTGGGTCTCCCTTGTTGTAATAATGTACAGGAGGAGGAGGAGGAGGAGGAGGGGACGGGCTCAGGCTGCTCCCATGCATGCAGGCTGGCTGGAGCGCACGGATCAGCCGAAGCTCTAGCGCCTACTGCCAAACACTTTTGTTGGCCGCTGATGGTACTTTTCTCCCTTTTTTTTTCTTTACGTGGCCTGATAGGAGCTATTTAAATCAGCCACGCAGCGAATCAGACGTGTCTCCCAACACTGCGCTCCGCTCTCCTTCCTGCGCCTTAAGTGACCGTCGAGGCGCAAAAAAAGCCCCTCACCAAAGCGCTGTCCCTTTTATTGGCACTGAAAGGAATAAAGTACTTTTTTTTTTTCTTCACAGGTAAGCTCAAAATCCTCCTTAGTTCAGATGTAGGTTGTTCAAATGTTGCCGGAGAGCGCCTTTATTCTCGCAGTGTTTCACCTTACACTGAGGAATAAAAGTTTTTTTTTTTTTTTCTGGATTCAACTGAGTTGGTGAAGTGGATAAAAAAAATATTCTCCTGTATTTTTCAGGCAATCCTCGCGTGGCTTCACGGTGGTGAAACAAAAGGATAAAGAGGATTCTTGAAGAGGGAAATGGAAGGACAAGGGAGAGCAATAAGGGTGAGTTGCCAAAGGCTTGTCTTTCTCTCTCCTCCTGTCTTCCTTTTGCGCCAGATGTGGTGCTGCTGCGCCTCCGTCTCTCACGCTCGTCAATAGCCGGAGAAACAGCTTTCTTCGTCGGATCCGCCGAGGGAATCAGAGAATCTCCTCAGCCTTTCTCCCCGTGTCGCTCCTCGGTTAGAACCGGTGAGTCTGTCCGTTCCAGCTCCGTTCACCGGGCTCGGTGGAAGGATTGGTGATTGGTGACTCTCCGCCGATCGACGATGTTTTCGCCCTAATCTCGCCGCGACTATGTGCGCCGCTCCACCACTGCATGCCGTTAGATCCGCCCAAGCATCTGTCCGTCTTTCCATTGGCGCATCCATCAGTGTCACACACACACACACACACACACACACACACACACACACACACGTACACGCAGCTGCCGTGCGCACATTCCTTGCGATACTACAATACCCCCTCCCACCCCTCAGTGTACACTCAAACATAACACTCATTCACACACGCAAGCACACGCATCGCGCGCGCGCGCGCTCACGGGCGATGGAGAGCTCTCCTCTCCGTCTGATTGACACAATCCACTTTCTTAAAAGCTCGTCATCGAGGGCGCTGCGTTTTTTGCTTCGCGTTTTGCGCTCCCGAAGAGAAACCTGAGTGTTTTCTGTTTGTTTTTGCGTCTCACGGCGACATAATTTTATTCTCCATTTCCCAAATATCTACGAAAGCAGAACAAAAAAAACAAAAACAAAAAAAAAACTTCTTTCAAGCCGCATAATTTTCAAACGTGGAAATATTTCTTTAATTCTTCAGCATACAATATTTTAAAAATATTTTCATTTTCCGGCATTTGTTTGGTGCATTTGGATGAAAAGAATGCGTAAACTCACTGGCCATGAAATGTTTAGACATATTTTACCTGCTAAGGTGAATTCGGCGAATGTGAATTTTGTGTTTTGTTCAGCACCAAATTTCATCATTTTATGATCTTAATTAACTGCAGTTAATGAGGTCGCTTCACAGCTAGAGTACGTGAAGTAAAAATATAAGTCAGTTTCATTTAGTACGCTTAAAATCTAAAGTCAAACTTACCTTAGACTGTTTTTTATTTAGTTCTGTTCTTAGCCAGACTAAGGAGATTTAATTTCGGCAGGCCTGCCTTTTTGTTTTCTGTCTAATTTTGTGTGGCACGTCTGGACAGACTTTAGTCTATCTCTGCTCTTTTTATGAAAATTAAACTCTCCTGTCATCTTGGCTCAAAGTGTTGTGAACCCGGCACGTTCTATTCACTAATGGGGATGTAGACATACAGACCTGACCCAGTACGCCTACCTTAGAGGACTGTGTCTGGGAGAGAGCAAGAGAGAGAGAGAGGCTTTGATTTCCACAGATGCCAAACGCATGAATACAAAACTAAAATGTTTTATCATAAAAATAATTGTCCAAAAGAAGAATTGTTTGTGCTCTGTATAGATTCAGGTCCTAACATTAGATTTAGTGAACTGGGTTTAAGTGCGAAGACTTAACAGTTCGGTGTGGGCCAGATGTGTTTGGAGAGAGTGCATCGCGCTTTTAACTCGCACTTGATGATGAATATAAAAGTGTGGGAGCTGTTTTAGGAGTCGTATTCTTTTAAACAATCGATGAGTGAAATAAAATCACCGGAAAGTCCGCAGACTGAGTGTTAGAACACAATACAGAGACAGTAAAAGGTTTTTGTCAGTGGCACGTCGTTCAGTCTTTTATTTTCTTCTTTTTTATCGAGTACACTTTTACTGCTCCAGAAACAAAGTGACGATATTTGATTCAACTCTCAATAATTGTTCTGTTTGAAATAAGGTCAGTGTTTCAAAATTGTACTTCAGATTATGAAGTCAGTGACGTGCAGTCTGTGCTGCGTGTATGTGTGTGTGAGAGAGACACACACATACACTGCACCGAGAGAAAGAGAGAGAGGGGGGGGTATCACATACACAGAGGCTCACTGATCATTCACCGCTGGTTTACGATATAAAAACATTTACATGAAACTTTCCAAAAGAGTCAGATATTGTGATGAATTTAAAGCTTCGCTGTCTTTAAAACATTGAGGATAACTCTGATCTGTGCAACAAAAAGTGCGTCAATAAGCTCCATAACAGGTAAATCTGTGCGTAATTTCATAATAAAAACCGCTGATAATCACCCATTTATCAAAACAGTTTGAAAACGGTTTGGAAAGTTTGTAGTTTAGTTCGGCCAGAAGACACAGTTTGTTGATATCTGGGAGCCTCTCTGAATTATTCGCTCCAAAACATTATTTTAACTTTTAGATTATTTTTTTTAAAAAGGACAAAACTTCATGTATTATGTATTGAACCAGAAAGTTATTTTTAGGCACGATGCAGACACGCGTTTACCTTTTCCTTTTTTTTTTTTTTCTTTTGGTCATGACCATGGTCATGTTTTTAAACTGAAAGAGCCACCATTAAATGAGTGTCCTGCATGTGTCACACACAAAAACTAAACAACAAAATAAAATCCATATATTCAAACAGGCCTATTATTGCAAAGAGGCCTGTATAGGTGTGTCGCTGAGCTCGTGCCTGCTGCGTTTTCGTCTCCTGGCTGATATTAAAAAACTAAACTGATTGAACTCCAAGTTTCACTGCTGATATGAACAGAACGACTTCTTCCTTCCGAAAACAATATGCATCATACAGCGAAATTTATCTGCAGTGACATATTAGAGTTCCGTGCAATTATAGGAGGCGGACTCTATGAAGGCGGACTCGCACAGGAATATTATGACAGCCGCGTGGATGACTCATATTTGAGTGTTTGAGCCAAAGACTCTATTTAGGGACGTGGGGGGAAATTGATATACATGTGATGAAGTGAAACATTAACAATTATAATATTGATTACACCAACAACTCAAGAGAAAGAGACAGAGTTACCAGTGAGAGCACACGTACACACTCCTGCAGGCTTAAACCGAAGTGTGTGTGTGTGAAACCTGTTTTACGCATAAAGGTCAGTAATTTATGCCGGTGTTCCCTAAGTATCCCGGGTGGTGTGTGCGTATGTGTGTATGTGTGTGCGTGGAGGGGGTGGTAGTAAGGGGAATCGGGACCATGCCTGTGCCTTCTGCCGCTTCTCTCTTTACGCACAAGTCGGAGCTCCAAACGCCTCTCCACGGACGCACGGAATGGCACCGGTTTTGGCGCTCACACTGAAGTGGAGTGAGTCCAAATTCGATCCTGTCGTGTTTATTATAGTAGACCTCGTCTACGCACGGGCGTAACGCGCACACACAAGAATATATTTGTGTTTTGGTGACCTGCAAAATATAATTTATCACACAGATCAGTATCATAAGAGAAAAAAAAAACAAACATATTTTGGGGTTTCATTCACACATTTTCTTTGCAGAAATACGAATGCGACTTTTTTAAGTTCCAGTGTCATGTTCTATTAGCTGCAGGCGCTCTGCCACAGTCCAGACCGGGCTTGAGCAAATTTCTGCCCCCTTTTTTCAAAACGCAAATAGACGCTTTCGGTTCAGTAGAAACATGGTGAAGGTTTAAAGCACAACTACTGTGATTTATCTCTGAGCTCCACCACTCTACACCATCCGTGATTCACTCTTTTTTTCCTCTTCCCTTTTTCTTCTACTTCTTCTTCTACGATGATCACGTTGGCGTGGAGAGGCGGCGGGGTGCACCGGCTTCACGGCACACTGGTTTCTAGTAGACTGGATAAAGAGCCAGAGGGAGGGACAGTCCGCAAGAGCAGCTTGGAAAAAAAAAAAAAAAAACAGCAAAATAAAAAAAGAAAGAAGTAGTATGATCTACTGTATGTGTCCTAAACCTAAACTGTGGCAGAGCACAACAGAACACTGAATCCCCTCTATCCACTCTCAGCATGCGGGGACATTACAGGACAAAAAGTGGGACAATGACTGATAAATATATGAAAGCTGATAAAGTAGGTGACCACATTAACTTGCATGTAGAGTTTAAATGGAAGCTTTCTTAAACGATAATTCTTTCCTAAACAAATGCCCTGATATCAGATTTAAAACTATTTTATCCCCCCAAATCTTTTGAAAATATTTTGCTATAAATCCTGTGAGGAAAAATACAGTTATTAGAAGCAAGTGCCAGAGCTTCACTATTAAGAAAACACCACTTGTGTCAAAAGAAATTCTTGTACTAAGTATGTGTTACTGGGGAAAAAACAACAAATGATCTCTCTATTACTGTGGCCAGACTGAAACAAGTCCACAAGCCTCCTTTAAACTCCTCCTTTAGTTTTAGAAGTTGTTTTCTTTTTCCCCCTCGCAGAAATCTGCTTTTTGTCACCCTGTTTTTTGATTTTCTTCCTCTCAGCCTTTAGGCTGTGCCTGTGGCTGTTTGCCAAAACTCTCCTGCCTTTCCCACCTCAATTTGAGACAGACTGTTTTATTATGTAGTGTTAAGGCTTCGTCGATATCTGAATGACCTCCAAAACTCGCCTTCCCTAACACGGATCGCTGGTGGTGGTATTCACTAAAAAAGAACAGGCACCTATTTGCATGGAGAGAGAAAGAGGAAAAAAAGGAGGCCAGGGTTAGACTCTCCTCAAATAACCTTAAAAGTTACAAACTCCCACCAAAAAACAAGACAAGGCATTGACAAGAGAAGCTGAAAAAGATTGAGTGGATGCTCTCTCTCTCTCTTTCTCTCACTCTCTCTCTCTCTCTCTCTCCCCCCTCCCTTGTGTGCCCCAGCCTCCTGCCTTGTTGGGTGTGCTGCGGAGCTAGCAGGGTTGAGAGGGCAAGTGCTGACCAGCCCTCTTTCTTTCTCTGTCTGCTGTTACTAGGTCACCACACACACACACACACACACACACACACAAAACACAGACACACGCACACATATACACACACACGCACACACATTCATGCACACACACCTCTCCTTGCGGTCAGTGTTGCCACCAGGGAGAGGGGTAATTTAAGCCCTGCTTGATGTAGCCTATTCATCACTGTCCCGTGGTCCGCGCTTCAAAATTAAAGTCTGATCTACAAAGTTAGAGTGAAATGAGATAAAAAAATTGTCAGAGGTCACCGAGGGCCACGTCGGACCAGTCCAAACACAAAGTTGCGGCTCAGCCGGGCTGCTTTTATTATTTCTCTTTGTATTTTTTGGGTTACTGCGTTTGATTTTTGGGGGGAAAAGTCAAATAAGTTGGACGAGTGTTGGGTCAGTGCCAAGAAACGTGAAGGGAGGGCCAGTAGTACTGACTGATGCTTCATTAGCATAGCCTGAATCTGCAGCTATAGACTCATGTGTATCTGTGTCACCGTTAGACTTTAAGTAGTTAATATGACAGTATAATGTGACACTTCTGCTAATATTCTGCTTAAAATGTGATAAAAACAGAAATGCACCCTCAGGTACAAATGAACAACACGGTCATATAAAGATCCGTGATTGGTCTCAACTATAGTCATAATGATAACAACGTTACAAAATAAAAATAAAAATGCTTTATTGAAAATGGCCTCACATCCTCGTTGTTTTGGATACCACAGTCTGTGGGTAAAAATAAAAACAATCATTTCAAAATGAACCAGCTTTTTTTAGATCATTTTTTGAATGTCCTTACCTTGTTAAAACGCAATATGTAGAAAATTATTAAAGTAGTAACCATTCCTTTTGTCACAAACTGGACTTGCACTTTTAATGAAAGCACTAAAATGACCACAAAGAATTGTGATTTCACCAAATAAGGGAGTGTTTCGTGTTCAACATGGACTTACATGCATTATTTGGGATTTGGGAGAGTTATTGCTGCATAAAAAGTTCTGTCAACACCAATCAAACGAAGAGCATGTGGAAATCTGTACTGTTTAACACACGTTTTACAGCTGGGGTGTCCGAGACTCAAACAAAAGCAGGTCATCTGAAGCATGTCAGCAGTTCAAAATCAGCTTTAGAAGCAATTTTTATTAAAATTGCAAAAAAAAAAAAAAATCCTGCAGATAAAG
This sequence comes from Miichthys miiuy, assembly GCA_036365135.1. Taxonomy (NCBI): domain Eukaryota; kingdom Metazoa; phylum Chordata; class Actinopteri; family Sciaenidae; genus Miichthys; species Miichthys miiuy. The sequence goes on from CM071603.1 coordinate 3,806,035, forward strand.
CAACCATAAGCATGTTCTTTTGAGCTATGGAAGCTCGTTTCCAGGACAGCAAACTGAACATGAGGGTTAAAGATGCAGTGAAATTAGCTTCCTTCATACACATTGTTAGACGAGGAGGTCGGGGACGAGGGAGGAATCAGCAAATTGGACCGCGACCACGCACATTTTTGCTGATCCCCGCACGCGACCCGTGATATTTCTCCTCTGGCTTGTACGACTCACAAGCTAACGAGGCCAAAGGGTTGTCTTGTAGTGCGATCTGATTGGTTGAAACAATGTATATGTCCCTGAATACAGAATGAGACACAGTGAGAAACAATGGGAGGAAGATCGTTTGATATCTAAATGCTCTGAAATGCTTTGTTTAACATCCGAGGAGGAAAAGATCTTTATTAATTAAAGACCAATAAAGATCACTCTTCATTTCACTGTATCTTTAAATGAGGAGCTCTAATCATGTTTTTCATCGTACAATAAGTCATAAAGCGTAAAGCAAACTCACAGACTCTGATATTTTTAGAAGGAGTAGGTATTTCTGAGGAAATGTTTGTGTCTAGTGTCTGATGCAAGTCTGATGAGTTACACTGTTTATCAGCATACAGTGTGACGGCACACTGCTGAGTGAGTCACTGCTTCCTCCTTACTGTGTACATGTGTGTGTTTTGTGTGCATGTGTGTGTATGCGTGTGTGTGTCTGCGGAAACCAGGCTGACAGCTGCAGCTCATTACAGGCACTATTACTGATGGGGACTGCTGGGGGAAATTCCTTCTTCCACAGAGCAAACCACCCTGTTTACCACACACACACACACACACACACACACACACTCACACACACAGGTCGCGCTTATTCATAAACCAGAGCTGCAACATCTGTAAGTGAAACAAAAATGAAATAGAAACATTTACTAAACATTTACTCCTGAGTGAAAAATGAAGAAAAAGGAAGCTATCTTCTATAAAAGGAGGTGACACATATTACATCCTTCCAGTTGCTGGAGAGTGAAAGACATCCCTCACCTGTGCATGAAGTATTCTACATGTAGTACACAGTACGTCGTGTAGGTGTGTGTGCACATAAACATAAACACACACACACACACACACACACACACAGACAGCCACAGGGTGAGCAGACTTAAGCGGAGATGAGATCACCAGAGCACTCTAAGCCTTGCTATATTGGCAAACAGCAGCGTCTTACTTACACACACACACACACACACATACACACACGCACACACAGCCACAGAGTATACAGTGTCCAGTGACGTTAATGAGAGGGCTGAAAGCCAGAAACACATGTGCTAGAGTCATTAGGGAAGACTTCATAGCTACACTTCAGGCCACTACACTCCATTACTGTACTTCATTGGTTACACTGCTCGAAAATAGCGGTTTCTCAAAGTCAGGTTCAGGGACCACCAGGACTCCTCCGAGGAGCCCAGGGGAGTTCCTCTTTAAATAAAAAAAGGAGAGTTACCTGTTTTTCTTTCTCCAGTGTATTTGAAGCAGTGTGTTGCATGAATACAAGAACACGGGGATCATAACTTTTGTGAGAAAAATTCAGACACTATTAGTTTTTTATCGATTAGTTATTTTTCCTGTTATTATTTATGGTGCATTGATTCTAGTAGTTTAAATAGTAGTTGCATTTGTAGTAATGGGTGTAGGTGAGCTTGTTTATTTATGTCTATTTGTCTGTTTGTGAACTGAAAAGCATCAAAGAAAGAAGCATTGTGAAAAAGAGCAGAAAGAGAGGAGGCATACAAACAACTCTGTACACAGCCATTTGTAGACTGATTTCAAAGTGTGTTAGCACATGGTTCAAATTTATGGATCTGTATTATCAAAAAAGACAAATAAATAAATACATTTTCAGATTTTGTTATTCAATATTTTTTCTTATTGGAAATGAATCCCATGAAAAGACCAACGAATACCAACACAGTCCACTCAGCCCCAAGTCAATCTTTTTTTCAATGGGGCAAAAATCTAGTTTCATTTTGTTTCTTGTTTTTTTAAACAAAACCAAGACATGTTCTTAAGACTGCTGCCTGTTTCACCCTAAATTGTACTCGAACACTAATTCTGTTATAACCCATGGCTATTTTCAGCCAGTGGTTAATACAGTGTCATGAGTATTAATAATGCCACGATGGCATATGTGGGACTAAATCAAAAATACAAAGACATACACATGTTTATTACAGTAAAAGATCGTGTGCAGCCGTGTAAGTCACTGATGAGTTTTGAGTAGTTTTTGGACACCAGTGGAGCTCCATGGCACAGAGAATAAATCAAGCCTTGACCACACAGACAGCGCTCGTTACGAGGATCAATCCATTGACTGGTTTTAGTCTCTTCATTTGATTTATTGACAATGAGAAAAAAAAACTTTTTCACACCAGATTTATCATTTATGGACAGAGCAGATTTTACAGTTATAAAGTCATTTTAAAATTGATCTCAGTAAGCAAATCACAGGTGGACGAGAAGATAATTAAACAAAAGCATGTCCTATATTTACAAAATGAGTCTCGCTTACAAGCTATGTGTCTGTTAATGTTTTCTGGGGCCACATTATATTAAAACATATTAAAATTATATTTGTTGACAGGTAGATGTGTCAGAAGCTGACAGATAGTTTGGAACATTTCGTTGTTGGTTCCTGGCAGTACTGTGGTGGTGAAAAGCATCACCTGCTCACACAATAGTGTTAGAATAATAGAGTTGTGAGTTCAACAAAAAATGAAAAAGTCAAACATAAAATGTGTGTTTCATTTGATTGATTTGAAAGCTGTGAACGGGTCTTTCATCAGCATAAAGGCAAAATCTGAACTAGTGGACACTCTATATAACTGCAACTGTAAGAGTAGGCCATGAAAATCAGGAAATCATTTTGTCCACAAAGATTTATGATAAGCATATTCTGCCATAACCCAATAATGCCATACTCTGTCTCTATCCTGTCAAGAGCAGAGGAAGAGCGATAGAGAGAGATGGTCCACTCCATGCTGTGATCTATCTGTTGCATTAATCAGCCTCTTAAATTGGAATGGGCTGCTTTTATTAATTATGTTAAACGTTATGATGGTAAGGCCTCTCCTACCATCCCTCCCGCTTTGTTTTCACACACGTAGGAAGAAAGAGAGAGGGCAGAGCGAGCTTCATTACCAGCAAAAGAAAAGAGAACATGGGATGATGCAAAAGTGAATGTAGTGAAGGAATGCATGAGAAAAAAAAATGAGAAGTGACACAGGGCTGTGTAAAGGGCGGTGGAGTCTGTTTGGCATCTCTGACTTTCAAATGTCTACAGGCAAAATTAGTGGAAAAGTAAATCTGGTGCGGACCTGACATTAATTTGAAAATTCCCATTTTATTTTCACTGTTTTCTTAAAGCAAACTTACACCAAACTTCCACAACACACATGAATTAAATAATTTTTTATTTTTTTATTTTTTTTATCAGTAAGTAAAGTTCAAAAGTTTAAATTCAAAAAGTTTACAGTCAGTCATTTATTAACTCTGAGTCAAAGAGCGAAATCTTCAATCCAACATTGTAGAGCAAGTGGATTTATGTTTATGTGAGTGGATCATGTGCATTGTGAATGAAAGTAAATATTATTTATTTATTTATTTATTTTTTAATGGTTCTCGGTCTAATCAAAGCTATTTTACTTATTCAGATAGAAGTCAGCACAATTCACGCTAATGGTCATCTGATACTGATGTGCGTACATCCGTCTGGCACGGTTCAGAGAGATCACACAGGTTGTCGTCTATCCTTGAATTAAAACACAAAATGTTATTTATCCAAAGCTGCCCTCCTTCTATTTATTCTACACACGTGATGGAACAAAACATGTTTTCATTGAAATAAGATTCTAAATGCTGACCATAGCCAGCAGAGAATATGCACATTCTATAGAAAAAAGTAAAAATCATCAAAAGTGGATCAAAACTACATCAGACAGCAGAGATACACTATACAAACATATGAAGAAGTAGAATCTGACAACTTTATTTCCAGTAATCCTCTGCCTAAAGTGAACAGCTATCACTAATTAAAATTAGGCACTGATAGTAAAAGCTGCGTCTGTACTCAACAACAGCAGAACAAAGTCTGTCTAAGAGCTCATTTTGTAAAAACAGATTTCTTTTAACCAGCAGCCATGTTGGAGGTTCAGTAAAACACAGAATGGGGCAATTAGAACCAGAAACCAGAGACAATGCACGACCTGGGGGACAGTCACAACCTATGCCCATGTGTCTTCTGACCAAGATCACAATAATAGTGACCCAGGGCGGGTCACAGCAACACATTTTAGTGACAAATCAACCACAGAACCAAAGAAGACACGTGACTTTAAAGCATCCTCTATCCTGTTACACTGAAACACAAAAACACCATTCCAGATGTGTTCTAACGTGTGCCAGTGATGGTGTGTTTTTAGCAAACTTTGTTTTACTTGTGTAGACATGTGAGTGTCCAACTTGTGTATCAGAGATCTGCATGGCGTGCAAAGATTACAAAACTCCTGAGTCGTGCACACAGCTGACATTCACACCAGCCCCCTCCTATGCATCCAGTGCATTTTGGGGTCAGTTTTAGAGGAAAACTGAGGAGAGCAGTTTCTTTTAGCTTTTGGGGGATCTGATGGCGTATCTGGTCATTACAAATATTGTTGGGGACAAATTTCCATATTTCATATATTGGAGGGGATGTGACCCCTGTCTCCTGCAGCGATTGCATGCTTGCTGATACCAGTTTTTTAATACTTAGTGCTTTATGAGGTAGACTCACTGATATGAGTTCAAATCTGGGGTTCAGACTAATTGCAGACACCCAGGCCACTGGAAAATATCAAAATAACAGTAATGATGATAGTGATAATAAATCTGTATTAAAAACCCTGAATAATTAATTAAGTCCTTCAATGAAGTTGGTAGAGGAACTCTTTTATGAAATGCAGTTGGTTCCTTTTTATACTATACCAATCTCAAACAAGTTGTAGTTTTGCATATTAGATCACGACTTAACCAAAGATCCTTTGTAAAACAGAAATGCATCTTTTGGCTCATTCAAGAGCCTCTCCTCTGATGAAGAGAACCCTTTTAGAAAGGCATTATCATGTGCACCTGGTTTTAACACCAATTAATCATCACTATATTCATTTTGAAACATTAAAAGAGAACATTTTGCTGCCAGTTACTTGAAAATCCACTCTGACAGGACTATGCTGTGAAACTAAAACAACTATTTTTTGCTGTAAGTGGTGGTCCTCTGCTCAGACGGGCATCCCAGAGTGCTTACATTAATGTCGAGAAGTTCAAGTGTTGCTTCAGTATACCCAGGTCGAGGCGTTTTGGGGGTTTTTGCGTACTAGGTGTAGTCCACAAGAATCCATGTCATTCTGACATGATGTGCTCATAGACTACACAAAGCTGATAACTCATAATAATTTGCTTCAGTGCTATGTATGTATTATTTTTTTACATCTACGCCAAAACCTACTATCTCGTATATATGTTGTATCTGGGCACATAGTGGAGGGTAAATCCAAGTAAACTCTGTTTACTCACCTATTTTCAGATCAACTGTATAAATCAATGAAGGAAAGGTGGGTAAATTACAGCTTGTACCTGCTTGTATCAGTATTTAAATCAATGGCAAAACAATTTCTTAACACTAAAAGTTATTGTAACTATTAACCAAACAGCAGCAATTCTCATCAGACTCTGCCAGCACTTAAGGATAGTATTCCAACAATATAGTAACAAGCTATTAAGTACAATTGTCTGGTACATGAATGAGTTGGGCGGACCCAAAGCCCCAAGCACTCTCTTCAGTATTTTTCGGCATAGGGGCAGTGGTTCTCCATGTACAAACGCTGGGTTTGGCAGCAGATTGAGTGGAGTACATGGGCTTATGGTGTTGAATGATCTGAGCAGTGAGCACATACAGGTATGGTAAGTCCAGATGGGAAAATGTGTCACCATCTGCATCGCCTAAAGCAAGCAAAACTTTGTCACACCCTTTGTAACCCTGTTTAACATTGTAATGCTTCCATTTTGATCGCTGGCAATTAGTCTAGTGATATATCAAAGTCGAGTAGGTGGGAGAAGATGAAAGCGTTTTTCAGCGCCGGACTTAGACTGCAAGCATAGGGCTATTTCCCACAGGCAGCATGTCCCAGTGAAGACCCGATATGTATTGAATTTGAAAAATAATTGGTACAAAAGATTTATTTGTTCATTTTTTGTTACCGCTAACTTAAAGGCCCGTGCATTGCACCGTCAAAACCAGCCCAAATTGAGCCTGTTTGTTTACCTGGCTGCTTGCCTGAGGTATAGGCTGGGTCCAGGTCTTAGTTTTGAGGTTCCTCTTCAAAGGAAAACTCTGTCATTGAATCTTTCATTAAACAGGAAAACCATGAGCTTGCTCAACCACAGGAAGCACAGCAGGCCAAAGTTTAACTAGTAGGGCGGTAAGCTGCGGTGGTTGTTTACAACTGACAGCTTGAGTTATATCAAATTAGCCGTAATTTCCTCTACTGTCAAATCTGAGACCTGGACGCAGCCCATTACATCTAATGCTTACTGTTACCTTGCCAAGCTAATGCAGAGTATTGGCTACAGTCCATCTCATCCCCCTTTTTCTGTTGACCATAGCAAATATTTTCATGACACATGGAGACAGGTGATTGGCAGATTTAGAGAGAGAAAACATTTGAAACGTTTGAAAATGACCATACGAGCTTCACACAACAAAACAGTTGGGTCAGGCGGCGGCTCTCACTGTATTTTAATGTAATGTAAATGTACTGTTATAATGCAATGCTAAAAGATGGTTTATGTTTGAGTGGTATTGATGGATAAGGTGAAACATTAACAGCCCCATATTAGCTCCTCTAACTTGCTATAATGTTATTGCTTCCTATATACAAGCATAGCACTGCGTTGCAGAAACACTCAGGAGTTAAATGCCGTATATTGCAGGATGTATATCGAGTGTGTGGGAGCCACTCCACATTGACAGCTTCTGTGGATACAAATCACGGGCCGATACTCTCGTCACGTCAACCCGTGCCGAGCCCGGAGCCACTTCAGCTGCACCCGTGTGTTTATCTTACTGTGACATTTCTCCCTGCTGTTACGCCGGAGCCTCCCTCCTCCACCCACTTCCACCCCAACGCCACCCTGTAAAAGATACCTGCTAAATGGAAGGAGAGACAGATTAATTTAATGGTGGTAGAGAGCTACAGAGAAAGTATGGTAGGGTGAAAGAAAATGAGCACACATTTGTCCGCCGTGACAGTGCTGATGCTGTCTCGCTTGTGAGAGGCCCTGATGTGACACAAGGGACAGCTGATTCTGCATACATATGCTGAGCAGTTCCAGTGTAAGGAAACCAGCTGAGCCCGTATGTGTGTGTGTACCGTGGTGGTCTTTTAAATTTGTGAGGATTAGGTTAGAATGTCAAATTGGTTATCCGTCATATGTTATGATCAGGTTGAGGGTTAAGGTAAGTAAGGGATGTAGACATCAATCACAGGAATTTGTGTTTAGGGTTTGGCGTAAAAAGGGTGCATTTGCGTATGCAATGTGTATGCAATAATGTTCATATACAATCAACACGGTAATTTGCGCGCATGACATTTATTATTCCTTAAAAACATTCATACAGACTATATCTGCAAAACGTTCGCTGTCAATATATTTCATTCGTTTTCACACTATATTAACTCCGTGGCATCAAAGCACGGTTAACGTTGTCGGGGCTTTCTTTATTCGAATCAAAGAACTTGATTATGGTTTGGGAAAGATTGTGGTTTTGATTAAATACTGAAAAAGTGACTTGAAAGACGCGTTGACGTATTCAATATTAAACCAAAAACAAACTTACCCAATTGGAAAATGTTGGCAACAGTCCATCAATCTGTTTTTTTTTTTCAAGTGGAAAGTCAAATCAGTTTTCTTCACATATGGCTCAGAATCACAAATCATAATTTGCCTCAAGGGGCACTTGTTTTAATTTTCAATCACAGTGTCAAACATCGCTCAAACATACAGGTGGTAAAAACTAAAGAAACACAGCTGCCAGCACTTCCTCTGCTTCACTGAGTATGAAAGTAATGTGAATCATATGCTATGGCTTTTGCAGTCACCTATGGTAGATTTTTTTGGACCATGACCATCATCTAAACACAAAATGAGAGACTATGTTTTGGAAGAATTCTGTTCATCCCCCAGGGACTTAGATAATCTGTGACAAGGGAGCTGTTCTGGAGGCTCAGGGTGGCCCAAAACCTCATTAAGAGATTTAATGTATTCCTTTAATTTGTCACCTTTTACCAAAATTTAACTAATTAAATGAGAGGTACATTAAGTATTTGTAAGAGATAGTGGTAACAGGAGTTATAGTACCTAATAAAGTCCCCTCTATCCTGCATATAATACATCCACAAGACAAACATCTGTCAGCTAAAATAAGCTTTAGCATTGAACTGTGAGTGCGTCTCTTTGCGTTTGCCCCCCCCCTCGCCAACATAAACTTACACTGACCTCACGTTGAACCAACATCCATATGCTTGTCCACGCCTCTGCATGAACAGTGGATAGGATACTGTGTTAAATGGGAGCGCCCTGGGGTGCAGCGGCCACAGTTTCTCCCTTACAAACTGGCGGTCGGGTGCCCTTGGGCCCCGCAAAGATGCTGGCTTGACTTGACATCCACGTCTGCTCCACGCCTGTCTGAATTAGGGCTTCACTGCTGGGCTCAAACGGCTGACAATCTTTCCTACCTCATGGGGAGGCCAGTGGAGAGGTCATTATGCTCAAATGATTCCTCCCCCCCTTTCCGCAGAGAGAGGAGTGCTAGCTTTAGGATATTTAGCGACACAGAGGATTGTTTACCGGCGTGATTTTCTCGATGTGTCCGCTGCACCTCAAAACGATGGCATTCTCGTCGGCGCAAGTGTTGACCGATGCTCGTGGAAATAGGAGGCGACGTTAAACAGATGCTGACCAGCAGATCACCATGAACAGGCCTCCGAGGTTTTGGACCCCCACTCTACTGTATGTGTGTGTTTGTGTGTGTGTGCGTGTAGTCCAAAGGAGTTTGTGAAGGCTTTCCCTCTGAAGTGTCAACCTCCCAGAGAGAGGATCAAGTGCTAAGCTGGGGACTCAGGAGCTCAGTGCCTGGTATGTGTGCGTGTGTTTATGTGTGTGTGTGTGTCCAGCAGCCCACACTTGTGGTTTTAGGGATTGAGGAAGTGATATATCCTTTTATCTGTTACTGTGGATGAGCACAAGCCTGACCGGAGTCAGCCCCGCAAGGCTAAATCCACACACTCAAAGGATGGATCAGTGTGTGTGTGTGAGTGTATGTGTGTGTGTGTGTGGTTAGACATACAAAGGTGTATCAGAGATCAGGCCTTTCTCCTGAGGGGTAAGAGCAGAGTTGAAAGGTCAAACACACATGTGGGGGGTCAGTGAGCAGCCCGGCAAGCGGAACTGAAACGTCATACACACAGACACACGCGAGTCAGTTATTGTGTGTGTGTGAGAGAGTGTGTGTGTGAGAGGCAAATTAAAAGAGACTTAGAAGATGAAAAACATTAAGATATAGAATCATGCTGTTTGCATAGGACAACTGTGTGTATCTATCTCTGTTAGCACTTACACACAGCCTACATGTTAGACCATACGTCGATGTTTTTCTGCGTCTTTCCTAACTGACAAAGTGTCTATATTAAAGCTGTGAATTTTCACATAAGATTAGGTTAGGATTTAATGTTAATGGTTCAGCATAGAATCTGAATAGAATACTGATTTTCATTTTACAAATTGCTGTCACCGAAAGTAATGATTGCAAGTAAATTAACAGAAGCTAAATGACAGTTAAAGAATAGTAACAGGAGAGCTGCTGGTGTCACGCCATGCATCCATTGATTTAAAAGATAAATCAAAAAATTAAATAATAATAACATATCTTTATGGATGGCACCCAGGTGGATGTTTAACAGTTTTAGGCTTGTAATAAATATAAGCTAACACTGTGGTTCCCAGTCTAGCTTTGTGTGTAACTTCTTCATATGAAAAATTTGACATGTGCCTTTGAGTGTGAGCAGATGAATTTTGTCTTATAAAATTGCTTCATTTGAAAACTTTGAGTCCTTAACAGCTCAGTCTGTATTTCTACAAGACAAAAGATCTGAAATGATCAACAAAATTTCATGTAGAACACTTTTTTTTTTTTGATTTCAGTGATCATCTCATGACCCCCGAGATTCATCTTCTGAACCCTTGTATCCTGACCTCGGGTCAGGACCTTTTCACACTCAACGAAACAAAACCAAGAGCTGTTCTGAAGGAACTGAAATCATTTGGTATTCATAGGGACAATTTGAGAATGTGAATCTCCAAATTACAAATTACCCTCACCCTTTTTTTTTTTTTTTTTTAAAGGCTGGAACTAGCTGACAGTATTAGGAATAGGAATATGTGTGCTACACAGAGATGGAGAGATGAGTGAGCGGGAACGCTGTAAAACAGATTACGCTGAATTATAAGAGAGAGGTGTGGACAGTTCAGACAAGCAGCGCCAAAACCAGACTGGCAACATGGAAAGCTCCAGAGAAGAGGGGCAGTGAAACACGTAGCTTCATAAAACCACCAATGACACCTGAATTATTATGAAAATATATATATTAGAAATGGATATTGTTTTCTAGTAATGTATAGAAAAAAAGCTACGTTTATATTTTATTCCTGTTTTGAATTAAAATGTCACGGATCATACTCAAGTTTGACTCCATAGTTTGATGGGTAAAAAAGTGAATACAGTGTAAAGGTTAATCATCATGTCTGGTAATTGCTCAGCATGTGGGTCTATTTGTAGCTGCAGATTTGTCATTTCATTTAGTTTTTGATACCCAGATCAATAATTTTACAAACCAAACCGACATTCGTTGCAGCTCTGTGCGAACGAATGGAAAAAAAAACTGTTGTGCGAGTGACTGTTTTACACTGCTAATATTTGTCATATAAATAGATACCGTATTAGTAACTGTGATCAAGTCGACAGTATGGTTACACATTTTATAATTATTCTATTAAATCTTTCTCTGTCTTTACTCTATTTATAAAACACGGCGAGCGCACTCCGTCAGCCTACAGAACATGACACTCATGACGAGGTGATCCTCTCTGCAGGAAATAAGGATGCACAGGCGATGTGATTTTACCGCTCTTTACGTATCATACTGTGGTTCGTGTGGTTGCAGCGGCGGCGGAGGCGGAGGCTGAGCAACTTGACAACGCAGGGAGAAATGTGTTAAAAGGCAAACCGTGTTTGTCGTCGTGTTTTCACAGCTACGATCTAAACTACAACAAGAGACGGTGTTACTGCGAGGACGGAGGGACGGCACGGATTGGTGCTCCCTGGTCACAATCTCATCCTTCTGCTTCTTCTTCTTCTTCTTTGTTTTTGGGCAGGTTGGTGCGAAGATCATTCGTTATGATCCATCCGGTGCATTTGACCTCAAGCGGAAACAAAAATCTACCCGGGTATGAGCGACCGTATGCACGCACACACACACTTAGGTGCAAAGAAACACACTCATCTGTTAAAAAGGACTGAACACATCACTCTTTACTAAGTAGAAGTTTCACTCATCTGTCCTGCCTCGTTCTCCCATCTGTCCATGTCATCCCTCACTATTCCACTTCCACATCACCCATCAGTTAGTCACACACACACACACACACTCACACACACCTCTCTCCACATCAGCCATCAGTTTGTCCGACAGACACATAAATGTACATCTCACATTCACGCACAGACTCACCGACTCCTTTACATCACACGTCAGATCACCCCAGATTCACACACACACACACACACTCACTCACTCACACACACACGATGCATCACACATCAGTTATATCTTTTATGCTGAAGGAGAGAGGGGGTGTTGGCAGTGGTGAGGGGGGAGTTGACAGGGGAGAAGAGGAAGTACACAGGAAATACATTAGTTATCACTCCCATGTCTTCTCCACCTTTTCACTTCTTGTCTCCACCCGATGTCTCAGACCCCAGCCGAGCTGCCTCTCCTTCTCATCTCCACCTCTTTCCTTTTCTCTTTCTGTTTCTCTCTTTCTCTCTCTCACACACACACGCCTCTAAAAATGACTTCCATGCTCCACTTTAGTGTCGGGCCCTGGGATCTAGATGACACTTGGCAAGCCGCAGAAGCCGCGAGACAACTGGATGAAATATTTAAATGAAAGACGGCAGGGGTAGGAAGAGGTGAAGAAAGGAAGCGGAGAAAGAGGGAGAGAAAAGGAACACAGGACAAAGGACGAGGGAAGGAGAGAGTGACGATATTCAGACGGTGAGCAGAATGTGAAAGGATTTCTTTTCTTGGCAAAGAGAGGGGCTGTGTGACAGGAAGCGCAGATGGATTGGCTTTCACCTATAAAGTAGCCTGTAGAGAAATAAACCAATATAGTATGAGATCACATCGCTTTGTCTTGGAATCATCTGCAAGTCTCAGTATGTGTCAAAGTGCTTTCAGCGCCGTGCCAGCTCAGCTGCTCAGAGGAGGGCAATGAATCTAAGACACGACCGAATGAAATGTAACTTTGTTACAGCGATTTTCTGACCTTAGAATTAAAAGCTTCTGCCTGACTTTTATGACTTTTATCTGACTAAATACTAACGCCAGCATGGCCACAATGGCCTCAATGACAGCATGCTGATGTTTAGCAGGGTTACTATAATCACAATATTAGTTTAATGTGCTAGCATGCTAACACTTTATATCGCTGAACAGAAAATACAGCCGAGTCTGCTGGGAATAACATGAGTTTTGCAGGTATTTGGTCATAAAGAAAATTGAAAATCTGACCTGCATCATGGTGCTAAACTTATTACAATTCATCCTGAGGGGAACATGAATGTCTATACCAAATGTTACGGCAATCCGTCCAATATTTCACTCAGAACCACAAATGTCAAGCTCATAACGACACCACAAGAACAGCCATGGACGTCGTGCAGAAACCATAGACAGTTCTCTAAGTTTGACTTTTTAAAGACTAGTTTTGGAAAGTATATGCAAATAAATATTATTATTATTACTAATAATAATAGTAAGTAATTAATATTAGTAGTAGTATATGGCCAAATCACAGAGATCCATCCACTAGTTCTGTAATCTAAAAAGAGACATTTCAAAGTCAACTGTAAGGTTCTATAAGAATACAACTGCAAAGCCAATCAGTGCTCAGCTTGAACCCTTGAAAATTAATTCTCATTGCTCTGTGATCGAGATTAAAGAAGCTTCAAAGATCATAAAATGGTGCACAATCAGATGTTTTGAAAACTGATAGATAAATTGATGTTTGCATTGAAGACATTATGAATGACACTGATGCAAACTGCTGCTAATTTGTGTTATTTTTATCCAGCTTGTAAACTGTAGCCAGTCACACAGCGCATGCTAATGTCTGTTTGTATTCGTAACCCGACGTTCAAACTTTCAGGAATCTGAGTGAATGAATGCACGGTTTAATTGCAAGAACATTAGTAATCTGATGCGAACTCTACAGCGCTCCTAACAGAGTTTGTGTCTGCTGATGACTCACCTACTGCTGCAGACACACAATGATAACAGCGACTACATTCAGAGCTCTGAGGACCCGAGCTTGTCGAGGAAAAAAAAGTAGATGCAGATTTCCGAGCAGAAAAGAGACCAAAAACACAGCAGAGAGAGGAACAGTGACAAAGACAGAGACCCTCAACAGGGATTAGTAGAATTCGTTGCATTTGCATAGGTTTTAAATACGCTGTTGTTAACTAATTTAAAATGTGTAGCAGGGTATGTGCTTTTAATATTTAATACATTGATTATGTGTATTAAAAGAAAATAAGAGCACAGTCTGTTTATTTTCCAAATCAGTGCTCTCATTTCTGCCTCAGCAGAAATGAGAGAAAATGTTCTCAGTTTTAGGAGGTTCTATCTACAAAATAAAAAAAATATGATGAAATTTTGATGTTATATATTTAGTGCCTATTATTTTGAGAACTTTACTGCATGCCATTTTTGCTATCAAAGATGTGAACACGTTGAATCCCAATATCTCAAACCAGGACTGTAGATAGATCTTGGCTGGGGCAGTCCATTGCCTTCGTCCATTGCCTAAAGTGCAGACATCCATATCCCATACAAGATACAGTAAGGTGCATGTACAGTATATGAGTACTGTTCATTCAGTTGTCTACTTGCTCTCTTTAATTATTTTCTCAGCTGCATGCTGGTTGCTGCTGGTGCAAATGCTTATTTTAAGGTGCATGCATGTGTGTGTTTTCCCTGCGCGCGTGTGTGTGTGTGCATATCCTGTATATAAATAATTGTACTGTATTGTACATTCGTAAACGTGTGCATGGGTTTGTGTTTGTACTATAATTTATGCTTCTCTGTGCTGCATCTCTGTGTGGTTCCCATCACTGTGAGGTCCTGCTTGCAAAGGACTGTGCTTACCGTGCAGGGCTGGACATTAGGCCTGTCTGTCAGAAAAACGGGGCAGTTTATTAGTTTGTACAGGCAACAAAGTTAAATGTGCAGCAACATAAGTGAATAATATTTTACTGTGTCCTGGAGTGTTTGAATAACTGGGGGGAAAAAAGTCAATAAAAATGAAGATTTGATATGCAAAGTGTGTTATTTGTATTTTACAGCACATTATACTTCATTTTCCTTGTGTGCAGAAATGTCCTGCGTTTGCAGAAACTGCAGCCACTTTTGTGACCATACAAGCATGTTGAATCACAGATTTATGAAGATGATGTCTTGAATGAATTGTGAAAAGAAAGTAAAAAAAAAACAAAACAGAACAAATATGTAGAACATGTTGGCTGTTTGCAGGCCAGCTTCAGGTCATAATTGTGTAAGTTGAACGGCATATGTGCAAGCGAAGTGGAGAAAAAAAAAATGTGTATGTGTTTTCCATTCATACCAACAGTTTCCGGTTATTGTAGCAAAAGAAAGAGAGAGAGAGAAAAAAAATATCATGTTCTCCAAAACAGATTCTGCATGCAGCAATGAAAATGCTAACGTATTGCCATCCAGTAGTTCAGAGTAAAGCATTACTTCAAATAAACATTCTGTTTCCCAGTGCTGGGCTCAGTGAGTAAATGGAACGGAGAAGGAACAGAGGGGTTTTCTCCTCTGCTGATTGGGTGCAGATGTGAGCCCCAGTCTGGGTTTGGTTAAAGTCTCGCTGCCAGGAATATTCGCTACAATTCAATAAATAGAGCTGTTAGGAGCAAGGCATTTCCTTGTCACCATGTCAAGGTTTCTGAGCGGATGTTTCATATTTGGTGTTTTCACTCTGCCTATAGTGTATCTAATGCTCAGTCTGTACACTCAATATAAAACACTGTAACTCAAGAATGCTGCTATTGAAAAGCTGCAGGGACAGATTACATGATGCATTTGAACTTGAATCTAGACTTGGATTCACAGGTATGTGTATTGACTTCAACTGATCATGGTTTTTAAATTATAATATGTAAGATTTCGGGCCCAGGATTTTTATTGCATATGTTTTTTACACGTTTTGGACACTCACGGTTGTACAAGGATCAGTGATACCCATATTAAAGAAATCATTTTAGGTTTAAACAACCTTAATGAAGACATTTTCTTAGTGATTTTAAAATAACAAAATGGATCACACCTCAGGAAATCAGTGATTACAGTACGTCGGAGAAACAGTGGCATCATATAAAACTATATCATGTCGGGCCCTGGGTGAACACCAAAATCCTGTTCACTGTCATTCATCAGCGATTAGCTCAAATAACTTTGAATGCTTAAAAAGTGTGTTTGAGGATTGCGAAACTATTCCTGTAATTGCTGATCATAGTTTAATGTTCTTATATACATATCATAAATGTGTTCTCTAAAACCTAAACCCCGCATCTGCACACAGACATGCACAGCCAGGATTATTGGAATCAGGTGCTATAAAGGAATATTGTCTAATATGCAAGTCTCAATTGAATTGATGCAATTCAAAAACTTGAGCCACTACATAAACCCAGTACCTGTTCTCTGTAATGAAAAGAATCATTTGCAAATAAAGTGTGCAAAGAAAATAAAGTGCTGCACATTCGGAGGTGGACAGTATTTAGGGGTGACTTCATCGTCTATATCACCTCACGCTCACGTCCTCGTCTCCTCCATTACTCCTTCACAGCTCCCTTTCGTTAATAATCTGCCTTTGCTTTCCCTCTCCTCTTTCCTCCCGCCTCCTCTTTTCTTTCCTCCCCTGTGCCCATCCGCAAGGCGATCAAATCATCGTATGGAGAAATCCTGGTGATCCAAGAGGGCCAGGCAGAAAGGTCACGGAGAGAGTCCGTAAAATGGATGAAGCCTAATGATTAGCTCAACCTTTACCTAATCAATAATCATTTATCCAACAATATCACCGGCAGCCATAGCCCCATTTGCCATTAACCTCAGCGGTGAGGAGAGAGGCAGTATTGTTTCCTCTGGCAGCTTTACGGCACTCAGATGAGTGGTAGGGGCTTGGATGGAAGCTTAAGGTTGGATCTTGATGGCTCAGATCCTATTAAGGGACTGTAGGTATTTTAGTGTAGCAGTGTCATATAATTACCCTTTTGAATGATTGACTGTGACACCGGCTGTTGAAATGGTAGAATCGGATGGTCTTTTTATTAAAGCACATCGTGATAAAAAGGTCTTACGTACATGATATGAATTAATTGATGCACTCTTGAAATTATGTAAAAAAATACCAAAAAAAAAAAAAATCAAACTTTGAACAGGAGCGGCTCCTTTTTTTCTCCTCAGCTGCTCCATTTTGCTTCTTTGCTGCAGTTTTAAGAAAGAAAATGAACAATATCTGTGTGTGTTTAATTCAGATTTTATTGCTTTTTATAGCAAAATGCTGAAAAAATAACTGCAACCTATTCTGCGACATAGAAAACATATCTCCACACATTCCCTCTCTCTTTCACGCACACACTCATGCAGCAGCAGCAGCATCGCTTGTCTCCTCTGTGTCTCCATGATGCCATCTTCATCATAACCTCTCCCTCTTTATTGCCTTTAATGACTCCCCCTCTCCTTTCATTAATTCTTTATTGATTCATCCTGACGTTGCCTGAATTATTTTCCAATTACAGCAAATAAAAGAAAAGGAAAAATCCATTGCAAATACATGCCTGCGTCTGTGTGTGTGTGGAGTTATGTACCTACGCCAACCTTTAACTGCATGCAGTAGATACCTACACATATCCACAAGTGGTTATGGTTATTATTCAAGGCGCTGGTACCATTTAGTGCATGCATGGACTTTGAAAATTCGTGAACGTTCGTAGCAGGCGCACACGCACACACTCGCGTGCAGAAGAGGCGAAATGTGGCGGCAGAGAAAGAGTGGTAAAAGGTCACAGGAAGCTAATGGCTGCAGCTATCTTACATGGAATAAGTTCAGACACTTTGGACAGGTTTGTGTGCGTGTCACAGAGGAGCCGGGGCCCGGACGTGAGCAGAAAACAACACAAACAACACAAACCCCGAATCAGACATGTCCACAGAGAAGTTTAGAGCCACACAATTCACAAGGGCAAACACACGCACACACAAACACAGATACAGATCACGCATAGTGCAACGCAGGTATAATTACAGAATCTTTTAATATGTTGTTGAATGATGCTACTGATACCAGATAGGTTCAGTCACAGAATTAGCCTCAGAGGTCCATCAGATGGCTCCAGTTAATGCCCACAGGTCATTAATTACAGCAATTATTCACCTTCATATCGCAGACACATATCGACTCCTGTTTTTGCGCTCCGGCCCGGGTTGTCTGACGATGCACCCAAAAGGGCAATGGGAAAATAAATGCATTAAGCATGTGCATGTTTTTGTGAGTGTGTATTGAGGATGGAGATAGATTTTTTTTTACCTGTATGGGAGTCTTGAATTGTTTATTATGAACTGTACAGTGCAGCGGCTCCTCTGATGTCCAATTAGATCGTATTACTCTGAGGCGGTGTCACAGAATTTGATGGTTAATGATGTAAAACATGACTCAGATGAGCCTGAAACAAATGCACAAACGTGCATGTGAAGGTTTTTCGCCATCAGTCAACGTTTGTCTCATGACTTAGAAATGAACAGCGAGAGGAAATTAAATTAACCTCTACGCACTTACCTGAGAAGCGTTTTGTTGTTCTGTTGCTTGCTGTTTCTGCAAATGTGAGCCATGTGTTATCTGTTTTGTGTACGTCCGCGTGCATGTACAGCACAGCGTGTTCCGACCTCTTAAGTGCCTGTATGCTTGTATTTACAGTATGTCCACCCACCATGCACGCCCGCCTTTTGCGAATGTGTGTTAAATTTGTCCTGGAGTATGCATTTGTGCATGTGTGTGTGTCCTGACCTCTCCTGCCCTCTCTCTTCCATCCCTCCTTTGAGAGTGTGTGTGATATACAGAGCTCTAATTGTCAGGTCTGGCCCCCACATTCCTCGCCTCGGCCAGCCTACCAACACTGTGTCACTTTAACAACCGCGAATTATCACCCGCGATGGAGATCTCGGCTTCACAGTGGCTCTATGAGAATATAGATACATTTCCTTCAATAAATTGCCCCCCTCCAACTGCACAACCACACACACACACACACACACACGCACACAACTCACTACCTGTTCACACACACCCCTCCTCCCTCACATCCACTGCTCTCTGACTGACGTTTTTACCGCAACATTATTGCGTCTGCCTCAAGATGGGAGAGTCGTCGCTGCACCAAATGTAGCTAAAGTATCCACCTAAAAGGGGATGAGATGAATCCAGCCCCCTCGGTATCATTTGACCGGGGTTTATTGATTCTCACAGGGCTGAGCGGGATCAGAGTGGGTTTCCCATAAAGTCGGCGGGGCCACGGTGACAGCAGACAGGACAAGAGGACAGGGCATAAAGAGTACGATAATACATGTCTGGTGACTGGGGATCGTTTCTTATAATAACATCTGTTCTTACTTAATCTCTGCTCGGGCTACAAGCTGCTTCATTTCATCTTGCACAAACGCATCAGATCCTTTTTTTTTTTTTTTTTTTTTAAGTTGGAGTGTTTCCAAAGAGGATGTGTTTCATGCACTGCATTTGTTCCTTTTCTTGCTGTGAAATGAAATTTTCTGTTGAGACAATAAAGTTTGAATGAAACCAAAGGCAGAAGGGTATCTTTTTTTCTTTTCTTTTCTTTTTCTGTAAAAGTAGTCTCGGTCACACTTAAGCACCCACCAGAATAAAACAAATGATATCCTAAATTTCACTTTAAAACCCCTGAAAACATGCACAAATGGTGAACAAAGTCATTATCAAACTGGACCATTAGATCTCAGCCTGCCATGTGGTTCATTTTTATATCAGCGCTAAACAAAAATAATTCCAACCACCCAATCGGATGCAGCCTAAGTACTTCAGCATGGCCGTGCGAAGCGAAGCAGTCATCTTCTCCAGCGGACGGGATGCCACGTAAGTGTTTCAGTCTGTCTTTATAGAAGTCCAGGCCAGCTCCGCTACAGGCTCAGCCAGGACCGGGGGTTTGGCGTAATGAAAGGCAGATTGAAAAAGGCTCTTGATTGATTTCCTACATCTTGATTTGATATCCTGAATTAATTATTTGAACTTGAATAATATATAAAGGAAAAATAAATGTAGAACACTCAGGGGAAACAAGGAGAGGGCTTCAGTGCTGCCGCCGACGCTGCTGCGGCTGCTGCACAGATACTGTATCTCTTGCTCAATCTTATCCCCTGTTGCTCTAGAGGAAAGTGTGCATGTGTGTGTGGTGTGCATACATGTGTGTGTGAATATGTCACATGTGTGTGGAGGTACAGGCAGCTGTGGTACATGTGTTTGTTGCAGTGTAGTTTTTGTCTGTGTGTGTGGGTGTGTGTGGCAGGGAAACAAAATGAAGGTTTGTGTGGTTGACTCTTTACACTGTCAGTCAGTTTCTATAATATGCTTTGTATATATGTCAATATGATTTAGAATGCAGACTCCATACAGAAATGGTATCTGTAACTATAAACCGAGGTGTTTATTCATTAGACATTGTGTTAAATGTTTGTACTTTGCCACACCACTGTTCATCTAAAACATGTAAAGTTCTCTGATGCTAGCAAGACTATCGCATTTCAGGTCATCAAAATCCATGTCAGCAAAAAGATACTTCAAGCTACATAATCGATATTCTTATCGATAATGGCTCAGATAACAACGTGTAATGGAAAAGGTGTCAGTCATTGTAACAAACTGACACAGTTAGCTGTACTAACCGTTTTAGCGTCTTGCAGCTCATTGTTTTTGATTTTATGGCCCGCAATTCTACTGTTTTGGTTCAGTCACAGGAGGCAGCTGTTTTCTGGAAAAAGGCTCTAATAAACTCAGTGTGCGCTTCCCGCCCAGGGCCGAGTGGCAGACAGTCAAAGTTAGCAGCTAGCTGGTGAACATAGTGGAACAGCTACAAAGCCAGAGATTTCCCTCAGGACATGATGGAGACCAAAACAGAGCTAAAATAGGAGAGAATATTGAACATGGATTTGTCGAGAAACTTCAAATCACTGTTATTGCCTTGTGTCTGCTTGGTGTGTAATTGGGTTATTGCTGGATAATATGTTTGCAAAAGCTAATTTACAAAGTGGTCAAGTCAAGTCAAAATTAACTTGGACTCTGGAAGATGGTGATTGACAGTTTTCACATTTTATGAGATTTTATACATTTTACTGGGAGCTGCCAAATTACATAATAATTAAAGTGTTTTTAATAAAGTGTTTTATTTATTATTTTTCAAAACAACACATTTACATGAATCCAACATATTATTAGCTATTCATAAATCCTACTACTACTACTACTAATAATAATAATAATAACTGAACAGTTTACACACAAATTGATGATATTTTGCAATCAAGTGAACTAGTACTATAGACCACCCTAAATGTTACTGTAGGCCCAATTCAATACAGCAATATCTGCAGTAGGGGGTCTCGGCCCCATCTGGCTATCTTGTCTATCATCAGGCTACCTTGGCCTGAAAAAAGATCAGTGAAATAAAAGATGAACCATTTATTTAAAAAGTAGTCAAGACAATTTATTATGGAAATATGAGTCACAGCGTTAAATCAAAAGTAAATCCATCTCTCAGATTTGAAATCAGGATTTATGACTGCAGCAAACTTTTCATTCTGCATAAAGCCACCATAAATGAATCACACTGTGACACCAGACAACAGCTCTCTTATCAGTAAAACAAGAAACCTAGTTTCTCCCAACAATAAAATATTCTAAACTACAGTATCATCCACATATAGCTCATTTCCTCACACAGGTGCCAGGGGCCAAAGCTCATTCTGTTGTGGCATCAGAGGAAACATTAAACACTCTTCCTGCTCATCTTCTCCTCTCAGCCAGGAGAAGAAGGATGAAGGGAAGGTGAGAGATGCTGAAGGAGGGAGGAATGCTATCAGCTGGGTTCAATTGGACAACTATACTCTGCCTTCTCTCGCTGCCACCTATTTTGTTCTCCCCCTTTCGCTGCTGACACCCAGATTATCATTAAAGAAGACGACTGCCATGCAGGTGCTGATTTGCAGGGAGCTTCAACCAATCAATCTCAAAAGTTAAGATTAACAGTAAAGGCTTCAAGCTCCCTGTTCTCTGTCCTCTCACTACCCTGTTCCCGCCTCCTCAGAGTCTTACTCACGATCTGTTGTCTCAATTTCCCTCCCCTCGCCTCCCCCCTCCCCTCGCCTCCCTCCCTCTTTTTTCTTTATATTTTAATCTAAGCGAGAAATGAAAGGGGAGGCCTTTAAATTTCATAGCTTCCAGAAAACTGTGGCAAGTATTCATTGTCGTTCCACTTTTCCCTTTCAACCTCTCAGCTGGAGGCCTCGGCTCGTGACATCTTTATATATGACGCCCTGCTCTCAAATTGCCACTGACGCCTTTAGATGAGCTGCACTGTGATCTCGGAATACCAAAACACCCCTGACAGATTTTTCTTATTGACACATGCTGTAACAGAGATCAGCCCGTGCACTGCAAGCCCAAGGCCTCACTCATCCCGTCACATTAAGAGCACCTACACTGTACATACCCACAACCAAAGCAGCCATAATTACTCCCCGGGTATTTTAGGATAATTGTTATAACTTATGATAAATACTTTTTTTTTTTTCTACCTCGACACAACCTGTTTTATGGAGAGGATCAGCAATGTCATAAAGAACGAGGCACAGCTCTTAATCATCGGGACAAATACACCATTAACTTTTGAATTCATTTCCTGAATCTGCATCGGCTATGGTAAACTCTTCCTCATTACGGAAGCAGATGCTTTAAAAGCCAGACTGGATGGGATCAAAGGCCAGCAAGGGAGAGAGCGACTGGCTCCCTTGCTTGCTGCTCAAGCTCATTTTCATTATCATCCACCGACTAAAACATCTATCGCATTATGCATTAACGGTCTAAAAGCTCCTCTTTTCTCCGGCCTCTTGAACACCTTTTCTGTATTAGAGAATGTCGCCGCGACCAAAGCACGGCAGAAAGCCTCGCGTCAAGTCGATCAAATCACCTGCACTAATGATGACAACTTGTGGAGTGTGTTTGATGGTTGGAAAAAATTGGAAACGTGTGTGTGTGTGTAGAGCTCCGCGCACATACCAAAACACACAATCGTTAACTCTTTTCCTTGTGCAGGAGTGTGCACAGTGTATGTGTGTGCCTGTGTGCTGGGCAAAGGCTGGAGAGCCAAGGAGGCTGATGGTAATGTATTTTTCTCCAAACAAGAAAGATTGCTGAATCCCTGCCTCCTGGAGCAGGGGGGCCTTGAGGGGGGAAAAGCAGGGAGGGGCTGCGTAGTGATGCCGGGGATTCAGGTATATGGATGGCCTAAGGAGGTTTCCATCATTCATAAAGTGCGGCCACCGTACGCGCCTTGACGCCGAATTGATCTTGCAAAAGAAGCAGGGTGGCAGAGCGACCACTTCATTAGTCTCCCCGAGCTACAAATCACCTGCTAGTGCTGCGGCACTCAGAGGGGCCGGTGTTACCTACGCTACATTACTACAGCCTCAACAGTCTAAAGTGACCGGCCATTCACACAGCCATTATGAGTGAGTTATGTGGCAATGCAAAAATATTCTCTATACATCTAGTATTACTGTGGGTCACAGTCAACACTCCCACGATAAATGTGCAGGCTTTAAGTGCGGCATAATCCACAAGTAAAAAGCTCTGCAGCTGAAGCTCATTCTGCTTTTCGTGCATCTGCCTGCCCTCGTGAAACAACAAAAAAAAAGTATAAAAGCAATGGTCAAAGAGGAAGTGAGATCACTTCTCTGAAAGAAAGTAATGAATATTTTTGGTTGCATTCTGATTGCATCCCGTGTCGCTTGTACACGTCTACAAACAAAAACAAAAAGCGAGGAACAGTACACGCAGCACCATATTTAAACTACAGGTGTCCCTATGGAGTAGATGATCTGATTAGATTTTGGAGTGTACTGCTGCATGATTTTACATATTAAGGAGGGAAAATTATGAATTAAGGAGGGAAAATAATGAAGCATTATGCAGCTCAAGTGCTTTTTGTTTTCATCAGCTTTTTTATCAAATTGCACCTCAAACGACTTCATTTTCTTCAACGGGATGTGTTGCAAGCGCACACTCAGCTGCACAGGACGGTTTCAGGAAAACACGTTGCACAGACATGTTTCACATTTTCCAGGAAGGTTACTTCTAACACTATAAAATCAATGGTCCTTAAATTGTATATATTTAAGCCGTCTACACATTACCCTACTTTGAACAGTCTCCATCAAGGAGGTCTCAATGAGTTATGCCTTTGTACAAATTACAGTTACTTACAATTTTGCATATTACGCCACATCATCCCATACAGGTATAAATTGTTCTGATTCCTCCTCACTTGCTCCCTTTCCTCAACCGGCTCTCATAGAGATCATGCAGGAAGCTTAATCATGATAGTGTAAATACACAGAGTTTCTGTGGCGGTTGAATTAGATGCATTTCGTGTGAATGCAATGAAAGGTGATCCACAGTTCTGTCCACACATACTTTTGATGTGCTGACTGTCTGAAGAGTTTTGAAAAAAGTGAACTGGGTATAGAGAAATGTGAGTTAGTGATTGTTAGAAAAAAAAAAAAAAGAAGTATTTCAAGCTGACTGAAATGAAGCACTTAAGCTTTCATGGTTGAAAAATCATTACCTTGATTAGCTAATGCAGGTCATAGGTGATGCATTAGTATACACGATGAAAACTTATCACACACTTGTTAAACTGTCATGACAGACGCCTCATCCATTTGGAATTTCAAGGATGTTAAAACCAATGCCACACTAACACCCAGAGGAGCAGGGAAACAGACATGTTAAAATTATTAATGGAATTAACAGGCGGACAGAGAATTCATTTAGATACTCGGCTATTGTTATTCCAATATCAGGTGACACAAATTAGACATTCAACACTGCCCCAATGGTAAAATGTTATAGACAGCAGTAAATTTGATATCACATTGCATCATTACCTGACAGTATTTTTAGTTCATGTATTTATTTTGTATTATCCCAATGTGACCAGCAGTGAGCCTCATTGGACGGGGCATACTGTGGGAGTCCCACCAGTTCCAGCTCACACTGTGCAGGTGCAGCAACAAGGACAACAACAACTAGCTTCACCCTGAGTCTTCATGATGGGTGATGAAAAATGGATTTCTGATATTACAACCAAAACAGCCCCTAACCCAACCCAAATGTCAGCGTAATATGTTAACTGTATTAATCAGACAGTGAGCTTCATTATCATTATAGAAGGAGCTTGTGATAAAAAAAAATTAGGCGGGGTTGGGTACTCATGGATTACATGTAAATTGGGACTACATAATCAGATTACAAAAAAATAACTATAATCAGCCCAGATTGCATTTGAAAATATGTAATTAGATTATAGTTACATTGTCAAGGATTACTTAGTTCCTCCAAAACAGCCTTCAATTCCTCCCAATCGTCATCACTTCAGCTTCAAAAATGTGCAACACATGAAAGAATTTGTGGAACTCAAATTTGTGCAGCTGCATTTTTTTTTTGTTTTTTTTTTTGTGGGGGAGGTTAAGGTTTGACCTTAAAGTAATCATAAACTATAATTTGAATTCAGTAACGGACATTTAAATATAAGCTGACCAAACTCTGAATTTAGGTTATTATTTTCTTTAGCCTAAATACATTTTCAGCTACTATTCTTCTATTTCCCCTCCTAGTTCTCTCTCTCTCGTTTTTTTTTTTTCTTGTTGTAAGTCAGTTACACAGATTTCTTATAAATGTCAGTGACATTAAAATATTGGCTCCCTAAAACAAATCTGATCTGTAAACTATCAGAGAAACAGAGGCAGTATATATTTTTAGTTTATTCTGTTTTCTTGTGGTTGGAGCAAACTTTCTGTGGGAAGGAGCCCTTAACCATTAAATGTCTCCACGTCCCTGAACATGAGCTACAATTTTTTTTCTCTTCTGACTGAGACACGAGTGCATCTTAAAGCATCACCTGCAAATGTAAATAACTTTTTCTCTCTCTCGCCTATAAACTACAGCAATAACTGCAGAGTTTAGTCACGATAGCTGACAGCCCAGTATCCCAGAGAGTTAAGGGAGATTTCGCTTCTCTTGATTTACGTCCATCGATGACGCTCAGTGCCAGCGCAGGAAGTGTGGAGGTCGGGATGGTGGATTGGAGTGTAGCGCTTGTAGGCAGGGGTTGGTCCCCCGTCACAGACTTGGAATTCAAGTTTGGCTCCATGACCACAATCATTTTCCAGCCTCACCTAAGTAGTTTGTTTACCATAAACCCCAAACTTTCCCTAACTTTTATCATACCCAGTTGCCATGCACAGACATTGTGGAAAAACATTGAATGTATTCCAGGATTGGCCAATATCAGTTTTTTTTGTGTAGCATTTACACATGTGGGTGGCGACACGTTAAGGTACATGATAGAGTTTGTTTTTTGTAAGCCACCATGACTAATATCTGTCAAGTAATTACATGATCGTGAAATCTAGAATTCCAGAATGAGACATTACATTTTGCTACATTAAAGCACCACAGTGCTTTGCCGAACACAGGACTGTAGCAGGCCTACTTCCACTTTGAATCTCACTACCACGCCACATAATTAGTCCAATATTCTCTTTATACTGGCAGGTTCAGAGTAATGATGCCGAGCAGTCAGAGAGAAGACGGAGTACTCACTAAGGACTTGCTTTGTGATCTCTGAGGAGGCAACTTCACAGAGGCAGGGCAGAGCGAAACAAAGTGCGAAGGCCTTCCATGTACACAAATCTTGTCAATGGTAATTGATTGCTGCTGGTCACCCACACAGGACCCGGGACGAAATCAAGTGGCTTCTCCATAAAACAATGTCAAATATTGATGATATTTCTCTTCCCTGCCTCTAGAATGAATAGCCTCATCCTCCCTGTAGTTTTGATGAATGTTTGTTATTGCCTCCCCTTCTTGTTGTCTTTCTGTTTCTGTCATTTTCAGCAGCTGCTTGCTAGCATGGAGCTGTGGTATTTTCTGCATTTTTTCTACCACTTTGCAGCAAACAAAAGCGACTACTGATGTAATCTAATTATTGATTGCATTATTATGAACTCAATTCAAACAAAACTTTTTTTTGTTTTCCATGATAAAGCTGTGTGTGTTTCAAGGGTAAAAACCAAACTGAATAACTTGCTGCCATGTCCTTGGTCTTGCCCATGTCTTTTAAAGGCTGATATCCCTTTTTGTTATGACAGTCTTCTCCCTCAAAGAAGACACAAAAGACATTGTGCCATGCCACAAACACAGTTTTGCCACCACAGAGGCAAAATAGTTGAGACATTTGACTTGGAAATACACAAAGTGAATTCAATGCCTCTCTGGCTCCTCTCTGCCTTTTCCCCCTGTTTCATCTGTCAACATCTCTCTCTCCCCCTCTTTTTTTAAAGAAAAAAAAAACAAACTATTCTCCCCCTCTCTTATTGTCTGTTTAAACTTGCATGGCCCTCCCACAGCCTTCCACACTCTATTCCCTCAACTGTCAGCGTGAGAGGTCTAAAAGCTCGTCTGGTCCACTGTTTCACATCAGAAACAGTTTGTGTGTTTGTCAGTTCTGGGTCTTTGGGAGAATGAAACGAGAGAGACAGAGAGAGAGAGGGGAAAAAAACAAAACAACATATGGAGTTTATGATGAATGTCGGAGGGGACAGTACATGTTTTCTGTGATGATGGGGGAGTGGGGGATTTTGGAAGACACTGTCTGTCTGACTTCTGTAGCTTAACAAATGCATCAGAACGACAGGCATCAATTATTCAATCCACTTGGTTTGTATCTTTGCGTGTGAATTAGGGGGTTGGGGGTGGCGTGGCAGGGGTGGTGATGGTCCCTCAAGGTTAGGCCAATTTTGAAAGCGAGGCCGGGCTAAACGCCAGGCAGCGGAGATACGGGAGCAGCACTGGTCCAAAGGGAATTTGGACTCCGGGAATGGAGCGATTTGCACCGAATACTGTGGAGCCATTAAGGGGGTGGGGGCACCGGGTCTCAGAGGTGGGCTCATGTTGTACTGATCTTGCACCAGGGGAGAACATGAAAGACTCAGTGACAGCAGCTTGTCACGGCTAATTTTACTGAAACATGGTGTGTCCGAAATCTCTCAATTATTTAGTCATTCATTGTTTCCTACATAATTAACTCTGAAAAGATGATGGTAAAGTTTATTATTGTGTCATTGACAGGTGTCACACGACTGATATTTAAAGTCTGTTATGCCTGTAGCACACATACAATGGACAAACCATTCTATAGAACATTGCAGTTATATAGTGTGTGTCCTCCATGTATCCACTTGTATCTCCACTTTTGATGACTTCTATATATGAAATGTACATATTCTCAGTATTTAGAATCTTACTGACCAATGAAAAGATGTTTAGTTACATCATGTATGTAGGATAGATCTTTGGATAAATAACGCTGACTGTGTCAACACAGAGTTCCATTTCTGGTGCTAAATGTGTATCATTACAGTGTTTTAGGTTCATTTGTGAGCTAGTTTCTGAGAAAATGTTTCTGACGTGTGGTTTTCATGGAACGACAATATGGTCTGTGCGGTCACTATGGGAATGTTTGGACACTATATGCAATAAAGCATAAATTTCATAATGACCTCGTTAAATGGAAAGTAACTACAGTGGGTGAGGTGGTAAATAGGGAATCATTGTGGACATTTCCTGATGAAATCAGTCATTGCGGGACAAAATGGTTAACTCATAAAGCATCCAAACTTCCTAAGTGATGACTGTGCACTTTGCCACACATGGGCTTGCACTTGATAAAGGTGGAGTGACCATAAAACATTGTTATTACACCAAATAATTTATAGTGGATGGAGTATTCCATATTACTGCAGTGGCGTTTTTAATAACTTATAATAAAGTCTATCGTAAATCATACTTTGTCTGGTTGTCAGTGTCAGTCACAGTAAAAATTTCCTTTTTTATACAGGGCTGGGATTTATATAACGCATTGTGGACGTTGTTGTTTTTGCTACATTTTCAATATAAAGAGTGTCCACAACATACTGAAATGTTTTTTGTAATGTGGTATATTACAGAAATATAACATTTTTTTCACATTGGGTTTATTATCTCAGATTGTGATAACATCACTCATATTGTGTGTATACTCATACTGTGCTATTAATGCAGTTAAATACACGTGAGCATTGTTTTAGTCATGTAACTATTATGTATTAAATACCATGCATAATATATGACTTATTTACATGTCAGGTGCTGTATATGAAGACTATTTTACACGTTATTTACAAACCATTCAAACAATTTCTCCTTTCGCATATGAACGCTGTAGGAAACACACTGTAACACACAAAGAGAAAAACACACAAGAGTGATGCCCTGAGACACATGTTGCTAGGACACAAGCACCAAGAGTGGTAGCAAGCTGTCTTGTTTGTGCAGTGTACATGTGTGTGTACGTGTGAGTGTTTAAGTATATGCATTTATTTGTGTGTGTGTGTGTGTATGTGTGTGTTAGAGTGATAACCCGCCAAGGAGACTCAAAAGAGGTAGCTAATGGACTCCAACCGCGGAGCGCTTGTCACAAACATTTCTGCTGTCACAGCAGTTTATCACACGTAACACAATGAGACACCCTCCCTACACACACACACACACACACACACACACACACACACGTACACACTGTCCCAAAGCAGCCATTTGTCCCAGCTTGCAGAGAGTGGATGGGAGGAGAGCAGAGCAGAGAACAAAGGAGAAGAGACAGACAGAGAGAGCAGTTGTGTTTTCACAGTTGTTTTAGCAAATTTGATGTGACAAAGTGAAAAAGAGGGGCTTCATGGCACCACACTGCTCCTGACTGAACAGGATATGGGTGTGCACATTGACTGTTCGACAGATCAGTTTTAGCCTTTTATGATGTGCCATGATGCAATCATTGTGTTTTACTTCTGGATTTCACATGATCGAAACTTATGTACTGGTCTAATGCAGATAAGTATTCCGAAAATCATATCAATGCCACCTTCTATACACACGTGAGCAGGGTGTTGTTATATCTAGCAGCCAGTGTTTATCGGAGAAATAGAAGTGTCCATAATTAATGTCCAGTTTTAGAGTCAGTGCCTCAGTGGCGGCTCACAGGACAGTACGATGCATTCACACAGCATATCTCTCTCTCACACATACACACACATCTAAATACACGTATACATGCACGAAACATGCTTTACCTCTAAAATGACACACACTTAAAGGCACAAACTTGGACGTTCAAACTAAAGCCAAAAGTCATTTAATCTCATCAGTTTTCTTCAGTTATTCAGTTATTTCTTTTTGATTGCATTGAACTTGCATTATTGTCAAGATGATTCTCAGGAAGTAGTGGCACAGAATACATTGCTTGGTAAGCACCATAATAACCTGAAGACATTTCAAATAAGACAAGCTCTTAAATATGACAGCAAACTGCTATGATCGGACAAAAGACCAGCACAGACGTGCACATGCAGTTTATAAACTGTGTGGCTTCCCCAGTTCCTAATTCCCTGCAGCTGTTCACCTGTGACTCCCCTATGTGACTAGTGCGATTACCTTCCTATGTGATCAGGTGCACAGGTGACATAGCAACAACAATATTTACCACATACACACCCCCTAGAGCACACATCAGAATTGGCTACAACACATCCAAACAAGTTGTTGACAAGGGCATTTTGCTAAAAGGGATGGCATGTTTCTTGTGTCTGCAGTTATTGATGAAGCACTCTGTATAATTCTGGTCAGCCTCATTGACTTCCGCCATCCACTAACAGAAAAACAGAGACACAGAAAAAAAAGTTTAGTCTGCAGAGTGCTGATACCCAAAATGGCTTTCCTGTATGTACATGAAGAGATCGATAACTCATAACATGTTGTCAGATGATCTGCCATGTTGATGATTGTATGTTGCAAATGTCCTACCCAACCTTTCTTTCTTTTTTTTTTTTTAATGCAGTAAATGACCCCTGATGATTTATCCTGGGTGGCAACCTTTTGCATATCATCCAGCTTGCAGAGAGACCACAGTGTTGGTGAAGACCTACAGTGCAGTGTGCCTCCTGCCAAGACACGAGTAAATGCAGGGTAATTGCCAATGCTACACAATTACTTGAATAAGACATTGCATTTTAGATGAGCGCATCGACTTAAATATAGTTGACCAGTCAGTAGCACACATCATACAGAAGACTTCCCCTGTAATGGAGCCTAGCAATGGTTCTTATCAGAGACAAAGCTGCCAGTGTACAGTTGAATTTATGCTACAGTCAGAGGCACTTGTGGTAAAACTGATTGATAATGAACTCCAACAGCTGTACAGTTGTAAATATAGCAAACCTTTTGTCAGATCATATGCTTTTTGACACTCTATGTAATTAGAAGAGTGCTGGATTTTGAAGTCTTGGGCCTCACAGTGCGTTCTGTCTTTCAAGAATGGCAATTGTAAGCCATGTATACGCTGAAGGAGACTTTTCACTTCTTGAATGTGTGATAGCTTCCAATGTCTAATTGCACTCCATGGACATGAGTCTATTGTATGTCCACACTAAGTCCAGGATAAAGTCTTTTTTTGGACACACAAATTCAAAAGTAGATTGACAGAGCTCTTTCACAGTAAGCTGCTGGACAGTAGTGAGGGGTAAAATTGAGTTCTTACACCTGAGAGCACATATCCTCCTCATCAGGGTCTCTGATCCAAAGTTTGATGTTCGAACCAAATCCCAAGACCCAAGTCCCAAGAGATCGACGATGTGGACTGGTAGGTTGATTGAATGATGACAAAGACAAGCCTCCGGCTCAATCTCAAACACGGATTTCATTGGTCAAAGCTTCATTTCTGTCTGCGAAACTGAAGCAGAGGCAACACAAAGCTGGTGGTGTTGCCTTAGCTTCTCTTGAGCATCTCAATCATAAATTTGGGCTTAGCGTGGAAACGTGTTTAGACCAAGAACAAGCATTTAAATAACACAATGACAAAGTTTGTGTTGTACCTTGGACGGTAATTTGTGTTCCATTGGCGCGACAGCAGACAAGGCAATGCAGCATTCTGGGAATCCTTGGTGTAAAAAAAACCCCTCTGATATAGAATTTCAACAGCACCATCAGATCTACTCGAGAAGAAAGAGAATTATCTGCATCGAGAGTTTGAAACGTAGCTAAGTAATCCGCAGACTTTTCTTTGATTCGCTCTCTCATATCTCTGTTTTAAATCTCTCTCCCCTCCTCTCTCTGTCTTTTCCTCAGTTTCATTTAATGCCCCCCACCACCCCAGCCCCCTCATCCCCACTTCCTGACCCTTCATCTCGCCGTCCCCTCTCTCTCTCTCTCTCTCTCTCTCTCTCTCTCTCTCTCTCTGTGTGTGTGTGTGTCTCTCTCGCACACACACTCTTTCCATGCCTTTCTCTGCATGGCTGGGCTAATTAGTATCTAAACAAACTAATTAATCATGGGCGTCAGCGAAGACGGACAGGTCCAGAGAGGTGATGTTCATCAAACTGCCCCCTCCCCAACAACCCCCACCCCCACCCATTTTGTTTCCTTAATCCCCACTTGCAGTTTATTTTGCTGAATGCGCACATTCACTCCTCCCCACTCTCTCCCATCCCACCCACCCTCCCCTCAAATCCCTTTGCCATGGCCAAGGTTATACCGTATACACACTCATTCACTATTTATGATTTTGCATAGAGGATAAGTGCCCCTCGCAACCCCCTCCGCCCTCCCCTCCCTCCACCTTTCCTCTTCTCTTAGAGTCAGGGTATCTGGGTACATTAATCAAAAATAATGAATAAAATGATCAGCCTGACAATGTGGCGAAGCCTCCCTCGGTTTCAGGAGGATAACCGACCAACTTTATTAATCAACATTTCCTGATTAATTGTTACAAAGTGTCATCCATAAATTTACCTTCATTTTAATAGTACTTTGGCCAACACTAACAATATCCCCCGTGACCACAGATTTATTGAGGCCTTGGCCGATTTGAGAGAGGGGAAAAAGGAGAGAGGGAGCGAGAGCGAGACTGAGGAAAGGAAAACAACATTCCCTTTAACAATGCTTTGAATGCAGGACTGAGACTGTGGGTAGATTTGCAGCTCCTGAACACTTAGTCTTCAGAATTGGCCTAATGGCAGTTTGGTAGCTACAGCATGGCCCCATGGAGCTCTCTCTCTCTCTCTCTCTCTCTCTCTCTCTCTCTCTCTCTTCTTCCCCTGATAAGGTGAGGCGGCGGAGTAAACCATTACGGGTGACAGTTTCACTTTTCTCCCCCTAATTACTTGTTCCTGCCCATGTGGCATTTCTTAGAAAAATTTGTTGAATAATGACCGGCATTAAAATGGAGGCTCTTAAGAATTTATATGCACCGGCTTAATTCATCATGTACTTTCTTTATCTCCTGTGTAGATTTATATCCCGGCGTGTCGCAGGGCCCTCTGCCTTGTGACAGGGGCCGTCATCTCCTTAAGGGCACGGCATGTATATCAGTGACCCCCTTTCATCCACCCACCCACTGCTGCCTTCCATCACTGGGCCTCGCTAGGCAGGTAGAGTGGAGACTGCTGGGAGCATTTGTTTCTCTACTCGTTTGTCTGTAAAGCGGATTGGAGAGACGTCATAGATTCATGTTTAGGTGTGCTTGTTCGGCAAGTGAATAATCCTCTCCATTCTGAGCAAACTGCTGGCTGTGCAACACATGTTTAAATATTCAGTTTTCTGAGTTTCATCATAGCTACTTTTGATAAACGAACACTGGACAATAACAGTGGAAGAGTGAAAGGAATCTGACGCGTCCTTGAGGCTTTGGGTGCTCAACTTGTAAGAGCAGCATCCCTTGTTCTAGTCTGACCAGGGACCTTTGTTACAGACCCACCCTCTCCTCCCTCATTTCCTGCCACATCTCTACTATCTAATATATAATGATAAAAAAGGAGCCAAAAAAAACAAAGGTACAGAAGACTGTTGAACACTGCTATGATGTGACACATCCTATTTTGATATTCAGACATAAGGACTTGTTGAAGGGTCAGTGTGCCTCAACCAAAGTGTCTGTCATCATATGTACAGACAAGTGCAACAAGTGAATCCCTCTGAGGAAAGATTGTCAGAAAGTGCGTGTCGTTATCCCAATGATTAATGCTTCTCTAAAGCTCCTTTCACGCAGCCTGTTTAAGGCGGGAATACTCCACCTCACCATTCTGTATAAATGGTATGAAGACAAGGTTTGTCGTTGTTCTGCCTCTGAGCCGGCAGCGGAGGTAATAACAGAGCCAAAGTGACGACTGTGTAAAGAGGCTGAGGAAGCGGGATGTGCATGGACGAACAAGAGAGCCGTGCAGAGGAAAAGGTGAGCAGCGGCAGTAAATGTGCAGTGCACGTTAGTCAGTGAATAAAGACTGCAACTTCTCAAGACCAAAGTAAAGCTCCCATGTGTTGTTTCCCAACTGCTGGAATAGCATCGCTATGACGATCGGCTCCACCTACAATGAGGGGGGAGTTTTGCTTCCAGAATGTTGGCTTGCTGTCTAAAATCACACACTGGGGCGGCATTATGCCGGAGTTGTTTGTTTCAGTGTAAAAAAAGCCAAGCTGGCGTAATGACGGGCACTCTTTACAGCACTATTGTGAGATCTCCGTGTCCTTTAATTCGTCACAATATCTAAAGTTTTTATTTCCACAAGTTTGTGATGCGCAAGTTCGGCTCGGGGTGAATATGAGTAACAAAAATGTAAAAAGGTGACTTTTGTGAACCACTTTAACAGACATCACGAGGATGTGTACATTCCTGACTAAACAATAAATCCTAGGCCATGGGCAGGTGTGTATGTGTGTGTGTGTGTGTGTGTGTATGTGTGTGTGAGCGTCCCAGGCATGCCATTGAAGCCAAGATTAATACCAGCACAAACAAATGCAGCGCAGGTGTAGAGTTTGTCCCTTTGACTCCGGCAGAGGTGATGAGTGTCTCTACAGTGCCGAAGACGTCAAAGTGGGATACAAACAATCCTGAAATATTAATACTAGAAAGAATTCACCATCACTGCATGTGCGTTGAATACAAGGGCTCACATACATGTATAATATATGTTTGTATTTGTGTGTGCATTATACCCCCCCAGCTCCCTATTTAAGAATGCAGAGTTTTTAAGTCAGGCATTAGGATGATTTATGAACGGGATCAGACGAAGCGTTCTCAGAGCCACCTACAGCCTCGCCTTTATTGCTGTTGTTTTTTACTATTTCCTTGGGGTAATTCACTACACGCTCTCCGGAGCGTACCCACTTAGGACGGCTTTCCACTTTCAAGGGCATCATGGTGGGCATCTAATGTGAAGAGCTCTAATGTCTGAACGGGTGGCAGCGACCTCTAGATCCCTCCATTCACTGCCTACCCTTCACTGGCGCTATACATGCTAAGTGTTTAGCATTCTTGCAGGCCTGCAATTTATTTGTTCAATATTCAATATTTTAGTTAGCAGCCATTTACCTTGACCATAATTTAATTGCTATAATCACAATCTTTCCTTAACCTTCACAATACTGTTGCCTTGTGCTGACATTGTAGGAAAAAAGACAAGTAAAATGAAAGTGTTACTGCAATATAAGTAGGTATATATAATCAGGATCATAATTTTATATATATTTTATAATCATAATTTTTAAGTACTTAGTGTTGAAAAATGCCCCACGTGACTGTTAGTCCATGTTAGAAAGATTTTACTGTTGTACTTGGTGGAGGTTGAGCTGTTTTTATTTATTTTATATTGGCCCGCAACCAATATTTATCTTCATTGTGAATTAATTAAAAATCTATTAATCAAACAAATGATAATAATAATAATAATAATAATAATAATAAAACAATGAACTCAGTACAATTCTAAAAATAATTACGAGGGAAAGCAGCAAAGCATCACATTTGCAAAGCTGCAATCCATTAAATGTTGACATTTGTGCAAAGAAAACAATTTAAACTTCTGAAACTGGGTGTGCTCCAGTTTTGCTTCCTATCTGCCCTGTCCTCTGGAATTCAGAGTCCTCGTATCAACCCGTTCTCACTTCTAAGTTGTCAAATACAGCTCGCTCGGTCAGCGCGGTCAGTGGCACAAGCTTCAAACTACTGTCTAGTGTCATTTCTGGATTTGCTGTTCTGGCGTAACATTTTGATGATCCATTAAAGTCAGGTAGCATCGTATAAAGAGCAAAGTCCACTTACACAAGTTAGATTGGATGGATGAGTCAAACAAACTTTCAAGCAGGAAACTGCAGTTTGTGTCGCTTGTGAAACCAAAAGTCAGTTTGATTTCTTTTTAGCATAGGTTATATATGTAACCTAACTTACATTACTTGACATTACTTAATGTTACATTATATGTTACAAACGTACTTATTTGATCTTTTCCTAAATCTAACTATCTAAGTAGTTTTGGTAACACTTTATAATGAGTACACACTATTAAGCATTAGTTAAGCATTAATACATATTGAATTCATCATTTATAACACATGAGTACTTATTAGTATGTAGTTTATAAAAAGTTACAAATGTTTTACTCATCATTGATAAGCACAGTAGTTATGGATTAGTAAATACTGAATTCATCATTTATAAAGCATGTTTCTGATGTAAATACTCATTAGTATATGGTTTATAATCACAGTTATAAATGTTTTACTCTTCTGTGCTAATGTTAGTGAGTGTGTTAGTAGATGTGTTATAAAAACTCACAAATTCCATTCCCAATGGATGACCTATAAACAGTTATTAATCCAGGAATTCATGAATTCAGGCAGTTACAAAGCACTTACTACTCGTTAATTAAGTATTTTGTGTGAGCTCATCTAAAGCAGGCACTATCTATGCCTTATAAAGCATTTACAACTGAGATTTAAAGGCTGGAAATGCCTCAAGACTCACAAAAGTTTCAGTTATCTTAACAGACCAAGGAGAGACACAACACAAAGGGATGTAGAACATATTGCATTGATATTTATT
Source organism: Miichthys miiuy (assembly GCA_036365135.1). NCBI lineage: Eukaryota > Metazoa > Chordata > Actinopteri > Sciaenidae > Miichthys > Miichthys miiuy. Next base: position 3,842,786 of record CM071603.1, read on the forward strand.
GCAACTTCCCAACATATTGTAACTGTACAAGTGTTCTGTTGATGTAAAAAGACGAACAAGGGTAAACAAAGCTGAATAAAAACTTGCCAACACCAACAGTGGATCACAAAAGTTTACGTACGACAAATACAATCTTTGTTTGAAAAAAATGCGTGAAATACGCGGCTGTTCTATTTTTGACGGACGCTGCGAGCAGCCCGCGTCAATTTATAACACAGAGCACCTCGAGCGTATTTACGTCAGAAACATGCTTTATAAACGATGAATTCAGTATTTACTAATCCATAACTACTGTGCTTATCAATGATGAGTAAAACATTTGTAACTGTTTACAAACTACATACTAATGAGTACTCATGCGTTATAAATGATGAATTCAGTATTTATTAATGCTTAACTAATGCTTAATAATGTGCACTCATTATAAAGTGTTACTGTAGTTTTTGCGCCTAAACCTAACCTAACATCAAGTATGCTGCTTTATTTTGAAAGTTTTAACTGGACATTGCATATTGTTACAAACTTGAATCCTGAGACCGGTACATGTAAAATTGACACCTGAGGGATACCTACAGTGACCTAATTTAAAGCATAGGGCCACTGTCCAAGCTGCCATATTTGACAAGTTGGGAGTGAGAGACTGTGTTGCCTGTACAGTATGTCCTTCTCAGACAAAGCAGACAGTCACTGAACTTCAAGAGCTCCTGCAGAAAGTCTCAGTGACCAGTCATCCTGCCACTGCACTAGCCACTCATAATAAAACATTTATATCATTATCATCAAGGACTTCTTCAGTGAGTGAACACTGACTTTATGGCTGGACCAACAGGATGAATGTCTGAACTTTCATATTCAGACTGATTTGATTTCACTCTCTGGCTACTTGTGTGATACCACCAAGGCAACAATCAAGCAGAAAGTGATGAATCTTCCAAAACACGCCGTACCTTCATATTTTCCTACAATAGTGTAAAATAAGTGGCTCTTTATCCTTAATGTTCAGTGTCTAAAGATAAAGCGCCTAATAATTTATACATGAAGGATTTGCCTTTCATTCTAGTTTTTGAGTGAAAGCAGTTCACAGAATCCAGGCTCGAATGTACAAGACCATAGAAAGCACGTATGTAAATTATATAAACTGTCCTCAGGTACAACCAAGCACAATGTGCCCCGTCCAATTAAAGAATCCCTCCAGTGAATTCATTCATCTCCACGCTGAATGTGAGCTGTGATCCGATTAACCGACATGTTTGGCTTTTCACTTCGGGTGACCTCGGGCCCTTTGGGCATCTCTATGCTAATTGCATGCAAATGACATAATATCTGACACACTTTTGACGGGAACATAAAATGAGTGACATTATAGTGTGGAGTTTCTATTCTTAACATCACGTCGGGGTGGTGTAGTGTGGTGTCTAAGCTGCCAAGCGACAATCATACTTGCACTGGAAAGTTTACACATTTTACCCACTTATGCATTACATGACTCCATCTTATGCTCGGTCTTAAATAGCATCACAATTCAGTGTTTTGGTGTTTATTTTCCTCAGAATATCACAGTGTTATGATTTAAAAATGAGATAATTTTGGTTTGACCTTTGACCTTTTAAACACCCAACCGCTTCCAGCTCTTTATTCCCCCTGTAGGGCAGAATAAATCCAAATTCATGACTGAAAGGGAAATCTTCCTCCATGCAAACAACATCCCATAAATCGATCCCAAAATGAGTGATAGAGAAAAAAATATGATAATATACCGCAGGTAGTGGAAAATGGTTCTACGATTAAATGCAGCGCTAAAAACCATTAATCTGGTGTACTATTTAGACACGCACACAAACATGCAAACACACACACACACACAAATAGCAACGCTGTATGTATCAATCAGGTATGACAGCGTTTAAGTGTGAGGCTGTGACATGACAGGAGCTTCCTGCCAGGAGGCTTGTCTTTCTAATGACAGCCACTGCTCTGGAACGGAGACAATCTGGGAGGCACGCACACACACACTCATACACATATGCACACACACTCGGCCTTTGCCTCGATCTCTCTCTTTGATAACTATCACTGTCAAGGGGAGACAGAGCCCAATGTATGACAATTTGTTCATTATCATAGTGAATAGATTTTCACAGGCTCCCCCGCCAGTCTGCCACTGGTGGATAGATGAATATCAAACAGGCCTCTCCTTTGTCCTAGGGGCCAAATTTAGGAAATAACATCTCATCCTACTCTCTGCCTGCCTCTCTCTCTCTCTCTTTCTATCCCCGCCAGTAGGACCAGTGACACCTCAAGTACCCATCACTCAACCCAGTGTGTGTGTGTGTGAGGACTATGAGTGTATTTCTGAGGAGAAATTGTGAAATAGCAGCGATTAGAGAAATAGTATGCACAAGACAAACTCTGTGCAAAGTAGTGGACAATCACATTATGATGATACAAGTTTCTGTGTAAGTACTATATGAAGACACTTCAGTAATCCCACAACACGTAAATGAATTTACTGAATTTTTAACTAAATCATTATCGTGCCATAAATTAAATCTCTTTTGACTTTTGGTCACAAAGTAAATGCCTTTAAAAAGTGGATTACTGAACACACCACAGTGCATACTTTAACAAAACACTGAGCATTTGTGTCATTATCAAATGAAAATGAGAATATACTGTTTCATAAGCCAAAACTGTGTCTATTTTTTTTTCTAACCAGCTGCTGACTGTAGCTCCATATTTATTTAAATGATGGCACATTTTTTTGTCCCCAAATCAAATTAAAAGTCCCCAAAACTAAAAATGACATTTGCCACCCAGTATATACATTCATCATTATTATGGTATATGGATGCTTTTGTTGTTATTGTCTACACTGCGACAAGACATTCACTTCACTAGTGAGCTACAGTTTAGTACAAAAGTGTTTACAACAGCAGCAGATGAAACAGACTCTCACGACTGAACCGCACCGAGTGTCCTTTTTTGTATTGTGTCCATCAAGGTAGCCAAAGGGTGTGTGTGCGTGTTCGACCCTGTTCACTCTGTTGGAGCATGCTCAGCTGACCGTGGCGGTCCATAATTAAAAGCTCCGCTATAGGAACAGGACAGCAGGCTGGATAGAGTTCCCAGACCTGTCAGGACCTGGCAACACAACTATACCTGCTTCTCATACACATACACGCAGACAAAGACTCCTTTGGTTTGGCTGTTTTAATTCTCTCTATCACACACACACATACACACACATTATGGGCAGAACTAAAGAAGGAACAGAAGGACAAACAATGAAGCGGAGAAAGGAACAATGAGATCATTTTTAAACAATAAGTTCATCACTATTATCTTCTTTATTCCTCAGTTCCTGTCCTTTCATCATTCCCTTCTCTCCTCCTTCTCCATCTCTACTATCTCTGCATTGCATGTACATAAGTGTGACTGTTACTAGTATCACACACAGACAGTGAAAAGGCCAGACCAACAATCCCTTTTACCTACAAAGTTTTTTTTTTCTTTCTTTTTCAGTATGAGATAATTTATGAAAATGACTTTTTGCTCATTTTGTTTAATGTATGCACTTTAACAATTAATAATCCAAGTGCTGGGAGATTTTCAACTAAAGGCCATTAATTTGTATAAATCTGCCAAGCTCTGACAGCAAGAGATTTTTTAAACTGATCTGAGGGAAAGTGAAATTATTCTCTAGCCTCGGGTTAAATATTACTTTTCTCCAGGACTTCTCCAGGACCGCCGGCTCCTCGCCGTTTTCTGACCTTGTCACTGATCTACCTCTCCCTCACTTGCTTTCTATCTCCTTCTCTCTCACTTGCGTTATCTGTTTGCATTATTTTTGCTCATTTCGTTGGTTATCAGGGAGAGGTGTGTTTTGTTTGCGAGTGGCCTCAAGGCCTTTTGAAATGGCTCCTTCGGAATCAAAATGTTCCTCCTGCCATAGCTGAAGGAGGGCCAACATGTGCTCACACCTACTGAGACCAGATTATACGTGCATTCTGATCTGATCTGTTAGTCTTAAATTTGGTGTCAGGTTAATTTTAGGCAACTAAAAGTCTGGATTGGGGAAATCTTATTGTTGCACTGTGAAAATGCTATACCAGCTGTGGTCTGGTGTCCAAGTCTGGCATGTTTCCCTTTGAAAGAATTTCATTATAGATGGGGAGTTTGTGGGTGTTAAATGCTCAATTTTAAATAAATGTTTTGTAGCAAAAGAGAAAATAATTTGAAACCTGATTTTGAAATTGCATTAAAAGCTAGCCTCTATGGTCTAGTATTTACCTGAATGTGCAGTACCTCATGGTTTTATCAATTCAAAATTTATAGGTCCAGAAAATATCCCTTAGTGTCTGTCTGTTTGCTTCAAAAGTTGAAATTGCTTGTTGGTAGATTGATTACTACACTGCGTCCATAAGTGAAAAAGTATGTTTTGTTTTGTATTGTGTAATTCACCTGAATTGACAATGGCCTCTGGTAGATTAGGGTATAAAATAAATGTTTACATAAATAAATTATTAAAAAATGAATGAATGATCTGATTATCTGCCGACGTATGCCGATTGCATGTTTCTATGCAAGTTCTTCTAAACTGCAGGGGACTTGTAGTTGTTTTCTGGTGGAAAACCTTTTTATATTTTCACTTTATCTGGAGTAAAAAAAGTTAAGAAAAGACTATTACCGACAGAAATCCGTATTAGAAAAGACTACACATTACTGACTCACAGCTCATCAGAAATCAATTCCAACTGAAACACCTGTTTTCATGAAACAACTCCTCCATACATACCCTCTACTGAATCTGATCTTCCTCGTAGCATTCATAACCATCCCAACCTCTGCGCTCATCTCCCAGTATTCCAGTGTTGTGCCACTTTAAGCCTGTTCACCTGGCTGCTGCTGCTGCTGCTGCTGCTGCCGGATTTGTTATCTAGATCACAGCCATTTAGAGCCCTTCATTCATCATGTACGCCAGATTTGAAACAAGGCAAACAGAGGCAACTGCAACACCCGCTACGCCCGCCAAAAGCCTACACTGTTCTAGGTCAAGGTCATGGATTCATTCTTGTACCCAACTGCTGAAAGACATTTTCATGAACAGAAAAACAAAAATGGAAAAACTTTAGACGTAAACAATACACACAATAATGCATATGAACGTATATTTATATATATATATATTTTTTTTCTCCATTTATTGATAATTTACATATCGTCTTCCACAGCTGGATGACAACAGATCATCCTCCTGATTTGAATTACGTTTATTGATGTAATAGTTTTGTAATTCTGACCCACTTAGCTCTTATAAAATCAATACACTACTTAAGTCATGCCTACTGTGGCTTTAATAAGACAGTGGTTGCATTTGTAAGAAATCATTATTAGGTAATAAGACATATTTCTCACTAAAAATCACATATACAACACTGCTTTACATTTTACAGTGGACTATTTACTGTTAATGGAGGCAAATCATGAAAACAAAAATGAATCTGTTACACAGCAGAACTTGCACTGTCTTCCAAGGCATCAACAATCTCCCTCCATCCTCTATCCATCCCCCTCCCTCCTTCTCTCGCCCTCTCCTCCTAGTGGTAGTTTTTTAAGTTCAGACTCTGAGAGCATGTCTTCATTAGCTGCATTAACATTCACAGGCTGTAGTAAATTCTGACAGTGAAAAGGTCCCCGTAACCTTTAGTTGTGCAGAAATTTACTTCCCAAGAAAATTACAGCTGGCACTGTCTTAATTAATGCCCGTTTTCTTCTCCTGAAAACCCAGAGCCTGTCAGCTGGAGGAGGAGAGGAGGAAGAAGTAGAAATTAGAAAAACAGAGAGTGGAGCGAAGAGAAAAAGGGAAAAGTGAGAGAAAAAGAAAAAGCAGGACAGAGAAGAGAATACGGAGGAAATTTGAGTCGACTTAATGGTTTTACTTACAGATATGGGGGTGGTGCGGGAAGACGAGACAGTGCATAGGAATAAAAAGTGGCGAATCGGAGCAGCATTTCACTATATTGCTGTTTGTTGTGGTGTTTATGTGCGAGTGTGCAGTTGTTGTCGCACGAGCGCTGGCTATTCCCCCAGTAAGTAGATTCAGTAGATTCAAATCTACACTATCTTCCACACAACTCCCATCTCCTCTCTCTCTCTCTCTCTCATTCTCTGCTTTTTGTCATCCAAAGTGGTATGAGAGAGAGAGGCGAGGGGGGCTTTGGAGAAACTAATACATATTTTATCCCAGGCTATCTCCTGGGTGCAGATGCTGCTTTGTTCCAGGCCCTCAGAGGAAGAGAATGGCTAAAGAACTAGAAATCCATCTTCACACTGGGGAAGCACAGTATTGCAATCCTGCACTTATTGGGCCACAAACAAATTAGAATAAATACCAACATCCGTCTGCATGGCAAATATAGCGCTAAATATAATGTGTGTGTGTGTGTGTGTGTGTGTGTGTGTGTGTGTGTGTGGTGGAGGAGGTTGTGTGATAGACTTTCTCTCTTTTTAGCTTTTAGTGGGGAAAAAGGATCACACTCAGTGATAGCTCCTGTCCCTAATTGTCCAAGTGAGCTCCTCTCACGGCTTGATCATCTTTCTCTCACTCAGTCTGGGTGTCCCCCCCTTTCTAGCTCTCCCCCACCTGTGCTCTCTCCTCCTTCCATCTCCGCAGACGCTAATTAGAGAAGTGAGTTGCAGCTCTGTTGATAGACAAATGTCAGCATGAGTCTCCAGTCGCTTGGTAATTGCCTGAATCAAAGCCGCGGGGAGAGCAAAGATGGTGAGGAGACAAGACATTGTACACTCTGAGGGGTGTCCATCTTGCCCGTCTTCTCGCATCTACAAGTCAAATCGTCGTGGAAATCACAGACTTTGCAACACAGGCAGAAAGGGGAGATTGTTGTGAGGCTCTGTCTGTTTATAAATAACATTTTAGGTGTGCTCCTGGGTAGCATTTAAGAACCAAAATGTGTATTGGTGAGGTATAGCCTGTGGAGCCCAAATGGTCAAATGTGCCCATGGAGTTCTTCAGGAAGTTACAGCCAAATTTCACCTCAGGGCAGATACAGTATAAAATGGGAAGGACTTCATTTAAAGGACAGATAAATAGTGAATTAAAATTTAAAACAAATAAGGTCGCTGACAATGCCACCCGGTTAAGAACTCCAGGTCTCTAGCTTATAGTGTACGTTCAACTGAGGAAGGAGCAGCATGGGTTTACCACAGTAGCTTAAGGTAAATTGAGCAAGTCCTTTTATTAGCTTAAAAATAAAAAATAAATAAATAAAAGCATAAAAATTACTCACTGTTAAATAACAAACAAAATAAGCCTACATTAAAACAGGTGGTTAAAATAAGTGAACTATCCAATACCTGTAAATTGCAACAATAGCTAATATAAAGTCCAGCTAATGAAGGGGGGAGGATTAATCACAGAAGGGGGTTCTGAATCAGAATAAAGGAGGAAGACGTTCAGATGCTCAAGATCTTTGGTGGTTATCTGTTCTATGCTTGTTCCCATGTCCCTCTCAGGCTGTCATTGTACTCAAACTATGCCAAAGGGGCGCTCCTGCCCATCTGAAGACACCAGGATCATTCAGTATCAAATGTTATTTGACACCAAAACATTTATTCAGTTTTGCTGAATCTCATATATTGCATAGTTTTTGCCCCCCCAAAAAGTTTGTCCATGTTGAACAAAATATGAGGCTTATTATGTCTGCTTATATACCCGTGCATAGACCTGAACAATGACAGAACCTGAAACTGATAACTGATAACTCACAGTAAACGTATTGTTTAATTAAACACATCATGGTGCTGTGATAATATCACAAGTGAGGTGGAGACTAATGACATACTACATGTAAACATGTACAAAGAAAAAAAACAATGATACAAAAAATAATTGGTACTTTCTGCAAGCAATCTGCAACAGAGGTCGGTACTCAATACATGTCCATGGGTAGATGACTGGGCCTGATACATCTGAATCTGTTCCAGCCAAAATAGCGTCAAATAGCATATATATAAAGTTAGAACACAATTTGAAAGGTAAAAAAAAACTTCTATCTGATTTGACATGAAATGACCCATCTAAAATGTGTTTCTGAAAACAGTTGAGTGAAAACTAAGGAGTAACACAATTTTGATTCTCGTTTGATCAGCACTGCCAAATTTGGTAGTTTGATCTGAGTTGGAGCCCTGTGTTTTGCTTCACAAGGTAGTTACGCCCTAAATCATAACCCATTTTATCATCTCTTTCTCTAAATGGGACCATAATTCACAAAATGAATATCATTGTGTATGGAAGAACACTTGAAACTAGCAATTGAGCCCATAAACCCATTATAAAACTGTTTACCAATGTATAAATCAATGGGGGAAGTTGGGTCATTTCGCCATAAGACTCAATACAATTGAACCTTATTGCTGCAGCCAATGGAGCTACCCCCTACTGGCCATTGAAAAGAATGCAGATTTAAGATGCTTCCATTTTGGCTTCACAGACCAGATGTTCACTAAATATATGAAGTACTTGTTTAGTGTTAAGGTTGAAGAACAATTATGGTCATTGCTCACTGGTCATTAGACATTGTTAACATTATGGAAAACACCAAGGTCATGGTTAAAAGAAAACGACAGCCAACGAATGTTGGCAGGAAACAGGACAAAGACACTTGCTTCTTGCCCATCCATCCATCCATCCATCCATCCATCCATCCATCCATCCACCCCCCCTCTCCAAAAGATAAATGTAGCCCAGCAACATGCTAGTTCCACCTCTGGATTTTAGGGTCAACAAATCCAGACATGGATTTTCTCTGGAGTATAAGATGACAGGAAAACATCATCGAATCGAGAATGTTCTAGACATTTGAACAAATAACCAATGTGCCCTTTCTCTTGAAGACACTGTCCCCTTTCTGTTGCTCCTTTCTCTTCTATTTTGTCCCTTTCTCAATTATTCCCCTTGACTTGAGAAAGAAACTAATACATTACAAGGGGCTCACACTTTCTTCACAACAAATGATTAAAGTATGAAGAAAACTTCATCATAATACATGGGCTCATTTGACAAAGAGAGCAAGCCTTGCACTCTGCAAGCCGGTGGTCATTATTTTGTAACACATCATGAAATTTGGGGGCGTCTAACGTCAAGTAGTTAGGACTTTATTTTTAACAAATGGGCAGCAAGCTTCAGGCTACTTGTTTAGCAGTCCACATATGACACCTCTATTAGAGGAACACCCTGTCCGCTCCGCAATAAATTCTCATGTCTCCTAATTATAAAGGTTTGACTCTGGCCTTAGTTAGAACCACAAGAGTCTCCACTCTAAATAACATCTTGAGCCATGCCATCAAATATCTTCATCTCATTTACAAAAGCTGCTTCTCTGCAAGTCTCACATCTTTTTTAGTTCACCATTACCCTTCCTCCTTTTGTGTGATTTGGTGACTTTCTGGAACTTGCAAGCATTACCATCACTCCAGCAGCACAGTTAGGTATACCAATTATATCAGCTAATCAAAACAATTAGGAGTTATAGGCGATCTGAGAGTTTCATGTCAAGCGGGGAGTCAGGTTATTAAAATAGGTGCCATAATGAGTGTCATTTTAACTAACAGCCAATGTGTTGTTTCATTTCGTGTGTGTGTGCGAACAACTTTGACTTGTACCACTGTTGCAATGGAGAGATAACGCAAACTTCCCGGTTTTGTTTTGCCTTCATTGATGCTTATCATCTAACTTGAAAAGCTCTTTACTGCTCAACAAAGCCATGTGATCCCAACAGGAGGATGTCTGCACGTGTTTCTATAAAGCATATCTCCACGCTCATAAGTCTTTACAGTGAAAGAAACTTAGATTAGACCTTGCCCCTAAAATATCTACACCTATTCCCTCCACACACACATACACACACATATACCCAGTCTCATCTGGCTCCCCGTGTTACCTGTGATGATAAACGGCTCCAGATTTTAAGATTCCCATTTCTAATTTTCTGAGTAGAGAGGCAGGACTGTGGCGATTGATCAAATTGGGCAGCGAGTTAAGCTCGACCCCCACCGCCATCCACCCCTCCATCCTCTACCTTCCTTTCTCTCTTCTTTTCCTTTCTTTTCCCTGCCCAAAGACCCTCTTAAAATATTAAACTAGATTTATGAATGGTCACCGCAGCCCCATCTATTAATATCTCCAAAATTGACAAGAAATAATGCATTTTCCATTGGTTAGGAGAGAAGAATTAAAAATTTGGTTTGTCCAAGGAGCCAGGTTTGATGGATGCAAATTACTGCCTTCACCTGAATTACTTTACCCCTTTGACATTGTTCCGTGACTGTAAAACACTGACTGACTGACACTAATATTCTATGAAAAAGCAGATTAATAAAGATCAATAAAATACAGAATACATTTACTTACAGCAAAAGAATAGAATCTATTTTGTTGTTGCTACTTACTGTGCACAATAAGTAGCTTTAAGGTTAGAAAAATAATCTTATTCCCATCTTTTTGGATCTATCATAGATATTCTCTGCACTTTTCACAGCTCTTCTCTGAAGCTATGGAATATACATGAAGTGAAATAATCAAACCCAACACTGTGATTTTTATGGTGCTGTTTATGGTGGGTTTTTTTTGTTTGTTTTTTTGTTTGGTTTTTTTTGTATCGTTTTATACATATTTAGCTAAAACATATTTGATATTGTTGAAAACGTTCTATCTACAATAGAAATACAAATAATGGATAAATAAAAATGCATCTGAACAATATTTATCACGATGTTTTGTAGTGACCGGCTTAAGGGCTTACTTTATTTTTTTCCATTTTGTAAAAATAACCTAGGGTAGGTAATGATTTGTGTTATAGTCTCCAAATTACATTGTAATTATACAGAATAGGAAATCAGTAAAATGCTAATTGGGTACCTTCACAGAGAAAAGAAATACAAGGAAAGAAGAAAAGGAATAAGAATAACTCTGTGTTAAGTTGGACTTAAAAAGAAATAAAGTAAGTATTCTTAATTACTCCAGTCCATGAGCTATAAGAATAGGTAAAACGTTCAAATAAGATTTGTTTTTTACTCTTTTCTTTTTTTTTGGAAAGCATCAAACATTCCAGCAGATGTAACATGTGAGTATTTTTGATGACAGTACAGGCATGTTAGAAAGTTCAGAGTATGTGGGCTGAGTTAAATAGATTTTATCATCTCCACATTGGTGAAAATCTATTTGTGTGTTCTATCTGTGTGTTCATTCTAATTACCATGTGGTTAGAGGATATATATATATATATATATATTATAATGTAAATTTGATTTAAAATTTGTTTTATTTTTTTTGTTCTTTTTTGACTGAGTGAAAGTGCCACATGTTTTTATGACATATTGTATTACAATAGTAAAAGGACATAAAAGCCTGTTGATACTGTGTAATTATTCAATACTGAGCAAATAATAATCCTTAAATATAAAATATAAATTAAATCTAAACTATTTCTCAGAGAGCCCATATGTACTAAATATATACCCTGTAATTTGCAGGCTATAATTTAATTTTCCCTTGTTCTAAAAATGAAACAAAATAAAGCACAAAAACTATTATAAACTAATATGTTTACTATGTTATTTATTATATTATTATACTTTGCAATTATTACAAGCCAGTGAGGGTTTTTTTTACATCTTCCCTCCTCCTTCATCTGTGTCGAGGCATATTGATTTGTACCTGCTCGTGTTGCTCGGATTATACATTCATACACAAGTCCTCAGCACGCAGTCATTTGTTGAGCATGCATCTCACTCACAGGAAGCTGTGAGGACAGCAAAACGCTTTGGTTTCCCACAGGGGGTTCGGAGGGAGGAGGAAGGTAGGGGGCAACAGAGAGAAGGAGGGGGGGGATCAGGGTGGGGGATGTATGTGGCACTGTAGAAACTGAAGCGACTTTGTCTCATGAGAGAAGCTCCTTCGATCTGATTATTTGGGAAGGACAAAGTGCTTTTGTTGATGAAGAGTCGCTGTGATATCTGGGAGTTGGGAAATCGATGGGACGCACAGAGCTCTGGCTCATTGATCCTGGCCCCAGCATTGACAATCCATGGCCTGGTTAGCTATGCGAGAGAATGAGGCAAAATGAGCTACTTGTGAAAGTGTTTCTCTCCCTTTGCTGTGTGTTGTAGATGCGGCGCTGTTACTGGTATCATTTGTATTGACAAGCTTAGCTCTGGAATGATTAATAATCACCTGTTCCAAACTTTAAGCACTGTGTGTATGTGTCTGAATGTGTGTGCGTGTGTGTGTGCATGTATGTGTGTTCCTGGTGCGGTATGAGCTTTATGTTAATATGCATGTTTGCCTCTTTTCATTTCTTTGCAGTTGCCTCTCTTATTCCCTCTGAAAGTATGAGCAAAACTTTGAAAAAGAAAAAAACAAAACGAAAGATGAATAAAACTAACACTGCATATTTTGTAGCAGTTTTCAATGCATGAAGGAGAGAGAGAGAAGGAAAGAAAGAGAAAGAGACTCAAATCACTCAAATGAGGGCCTCTCATTATTGGGCCCGGGCGTTGTTTGTCCAGGCAGCCTTTTCCTGGCACCTTGTTAGAGATGTCCACGGCTGGTAATTGGATCCGTCTTGCCGTTAGAGTGGAGCCTCGGCTGACAGACGCTCAGACCGGAGAGACGCTTAAATGACAAATGTTCCCTCTCCTTCTAAAACCTGAGTGTAAAGCTGTGACGTCTCGTTATCGTCTCTCAGACGAGGTTTGAGGGCTCTGGCAATCAAGCAGGCTGCTTAAATCTATGAGCCTACAGCGGCGGCGAGGTGGGGAGGGGTGACTGACGCCTTGAGAAAAGCTTTAAGTAAGAAAGGAATTGTTTTTTTTGTTGTTGTTTGGTAAAGTAGCAAGAGATTTGCTTTTCTTTTTAATCAAGGGGCATCTTCACCTGGGTGTAAAGGGAGCAAACATGACTCAAGGCTGAACATTTACTGCCATGACTTCCACTGCACACCTAATAATGCTGACGCAGGTTATAAGACCATCACAAGCACATATATGCAATTTTAACAAAGTGAACAAACTTCAGAAATGTGTTTCACATATTTTTGCATATAAATATGCATGCCTTGATTTTGGTATCTGTGTTATCAATACTTCCAAATCATCCTCTTCTTTCACTACAAAAGGCAACGTCAGTTCTTAAATATGAAACAAAGGACACACTTTCATTTCATGGTTCAGGAAATCTTCTATTCATCAGTGAAGTGCAACAAGCTGCTTTTGTTTTTGTTTTACTGAATGCAAATGAACATCCAGAACGAAAGGGCTTTCCAATTAAGTATGTTTGACATTCGTCAAACATGAGCTGGTACAAGATTAGACTCCCAGGTTCAAACTGTACAAACGTTTCCATATGGTTTGTACTTGAATCCCAGAATGTTTTAATCAAACAAACAACTTTAAGACATATAAGTGGTAGGCTATTTTGAGCTTTAAGTGATTCAAACAGGATGTTTTAAGATATTTCACAAATGAGTATGAATTTAAGAGATGGCCATATTAATCCATAATGCGATGCATTGAAGTGCAAAATCGATCACACATTAATACCCCATTTTTGATTAGTAAAGAGAAAGTGATTTTACAAAGTTGTCAAGTTGCTCTTTGTGTGGTACAGAGAACAGGAAGCCCAGTGAACAATGGATACAAAACGTGACTTTATTATTGTATAATTATTGTTGGCATTCACCAAATGTGCAAGCATAGAGGAAAGCCATTGTTTTCACTGGCTAAGCTCTACTACAGCTGTGTGAGGGAAAGGTTTTGTACCAGAAGTTCAACTAAATTAACTTTCACCCACAAACACTCAAAAAGGAGGTAGAATGTTTGACTGCAAAGAATAATTAAGAATTTCATTCAGTGTCAAAAGCAAATCTAAGAGAGGACATCGACACCATGTTAAAAGGTGTAGATTCCTTTTGGTTACACATTTCACACTGATTTAGTTGAAGTTGAGACAGCGATGTGGAAATGAATGATGAATCGGAAGCATCAGTTGATTATTGGACTGGAAAAGACATTTACGCTATTTATAAATTCTCACGTTCAGATTCTGATCTGAGAAACTTTTTGTCAGGTGTGAAATCCAAATAAAACAAATCAGACCTCACTCAGCATTTCAGTATGTAAACTAACATTCAGCTTTCTGTTATCTTAGCATGGGACTGTCTTATGAAGTGAGTGGCTTTTGCTCTCTTCTATTAGTGAATGTTACGAGCCTGCTGAGCAGCCGTATTTCCCATGGTGGCCTGCTTTCAGAAGCAATCTAAAGATTTCTAGATTGATGATCATATTTATCCTTCAGTCCCACAAGCACTTGAACAGTGAAGCACAAGACTAAACGTGCAGCACGTTGTGGCCTAAAACCATCTTCAGTTGACGTGATGGCTTTGTTCTGGCTGCACTGTCTTTTAGAAAACATTTAAATGCTACTAATATGATCTCCCAATTTAGCGTTGAAAGGATTGATGATTGTTCTGATGATGTTTCCAGTGGGATCTGGTTGGTGCACAAGGCACAGGACACCAGAGACTGGAGTTTGCATGTGAGTCCCATGTGTTTTAGACAACAACAGCACTTTGGTTGAGGTTAGGGAAAAAAGAACGTTTCCATTAAATGTTAACAAAGTCAGTATGTTGTGCCTCGTGCATCAAGTCACTTTTGACTTAATGTTTTATTACCCTTAAAGAGCTGTGAGTGCCAAAGCCCAGTCTTACACCGAAGTGTGTAACAGATCTGCTGATTCACTGGTCAATACTATTTCAGTGCCACATTTTGCTTCGTGTATAAAGGCGCAGTACCAGCAGTAGTATAAAGAGTCCGCATTTGGAGGAGGTGAGATGGATGTATGGCTCTAACAAACAAGCTTTGGACCACTGTTCCCAGTCCCATGTGACACCAAAAGTCAACACTGATTTTACAGGTATGATCTTTTGTTTCTAATTCCTTCTTATGTTGAATTAAAAGCACTTGACTGTAGGGGTGTCAGAGTGTAACAGGTGTAAGTTAATTTCCTGGAAGTTGTGCATCTTCTCCAAAAAAACACACACTGCATATTGTTTGCAGATGGGACACTGGGAATGAATAAATGTCCTGGTCAGTGCACTGGCAACTCCATCTGGAAGAACGAAGGTTAATGAGCAAGTTCAGAAAGGCTGTTAGCCAGGGAAGATATCTTTCTTTTCATGAAAAAAAGAGGAGTCTGGAGACTTCCTGTGTTTCAGAGGACCATGCTGCAGATGACATATTGGCAACATGAAAAATGCGAAGTAAATGTGGAAAAGCATGAGATAGATGAAAAGCAGTTGCGTGTCATATTTACTTGTAAGAATGTGGAGAGAAAACCTGCAGCAATAATTCTTTTAAAGTATGGAACCAATTGAATATGTCAGAGCACAAACATCAGTGACGTTTCCAGATATGATTATCTTGACTTTCAGTCCGGATAGGTTGTGTACAGTCATAGATGAAAACAAAGGTTGTATACATTCCCTCTCCAAATGATCCAGCCTGAGTGAGGAAGCACTGAAGGTAAAAAAAAAATCACTCCCATGGGTTTGCATGATGTTCGTGTGAAGGTTTGAGAGACAGGTCTGTCCGAGAAACAGGTGTCCAACTGGTCCTCTTCCTGTTGTTCGTCTGTTGTTATTGTCTACCCCAACCAGCTATGGTTCGGATTAGCATAACTGACAGGCTTGTTTACATACGCTGTAATTAAACCGGGTGCTGTAATCCATGAGTCATGGCTCCATCTGCACCATGTCATCAAATGAGAGACTGAGATGCCTATGGTGAATAAAGAAGAAAGACAGAGGAGAGGGGTGGTGAGGAAAAGAAAGAGAAATATGAGGACATCATGGGCAGAACAATAAGCTCAACTGAACTGACACGTAAATGAATCTTAGAACCAAGAAAAAAACTCCTCGTGGACCTGATTTGCCTCCAAGCTAATTAATTTCCCATAAACCATACATCAGGGCAGAAGGTTCTAATCTGTGTTAATAAAATTTAATAAACATATGAAAAAGAGTAGCAAGCACAGGATAACATTCCAGTTGGTGGATCCCATTTAAGTGTATTTGTTTATTCAGCATGAGCTGATACAATTCTAGACACACAAAACACAAGTTTAGAGCTGCCCCCATTACTGCATTTCTTAGCTTCTGTGCTGGTTCTCCTGACGGCTTCTCCAAATTTCGTCTACTATAGGCGATATACAATGACTAGATGTCGATAAATGACTTTTAAAGTCTAGTCCAAACTGGTTCAAGACAAAACTGATGCGGAATTATTCAGCTGATATTATTTTTCTCCTCTTCCTTAAGTTATTATTATTATTATTATTTTAGTTTCAGTCAATCCTACAATGGACCCATGTCTTTCAATACACGGCCCCTTAACAATGACTAACAACCAGGTATTATAAAAGGTACCATCACGCCAAAGAAGCACAGATCACACAAGAATTCCAAGAAGTCAGTGTTCAGTGTCCAATACAAAACCACAGTTCAACTAAAAATGAGTGACTCCTTATCTCAACAAGCGAAAGTACAGAAAGACTCAATATAACAGCTGGCCAATAAAAATATACCCATGGATACCTCTTGCATCTTCTAGACAAGCTTTGTGATTCTCCGGTTATTCTCCTCTCCTCCTCTGGCTAACACGCTGCTGTCAACCCCAAGAAAAGGCAAATGTGGGAGCTAGACTGTTTGATGGTAGGTCCATGGAGAAGAGGATGAAGCTATAGAATGGAAGAACTATGAAATAAGAACTTGTTGGCTTGTTTCCAGAATTTCTGGGGTTGGCAACCACTCTCAGGATGGACTAGGCATCTTCCACTGATGAGTAGATGCACAGTTTTTGATTTAAAATACTGGCATTGATATTCCGTAGGTTGACCTGTGTGAGGCAGACGCCTGTGTGCTTGAAGTCACCAAACATTAAAGTACTATACCTCCTCACATGACTGATGGATCAGCCACTACTGGAGGTTACTCTATAATGATGGTTTGTAAAATGGCCTCTTGGTGCCAATGATTTGGCAAAACTGATTAACCGCTCCTCTAACACTGACTATAGACGACTACTTTACACAACCCCACTTCAAGTAACCCAAACTATACCTTTAAAACACAGCCAAACTATCTGGATGACTAGAAACCACTAGAGGTGATTATTCTTTTCTTGTGATCAGATTATCTGACCCCTTCAATGTATTAATAATTGTCATTTCATTTCTGTCATGACCTGCTCCTCCAGGAACTGCTGAACTTTTTGAAGCTGTGAAGTCGCTCCAGTGGACCATATATCTTGTTCCCCTCCTGGAAGGCCTTTCCTGCACTCTGACATACACATATGCACGTGTGCAGAGTTAAAACAATTCACCCTCATACTGTATTTAATGAGGTTGGATAAATAGGGTTGACAGAGAGGGAGGAAGGAAGCAAACAGCGCAACACGCATTGCACATATACAACTGGCTTCATTTACACACACATGCACAAACACATGCTTCTTCCTTCCTGTCGGAAGGTGAAGTGAAAAGCGGACTTGCAGGCGGTGAGCACACAGTTAACACACATACCTATCCTTATTCAACATGCTCCCTTTGTTTTCTCCTCCTCCGTGCCTCCATCCATCCCTCCCTGTCCTCTTCTCTCCTGTAGACTAAAGGTAATTCTTGCGTTTTGCTCCTTGTTGTTGCTATTATCTGCTTTATTGAGCACAGTGTCCACTGTGCACAATTCACAGCCATTTCCATTTCCAAGCAGAGGAAAGGGGGGAGATATTAGAGGAGCAGCAAATGACTCATGACTTAGAAAGGAGAGGAGGAGGGACGTCGGGCCTTGGGGTACCCAGAATCCACTTTACCTCCATCCTACCTGCTTTTTTTTGTTGCACAGTGTCCATGCCAGCCTATGTGGTAGCTGCATGTTGATTTTTGTCTCCTTCCCTCCCTTCTACAACTGCTTCACCTCCTCCTTGGGATCCCCCACACACACACACACACTTCCTTCCTCACTTTCTCCTCCTCCACCTCATCCTACTCTCTACCTCTGCATTACAAACTCCAACATTAAATTGTGATAGATGAAGAGCGGAGGGCATTCATACAAATCAATGACTTTAGTGTATGTGTCATTAGCCTGCACCACGCAGCCAGCGGTCAGCGTCATAAATCACGCCATGATCGGCTGTCTGCCGTCCCGCGCCGCAGCTGCGCAAACTGCATGCATTAGCCCACACCGGTGTACCGACCGGAGCTGCTTACTTTAAAACAAGTAATAAGACGAGGGGGAAGGAGAGGTCCTCTGTGGAGCTTTCACTTCATGCAGGATAACATGGAGTCTTTAGTGACTCAGTGGACTATAGCTGATGACTCAGCTGCGCTGCGTTCTGTGCACCACAGCAGCCATGTAATGATGTGAAGATGTTAACTATGACTGAATGCATTTTGTTAATTTTCTGCATTTTATCTCATATAGAGGTACAGTGGAGAGGTAGAAACTTAAATGTCACTGTTTGCCATTATTCCATCAGCAGGTAAGAAACATCTATGGTGAAATAATAATAATAATAATAAAAAGACTATTAAACTGAACAGGCACTGTCAATATTAAGGCGAAAGGGATTTAGTCAGTGAAAAAGTCACAGTATCACAACAAAAATATACATTAAAAGAATTTTTGTATATCTTGAAATATTTATTTTAAAATATATAAGAAACTAATAGTCACCCCTCTACAGAAATAAACAGGAAAAAGGGGAAACATTGCCCCTAAATGCAGTTATATCATGATCACAATACACAAATACTGGAACATATTTCACCAAATAAAAATCACATTAACATATATACTGAACAAGCCTGTACAAGGGATGGGAGACAACATGTAACCATAAAGGACCTGAATTTATCAAAGATTTTAAAAAAGAGTAAGAAATTCTGAAACTATATGAAATAATAATAATAATAAGAAGAACAAGAAGAAGAAGAAGAAGAAAAGTAATAATATTGCATGATTCTGATGAGAGTTTAAGAAGCTTCAACAGATGCCTCATGCTGACTTCTCCTGTAGTGTAGCTTTATAAAAGTTTGAGTTCACGGCAAAAGGAGAGCGGCTAAAGGTATCATTAATCAAGGCTGGTGTTCAATTAATCAAAAGAGGAGAGTCCTAGTCCTGCGACCCTGCTATCCAAACCAGAACCTAGGTGTCAATACTAGCCTCAGGGAAGCAGCCAGCCAGAACCAGTCAATAGAGAAGCCTGAAGATCAAGCTGTCCTCCCACACTATTGTCCAGGGGTAGCAGTCACTGTCGTCATCCACAGGAGGATACGGCACCTCACCCAGCTGGCGACACCCAGAGAGGACCAGAGAGGGGGGGATACCAGAGGTGGTGTGGCTTTAGGTTAATAATAAAAACAATATAATTCAGAGCGGCTTTTCAGAAACAAACTTTTGTGACAGTCTCCCTTTTTTTTTCGCTTGATTAAGTACTAGCTTCAGGGGGTTGTCAAAAGTTAAAAACAGAAACATAATGAGGTAATTATCTGATACTGCAGGAATGATACAAGTTGTGCTTGAAACAATTTATGTGTAATGATGTTTAATATATAGTGCTGGGAGACAATATAAATTAATCATATGTGCAAAAGCTATATTAAAGCAGATCTGTACTGAACTAAATATAAGAACCCATTTATGTTTATAAAACTTCTCTCCAATAAATACGACATACAGACACACACACACAGATATATCTTGTATGTGTTTATAAAGAAAAGTTTTTTTACACTCTGTACAGCTGCCTCTCTGTGTCTTTTAGGTCAGTTTAACAGGAAAAAAAAAAAAAACATTTGTTTATTCAAGCCAGAATTTTTATAAATAAAATGCTCGAGCTCGGCAGAATAAGTAGCCAAGTGCATCTCATGGGAGACACTCTGCATTTCATCTAAAGAAATTAAAAATAATCATCTATTTAAGAACAAAGACAATACTTGTTCTTCCTCGCTGAGTTTGTTTTACAATTCTCTGTCTTGTAAGAAAGTCAAGGAATCAATTATTTTTTTTCCACATCCTCTTTTCTTTGTGAAATTAAATGCAAGTCACTCATTTATTTGATATCTAGACATAATTTGATCTCTAAAGACTTGGGGAAGGCTGCTGATGAGAATGTCTTGTTTTAGCTCTCAACATCAAGGCATTTCCAACAAAAGCCCAGCTCCATTAAGACCTCATTAATATCTGCCTTCATTTAAAAGCAATTGGTGACCATGGCCGTGTGATGACCAATCTTGTTAGGGACTTGAACAGCTGATTTAAGGAGCAATGTTCTAGGCTGTTTAAAGGGACTTGGGTGTTGTTGTTTTGTTTTTTTGTTTGTTTTTTTCCCATTGAATAAAGTAGAAGTGTTGGAAAAATACAAAATGATTCCTGATAACCTGCCTGCAATTATGTGAATTCTTCCAGCATATTCGGCATGATTTATCTGATCTATTATTGCATTATTAACCTGTTTTTGTTTATTTATGTTTTTTAATACAAATACTGACTTTTTTTTAAATTTTAAAACTGAGTCGTGATCGATTATTTTCTATAATATTATCCACTACCATTATTTTAAGAAAAAGTTTTTGTCTTAACCCAGCAAGCGATCATGTTTTGAATTATGCTGTTTATTCCTCTTTGTGAATATCAGATTATCGTTGTCATTTGTTGGTGGTTATCTTCATCTCCAGCCGTATCACAAAGCATGCATTTGAATCTCCACCACTATCTCTTTCTCTCACTACCTCCCTCCCTCTCTTCAGTCCTGAGGTGATATATGGCCATTGACACCATTAGACAAAGGTATTATTAGCAGATTAGGCTGAGCGAGGGAGCAGGGATAGGGACACGGACCAGGGGCCATGTTTCTAAAGATGCCAGGCCCGTCTTTGGAATAACCCAGCAGACCCCTTAACCACCGTCCCAATTACAGCTGCATCACACTCCGCACACACAGCGGGTCACGGAGGACGGTGAATAAATATTCCCACATTATCTCCACCGGTGGAAGGGAGCAGAGAACAAGCAGGCCCACAGGGGATATGGCTGCCCCCATTGGACCTCAGACTAGGAGAGTCTGGGAAACACAGAGCGAGCATAATGTGGGTTATCAATGAGAGAGAGGTTTTCAAAAGCAGAATGGGCTGGTGTATTAGGATGTCTGCCAGCTGGTTTGAAGTAGTAGGTTCATAAGAAACTATTGCTTGAGTATTCGCTAGACTGGTGTGTGGTTGAACTCAATGTCTGCTCTGTATGCGGTATTTATTGTCATTGCTCTGGGCGGCAGTTTGTTACCTTTACATTTGACAATGCTAGCAGTCTTTTCAAACCAAATGCATGGGGGAAATTGCATCTGGTTGCACCTGTGCCGCCATGTTTGTGCAGGCGTCACCCATTTGAATAATGGGTTAATTAGTGAAAATGATGGATGCCATAAAGTGTTAACTTAAAGCGCACTGGCAGTGGATGTCCTCCCAGTTGGTGGGCCACAACAGGTCTCATCAGGTCAAACTCCTGTAAAATTACCTGTACACCACAAAACAGAAGTGTCATGGGCTGTACTGTGTGAAGAGGTACTGTATTATGTGTTAACTAGGACATTTCTGTCAGCTGGATAGCTCCAACATATTTGTTGTTGTTCACACATCATTACACATCTCTCACCACCGCAGAGGGCAACAACATATGGAAGTCATTGTGTCCTGTCTTTGATAGGATGTTCCAATATACATGATGTGATACAGCATTATCAAGACACAATGAATTTTGATGAGTAAGACTGAGTGTAAATATCACTTCTGTTTGTTTGCCAGAAAACTTCAAGGCACCTTTAATTAATATATAAATAAAAAAAAAGAGGTTAATGAGGATAAGTGGTTAGAAATAATGGTTGGATGGATGGATTATATGTATGTGACTGTAAATATATAATCTCTCTCTCTACATATATATATATATATATATATATATATATATATATATATATATATATATATATATATATATATATATATAATTTGTAAGTACAGTGGATGTTGTGGCGTTAGACTCTATATGACTGACTGAACTGTTCATCAGAGTAAAACTGTTCCGGTTGTTTTGGTGTGCAGTGCTCTGTAGCACTGCCAGAGGGGAGATGTTTGAACAGGTTGTGTCCAGGTGTGATGGGTCTACAGTGACATTTCCTGAATGTTTCCTGACTTGAGGACAGTTTGGCACCAGAGATTTTTTGTAGTCTTGTTTCATGGATCCAAAGCAGACAGTGATGGATGTGCAGAGAACAAAATGGATGATTGCAGTGTAGAACTGGATCAGAAGCTCCTGAGGCAGTTTGAACTTCCTGAGTTGGCACAGAAAGTATATACTCTGCTGGGCCTGTTTGATGAGATTGTGGATCCCCAGAAATCGGGGGGGCTGCTCCTGAAGTCCACTGCCATCTCCACAGTTTTAAGCATGTTCGGCTCCAGGTTGTAATGACCACACCAGAAGACCAGCTGTTCAACCTCCGGCCTGCATGCAGACTCATCACTGTCCTGGATGAAGAAGATGACCATTTTATCATCTGCAAAGAAATTACAGCTGATGATTAGCAGAGTCCTAGATGTTTTCTCCAGTCTCAACTGTTGCCTCCTGTCTGTCAGGATGTTTGTGTTTCACTGACAGGTGGAGACTGGCACAGTGAGCTGGGTGAGTTTAGAGTGAAGGACTTCTGGAATGATGCTGTTGAATGCTGAGCCACAAACAGCAGGCAAACTGCAGGGAGCCCAGCTGGGTACCTGTAATGTCCTTCAGTGCACCGACACCAGTCTCTCAGGAGAGGATTACATGACCGCAGATGTCAGGGCGACAGGCCTGTAGTCACTGAGTCCTGTGGTAAAGGGTTTCTTGGGGACTGGGATGAATGTTGCATTTGAAGCAGGACTGGACTTCACACAGTGATCTTTTGAAGATCTGCGTGAAGATGGGGTCCAGCTGGTCAGTACAGATTTTCAGATGTGAGGGTGACATGGGTCTGGTGCCTCCTGATCTTCTGTATATACGAGCTGACACACAATCTCTTCACAGTTCCTGAGTGCAAGGGTGAAGGGGTTAAAAGAGGGTGTTGGTTGTGTGATGTCTGAGCAGGTGAGGGGCTAATCTAACCTGCAGTTAAACACATACAGGTCATCAGCCATTCAGTGGTTCTCCACAGTGTGGTTAGCTGGCGATGTCCTTCACAATGACACCATGTCAATTGCTGAAAACTTGTTTTCCAGCTTCCAGTGTAGCTCTTACTTGCTACTCTGATCTCCTTTGTCAGTGTATTTCTGGCCTGGTTGCACTTCTCTAGATCTCATCCTGGCCTGCCTCAGAGTTTAACTGAAAACCAGGGTTTGTTGTTGTTGTTGTATGTGCAGAGAGATTTAGTCAGTACTCACATCTTCACAAAAACTGATACATGATATCACATTGTTGGTGAGTTCATCTAGGTCTGTAGCTGCAGCTTCAGAAGCAGGACTGAAATTCCAGCTTTGCCTAATTGATCCATCATCTTACAGTCCTGACCACAAGCTCAGCAGAGTTTAGTTTCTATCTGTAAATCAGGAGATAATCAGACAGTCCTAAAGCTGCATGGGGGACAGAGCAATAGGCATCCTTTAATATGGTGAAGTGTTTTAGCCCTGGTGGGACACTTAATGGGCCATTCCAAGAACAATGAGCAGGGAATCTGAATGGATGTGCTTAGAGGAAGTTACCTGGTCAGCCAGGTGCCTCTCTAAAACTGGCCTGAGATGGGGTGTAAGCGTTGATCAGAGGAATGGAGAAAAAATGCTGTGAATACAATAGAATGAAAATAATCTCTACATGAAGACTGCATGTTTTCTGTAACACTGAGCATACATCTGCTCATCAACCTTCATTTACATGGCAGCAGATTCAGCCTCACCTTAATTGTTTACCGCTGTCCACACAGAATTGGAAGCCAGGCAGATGTTACATATCTGGAATGTGCTCACTAAACTGGGTTGCAGTGAAGAACAGGATAGCAAATGTGGAGAAGCAGAAGAAGAGCACGAGAGAGAACTTGAAACCTGTTGGTACCTTAAAGTTCAAGCTATCAAGAAATATTAATATATGAAACATCTTCTTTATGTTAAATATGGATTACAGTAATCAGTCCAAAACGTTGGAATGGACTTTTGTCTACTACTAAGAAGAATACAAGCACATCATTCAACCTCTGAGATAAAAGGTGAGAAAGAATACAGAACTGTGAGATTACACAATCTTATTGTGCTAAGTAAATTTATATTCTTCAGCAAAACATAATTTCACTAATATGTGATCCTTGGAAGACACACTAGATTCTAGTAGTTTTGTTTTTAATTATTTCTAAAATGACATTTTGTACATACAAAGCTTTCAGCTGACAGCAAGTGTGAAAGTCTCTATTTCTTTCTTTCGCCCGCTCTCTTTCTCTCCTTGTTTTGCTTTTATCCTTTTAGTCTTGAAGGAGCCTAATGAGCGTGTGCAGAGGGCTTCTCTCTCCCTGCCCTTAAATCAGTAATTGGTTTCAGTGCCGAGACTGTCAGGAAATTAACACATCACACTGTGACAGCTGTTCGTTTTTTCAGCGGCATTCTTCGTCATGTGAATGGCTGCTGATTTGCCAGAGAACATCGCAAATGAGTGGTTGCTAATCAAGGGGCCACTCTCGAGGGCAGAGTACTGCCCTCTGCTTCCATTCTCTCTCTCTCTCTCTCTCTCTTTCTCTCAGGTAAGCAAATAAGTAAGTAAAGAAATAACTGTGTGTGCTGTGTGTGCGGTGTGTGTATAGCGTACGTGCCTGCATTAGCTCACAGGTGGGTGTACCTTGGAGAGACAGGCTGTTCTGTTGGTATTGCACAGTTTTTACAGCTTTCCATATAGATCAGGTTCGCTGTGTGTCAGGTTTATGCTTATAACCAGTTAAGTTTTGCTGGTTATCTTTGAAGTCTTTCTGTAGAGTATCTCGCAAAGTAATCTTGGTACAGTAGCAGCATTCATGGTTGATAATGCTTTTTTTTTTTTTTTTTACAGACAGCAGTGCTATTATATTATGAGTTAAGAAATGTGATGGCCTGAGGGTAAAAAAAAAAAACTGTTCTTAAATTTCCTTTCACCATACTTCCACACATGCACAGGAACCTGCTATCATTCCCATCTTAACAACTTGATGTACTTGTAAGCACTTCATCATCCAATGCCATTCAAAGCGTATGTTTTGCTGACATGTTTTTCCGACGCATGACTTTTTGTCTCAACAACAGCCGCGCGTACTTGCACATTATATTTACATTACTATACATGTATTCATTTGTTAATTCAACCTCATTCATTGTCGTGCCGTCCTCTTGACATAGCAGCTCCTCATTGATTGGCTTTATTTGCGTGATCACTTAAGCCACCGATAAGACAGCCATTGTATCATTGCGATAACATCAGTGGAACACTTGAGTTCATGCCAAGGTTACGTGAAGAGCTCTCTTCGTAAGGTGACTTTACATTTGGATGTGTTCGGTATTAGGCTGTTAGCATGATCAGGATGTAGTCTAACTTCATTGATTTGGGCAGATAAAACTGAGAAAAGAGATAAAAACTGAATCCGACTTGATTAACTGATGAAGATAAATTCCAGGATCAGACACTGTTGTTGTTGTCTTATTTTGTGTGATGATTTTTAAAAAATTAAATTATAAATTTGGCACATCCACTATGTATACTATGTGTACATGTGGTGGTTTCCTTAATTACCATAAATATCAAACAATAAAAGGGGGATGAACTTGTTACATTCATAGTCGGAGTGCTGCCTCAAAATTCAAATGCCATGTTGATGTCACTTTCTCAATGGAGAAACTTTGAGACAGCCTACAAATAAAAACAGTTGCATCAGGTTTCTACTGTCCTGCATATACATTGTATAGCTGATGTATTAAAAGGTCCAGTGTGTAAAATTTATGGGCTCCAGAAATGGAATATAATCTTCATAATTATGTTTTCATTAGTGTATAATCACCTGAAAATAATCATTTTTTATTTGTTATCTTAGAACGAGTCTTTTCCATCAACGGATGCCGTGGGTCCTCTTCCACATGTTGAATCATCATTTTTCTACTGTAGCCCAGAATGGACAAACTAAACTGGATCCAGATCCACCATAATTTTGTCTACACGCAAGGAACAAGAGGGTGAGGCAAGGGGGTTGTAATCAGCAACTACATTGCTAGATGCCACTAAATGCTCGCAGTGGTCTGTAAGGAGAATAGAATAGCATGTTCAAGTAGGCACATAAACCTTCTGAAAGTTATTCTTTTGGGGGCCTGAAGAGCATTCAAAAAGTCTTTTTTCAATTCCAATTTGATAAAAAAAAATCATATACAGATTATTAAATTATAAATCATGTGTCACACTGCTAATAAACCACTGTATTGTTCTGACAATGATTTAAATGGACGTTTTCTTTGTGAAAGTTACATCAGGACATCAATATCAATCTCATTATCCATCTGTGTTTGTTAAGTACAGAGGTGAGCGTGATTAGCCTAGCTTAGCATAAATAATGAAGGCACAGGTAAATAGTTCTCTAAAGCTCACTAATTAACACATTGTATCTCGTTTGTTTATTCCACACACAAAGATAAATGTAAATGTAAATGTGTGGTTTTAGGGGAGTGTCACTCCAGTTCCCTCTTCAGCATTCCTTTCTTTGTTCATCACACCCGACTTATTCTGCTCCTAAAACATGTGTGCACATGCTGTAAACTGCACATAAACACGCACATATTCTGACAGCACCATCTTGTTTTATTACTAACATTACACCATTTATTGTGTGGAACAAACATCAAAACTGAGAAAATGTGTGTTTATAGCATAGATTATCTTATGCCTTCTTTTATTGTTCAGATTCTGATGAGAACTGTGTGTGCACATGTGGACACCGTGTGAGGTGGCGTGCACTTTGTGTGTGCATGAGCACACGTCTCAAACAAAATGAGAGAAAGTGAGAGCGAGTCCCGGACATCTTATAAATCCTTCAAAAACTACAGCCGGATAATAGCCCAATTAACCTTTTCATTCTTCCCCAATCGTCAGCGAAATCCCTGCCCTCATTCTCTCTTCATTTTTTTTTTTTTTTTTAATAAAATGAACTTCTCTTTCTCTCCTCCCATCCTTCTCCACCTCCCCATGAGATCAGAGGAAAACGAATGGTGCTTGACCCTTCACAGAATAAGGATTCCTACAAACGTACAAAAATAACCAGGTTTTATTCCTCTGATGTGATTTTCTACCTAACATCTCCTCTCTTTGTCTGCGCTGACCTTATTTATGAGGGTGACTTAGTGAAGGACCAGTGCCTGGATTAGAGTACGGAGTGTGGAGGGGTACAGTACAAGGTTAGAGGGGTCAGGGAGAAAATATCCAAATGTGAGGACACTAGGGGGAGGATAGAGAAGGTTGTTGGAGGGGGGTGGCAGTTTCTAGTGTTCAACACCCACTGCGGCTGCCTGCGCTTTATACAATACAATCTGGATTTGTCCAAAGCTTTTAGTGGTTTTAACTCGATGTGCTGTTCAGTTTCTGCTGTCTGGCCAACGGTGTATTTTATTAATGATGTACTAACTCTGATATTCATACTACGTGACTGTGTCTTATTTAAATATAGTTTGTGTGAACAGCTGCATAATATTCCTGTGTTATAATGCATTATCTTGGCACATGTGAACCTAATTACCAAAAATAAACGAACACATTTTCCAAGCTGCAAACATCACAAACATCCCTCCGATGTATCATGCTGGTGTGTACCTCAGAATCTATGAAACCAAAACCGTGTGGACCAAAAATCACTAATGGTAAGTGAAAAAACATGTTTCTAAGTTGCATGAAGTAATTTTTTACTATTTTGTTGGGAAGCAACATCCAAAGACACAAATACTAAAGTCAGGTTACCTCTACATGACAGGTGTGTCGAAGTAAAAACTCTAAACTGAGAAGGAGCCATGAACAATACATAATATGCATACTACAAATACATAGATATACAGGGCCTGTGCTGATTGATGAATGAATGTTGTCTGATAAAGGACAACTGACCAAAACATCTTAAAGGTCCAATATTGTAGAACGTAAGATTCTCTTTTTTTTCATCATAAAGCAGGGTTAGGTGTTACATATATATAAACACTATAAAGAAAAATGCACACACTGCATTAAGAAACGGTCCCTTGAAATTAGCTGTCTGGACTTATGTAAGGTTGTGATGTCACAGCTATAAAGTCCCTGCCATGATGTCAGTGTGGCACACCTGGACCTGCTTCTGGTTTAATTACCTGGCTGTGCATCGCTCAAGCCAATCAGAAAAGAGGCTCATTAATATTAATTAATAACAAAATGCAAACAGAGAACACTTCTGTTCTTGCTTGAGCTCCAGAGAGAAGCTTGAGTGAGGAGGTTTGAATCTATACTGAGATACCTTTTTGGTACTTGAAACCACAATTCTTATAGCTATTCAAACTTGAAAACTGGATATGAAAACTGGAAAATATGGGACGTATTACTTGTAAAGTGAGTACAACTAACTATGTCTGATATTTCTGTCACTTGAAACTTTCATTAGACTCTTTCCATTTAGGTTTTTGGGTTGTGGTCTCTGACTGATCAGGTGACAGTCTTGGACTTTTCAAAATTTGACCATGTAATGATTCATTGTTTTAATTAAAGGGGTGATTGCCAAATTTAAATTGCTTCTCTTTTAAACTCCACACATCCTGCTTATAACACAGGGTTATATATTTGTAATCTCCAAGTCCAAGCTGAGACAGCTCCTGCAAACACACAAAGAATGTGCAACTGTTTTCACAGGCTGTGTAGTACTAACTGTGTTGACACGTTAACTCTGGATTGCCACTTTAACAACCAAATCAAACCCTGCTGGCATGTTATAGTAATGTGTCCTTTCAATTTCAAGTGACCATTAATAACAGCTTATGCACAAAATATGAAGCTAGTCTAACAGTGGCATGAATAAAATGTGTCCAAAAGCACACATGCACAAATTTAATAGAAGTAAATGTAGCCTAATTATTTAAGTTAATTTAGGCACACTCATACAGACACACACAAGTCTGTCACACACAAACTTAATAAATGTGTTGAAAAGTGAAGTACATGAGTGAAAAACACTGCAAGGTCACTTTCTCTGTGTCTCTAAATCCTTCATTGTCACCTTCCTCATTGTCACATCCAGCCTCCGTTCTCTCAGCTGACACCTCGCCCCTCTCAAGCCGTGCCGCCAACCAAAATAAATACCTCATTAATGCACTTCCACGCCAGAAAATCAACGCATAATTAAAACTTTACACTGGAAAAAATGACTGGGGATATATATATATATTTTTGATATCAGCGCTTCACACCCGCCTGGAACAAAGTGCGTGAGATTTTTTTTGTTTTTTCTTTACTCATCAATATTCCCAAAAACATTATTCACCATTTGTCTATCTTGATCATCTCAGTCTGTTTTACCTGCTTTGGCTTGAGGGCTGAAGCAGCAGACTTACAGTATGTACTGTATGTTTGGACAGGTGAACAGATGTCAACTCACATTCTTCACTCGTGTCTGGATGCAAGGACACACAATAAAAAGAAAAAGGAAACTCTGGCATTGGGAGAACATGTCAGGCTTTTCATATGACTCCCTCCGGACTTTATAGGTGTGTGTGTGTGTGTGCTTCATCTGAAAACTGTCAGCTGATACAAAGAAGTCTATTTGGCCCTTCTCTGTGCATGTGTGTTTCGTTAGTATGAAAATGTGTTTGCATGTGTGAGTGACACCCCAAGGGTAGAAAATACAGTCGTAGCGAAAACAAGGAGGAAAGTCGGAAGAGCCAAAGAAACAAACTGTGATATTTCTTGATTTTGACAAGCGCCCTGCCAAGGTGAAATTGCGTCTGATGCTCGTTCTGTGGCACGACTGTGCCTCTCCCCACATCGCCCTGTACATGAAGTTAGTGTTGTTTTCAATCTCATCTCTTTTCAAATGTGGCGCAGGGGCCGCGCAGAGAGGTGGCTGCCGTGCCTGGCGTGTTGGGTGAAATTGGTCTGCCTCTCCCCATTATTGTAAACATCATCCCACCAGACAGGCGAGCGGGTCGCAGGGACGCAGGATGAGGGGGCCTTGTCTGGGAGAGATCTGCTAAAACACATCCATTAAGGCCCAAACTATTTTTGATTTACATGTTCAGACTCTTTAAAACTGTCACATCCACTCCCCAACCCCGACTCCCCCACCTGCCTCCTTCGCTCTCTATCTCCACACACACACGCACACACATACACACATGACTGCTTGCGTGCGACGCAGAAAGACAAAAAAGTGATCTTTCTTTTCTCCCCCAGCTATCTTGTTCCCAAGCGAGGAAAAATCCCTTCTCTCAGTATCAAGGGCAAAATAGCATAAGCCAACCTCAGTAGTCTGGTAAATAATAGGCAGCCAATCGCATGTGTTGGTGCCTACCTCATTACAGTGTATGCAGAACTTAATGACCTTAACGTCGCCTGCAATCATCTGTCATGGCAGCAATTAATTTCATACAGGGCCCACGTTGGTGGCAGACCATTTAAAGTTTCTCAAGTCATACTGTAATTTATATCAGGGATGGGAGAGAGGGTGAAAAAAAAAATGCATATATGACAAATACCATATAATGTGAAGTAGACAACAACAAAAAAACATTCATTAAGAGAGTCGAGGACAAAAAGAACGAGATAAAAAAAAAGAGTGAGGTAGAGAGCAAAGCCAAGGTTGAATCATAATTAGGAGGATAATGTGGCTTAAAAGCTGGAATATATTAACCTCAACTCTATCTGGCAAAACAAAATGAGAACAATAAAGACTTGAGGATTCGAACAATAAGTAGAGCTACAAATATTTTTTTTTCTGTAGAATAATGAAAAAAGGAAAGGCGCTTCAGCTTTGCGATGCTAAAAGAGCAACCTATCATGAACTGCACAGAATCAAACACAAACATCTTGTTTTCAGTTATTTGTAACCTCATTAAACAATATTCATTTGTGTCCAACTAGGATGCTTTCAATTCTAACTGTGCATCAGAAATGGTTGCATCTTCTCTTCATAAAAATCCCCTAACTTGTCGCTTTGGGCCTGCTAAGAGCTCTCGCTTCATCCTCTTCGCATAGATTTTCTTTGCTTGCTTTCTTTTCTTTCTTTTTTTTTTTGACTCATTGCATTTTCATGAAAACCCCATTTTATGTGAATTTAGTGATGTTATGGCTTCTCTTACAAATATCTCAGTAAGATGCGACTGTCGCCAGTGGGCAGGCTCATAAAGAATGGAGCAGCATCGGGCTTTGTATGGACGGAGCGTACTGTAAGTCTGTATGTATGATCTGAATGATAACGCGGCATCTCGCAGGAGATAAAATATATTGGAAGATCTTTAACCAGTTGTATCCTGTTCTTTGTGAGCATTCAGATAAGAAATCCCACTCACGTCATGTATTTATGTTTCCGCACAACAGACATTATTGATCAGATATGATCTCCAAATTGGATCAAATGAAAACAAAAATAAATCAGGAATATTTTAAATGCTACGAATGAACCAAACCATTTGATAAAAAAAAATGCCTTAAGTACTCTACAGCCAAAAAAAAAAAAAGGGAAGAAAAAGGCAAAAAAATAGATATTCCATAAGTGCTCTTTAAGTACATATGATGTGGAATATTACCACAATCCAAAGATCTATGATTAGGTTCTTTTTTTGCTAAATAAGAGTATATTACACCATTTATCAAGTAGAGAGGAAATGGTGACGCGTCTCCTGCCTTCCATTCATCATGATTACAGTGGCATCAGTCCTAGTTTGTGTCTTTGGTCATGATGTAGTTGCCTCGTCTGGATATGCCGGAGTCGAAAGGCAAAAGGCAGGAAGTCCTCTGTGGCACATTTGACTGGCAGGTTACAAGTTAATGTGTGGAATTTATATGATGACCCAGATAGTAATCAAGTGATTATTATTTGCCACACAACACAAGACACATTTCTGACAGTTTAAACTGCACAACATAAAAATGTAAGGCAGAAAAGAGAAAAGATACAATAAAGATGAAAAAACAACTAAATGCAACGTCGTTCATATCATTTGCATATGTGTCCAGTTTGACTTTAAAGGGTAGCCATGCACTTTATAAAAAAAAATATTTTTCTTCTCATCATCACATACAGATCAGGGATGTAAATTAATATGAATATAATATTTGGATGTGAACAGATGAACAAATCTGAACAGCGTCCAAAATTTTGCAATAATCCGTCACGCTACTTGTCCTCAGAGTCGTAACTCAGTCAAATCAAAACGCAAACATTACACAAACACTGCTAACTCATTCTTCACTGGTGAGGTCCCCATGTTCAGCGAGGACAAATGTCCATAAATCTATTTTGAAATAATTGAAAACATCTGCTCTTTTTAACTTCACTCATATTGATCAGATTTAAACTTTTTTCTTCAACAGCAACAGTAACAAAGATGTCTGTTTTAAAGTCCAGCATTCAGACATTCAGCGGCGTTCATTCTCAGTTTTAGACAGACGTTTTGTTCAGTGCGGAACGAGGCTGATTCATGTTCACAGGTGTTAATTTTACCCCACGATCAATGCTGAAGTCTGACAACAACGTGACAAGAGATGAGAAACTGACGAGCTGTGTGAGGCAGTCAGGAGAGCTCTTCAGATTTTTGTCACCATCTCTTTTATGTTTTTCTCAGACGCCTCAAACCGACTTTATTTTACGTGCACATCATGCCAACATATTTAACATAAGGGCTACAGACTGCATGGAACAAACTCCTGTAGGAAACAACCATAATATCAAAATGTTCTTCTTTATTAGTTATGTAATTAACATCATCGGACGTATTTACGCCCCCCCCACACACACACAAAAAAACAACAACACAAATTTAACAGAAAACAATGACATAACGTCATTAGGAACCTATTGATTGACAAAGTCATGGAAAATTGGAATAATAGAGTAAATCACATGTGAGATTTGGTACAATTAAGACCGCGTTATGACCCAGTGAGCTATTCTGACCGGCCTCATCTTTTTAATTTAATGTCAGACAAACCCACAGCCAACTCTGCATTTGTCTGGGCCTCCTCCCATTATATACACAAGATACAGTTTTCAAAGAAAAATCATGCAATATGGCCCAGTGAAATATTTTTAAATCATTTATTCCTACCTGTCACTTAAGAGTGGAGTTAAGTTGGGATTCAAATACAAATCATGAATAATAACTTGACTAATTTAGGTGTTTTGTCATGTGTATAAATTTTACTGTTTTGTGCTAGTTAAATGAACAGTATAAATACCGCTTATGAGAATTATTATGAGAATTATATGGCATAAGAAACTATTGAAACCAGCAATTCATTACACATTTTACCTGCTTCTGGCATACAGTTGAATACAGATATTTTTTAAGATATTTTTTTGTGAAATAAACACATTCAGCAGCCCTGATAATACTAACCAGACAATAGGTAACATGGAGTTGTGTGTCAGCAAAGGTTAAGCTGGACTTTAAAATGTGTGTAGTTGTGACATCAGCCTGTTAGCAGAGCAGTCCAGCAGCATCACTATGACATCATCGTTACAGGGTGACATACTCAAGCTGGATCTGCACTCACATTTAGTTCAGCGCTCACAGGAGGAGCCAGGAGGAAACATGAAATTCACCCACACAGCTGCAGGAACACAAATGCACACAGCCCTCATACTGTCCAGTTCTGATTCCCTCCATCTCCGATGATAATCTTGATCTTGTCATCCACTGGCTGGGGTTCAGCCTCCGTTCACACTAATGATCATACACACACATGCACACACAGGTCTGTAGCTAGTTAAGGGTACCTGCATGCATAACGTCGGGTGTTAATCTGACCGTTCCCCTCGCTGCCAACACATTTCACCACATTTTCAACCACGCATTTGTCAAGAACAAAAAGAAAAAAAAAACTCTCCCTTCATCCTCTCCATCTCTGCCCTTTCTAACACATCCGGCTTTGCTCGCAGAGAGATTGTTGTGCAGTGACAGATTCAGAACGCAAAAATACAAATCAGGCCTTTGAAATCGCCTGAATAGAACTTGCCAGTATCAATCAGTTCGCCCGCCGCTCGTCCCCTATGGACTATGACAAAAACATCTATCTTATCGGTGCTGCTCGCGATGATGCGGCCGCGGCATCTTCAATCTGCAATGCAAAATTAACCTCGGTTTAATACAGATGCCGGGGAGAAACCAGAGGAAACGTGTGAGCGTGTGTGTGTGTGTGTGTGCAGAAATATGATGAAACACTGGCAACAATAGCAGAGTTCAAACCCTGTGTGTCGTTCCATTACCTGTTTCTGCCGTCCTTGAGCGAGACCTGAGCTCACACACATTAGAACAGCAGAGTTATGTGAATGACAGCTGAAGAAACTGCACAGACGTGAGGGGAAACTTACTTGTGAGTGTGTGTGTGTGTGTGTGTTTCTACTGTTTCTACCAGTGTGTGTGTGTGTGTGTGTGTATGTGTGTGTCTGCGTGGATGCAAAGGAGAAGAATGTTTAGCCGTCAGCTCAGGCAAAAATGACTTCCTCTTTGATGAAAAGGGTGGCCGAGGGTTCGCCGTTGTGTGGAGAAGGGAGGATTTGAAATTGTCTCCCAGTGATTGTGATTGCCAAGCGCAGGGCCAGGCCATTATATCACTGAATCTTTGTTAAGCAGCCCCTGAGAGTGGCTGACAGCATAATTAATCTTACCATATGAACAAAGGGACCCACTCAATAGTACTGAGGACGCTTATTAAAAAAATACTAAACACATGCTCAACCCCCCCTCCCCACCTCCTCTCTCTGTTTCGCCACGGCTTCCTTTAAAAAAAAAAAAAAGAAGAAGAAGGCAGAGACGCTGAGATGGTGTTAGTAGGAAAAGGTGGCGTCATTATCTTTTTGTTTATTTTTTTTTTTAAAGGGGATATGATATGAGGTGGAGGGTGGGTGTCGGTTTGATTGGAGGAGGGGGCAGTACCTGGCAGAATGATGGATCATTCCACAAGACAGTGAACGATATTAAACTATAATAGTGTTTATGTGATACTGCCAACCAAATAGTTTTAATTAGAAATTTTAGATTAGCGCAATCTTTCCCCGCGCGTGAATATTTAACAGCAAAAGGGGATGAGGAGATAATGTGGTTGTGCAGGACCCCGCCACACACACACACACACACACACACAGCAATGTCCTTATTATTTGCTGGTCTGGACTGAAGATGAAAAAAATGCTAAAAATATTATTTTGGATGTCGAGGAGGATCGGATATTAGACTATATTTGTAGATATTTTGATATTCTGATGTTGAAATGATTTGCATTTTGATATATTCATGCTAGACACTACAATTATTCAGTTTAACCTCACTTTTTCAATTACCGAGCTTCTATAACAATAGGCTTGACAGTATTGAAATCATTATCCCAACATCAATAAGAATATCCTCCAATGTTAATATCATGCCACATTTATCCAAAATCACATAAAGCAACTGATGTTCAAAGTGATCCGTTGTTATTCTCAGATAAAACTAGATATAATACTAGTTTTGCTGCTTTTTCTTGCTCAGAATCACTCAGGAATTTGAAATGAGGAATTAGTTTTATTTTATTTTTTTTGTTTGGCTCTCATTCCTGCAAATGAAACGTTGTCACGTAAATCTGCATGCCATGCGAATTTGTTGCTCAAAATAACACCAGAAATGTCCAAATTGACTTATTTATTTGCTTTCTGTTACATCATTTACAAATCTGTGACCAATCAGGGTGCAAAACGCTCGCACATCATCTTGTCCAGCTGCTGAGATGGAAAAATGCTAGAAACTATGAAAACACTGTTGAAAGCTCCCTTTAATATGACTCTTTGTCTAATACTAGAAATGTTAAAGGAAGAGAAGAGACTCAAGACCCTTGGAAATAAAAATTTGTGACCAAACATAACACATTTTCATCCTCTCAGTGTATAATGATATAGCAGTATTTGAAACATGTTTAAATGGGAATTTAAAAAAAATGAAAATGAATATAGACATATTTGAAATATTTCAGGATCTGCTGATCAAGTGACACTGTGTGGAACCAAACTCCAAGGGTGAGAAACTCTGGTTCTCTTGATTCATTTTGACTCGTCATTGTCAAGAATAACCCAATAACATTAACAATGGATCCATACTGTATGAGTGTCCCAGTAAATCATGACCAGCATCCATGAGCAGCTAAATGGAATTCGGCCATCATTCATTTTTATTATTTACACCTGTGCCTTTCTGACATGTCAAAGTGTCCTCTGTGGCTCTCCTTTAGAGGAGAGTGACCACCCAGACATCTCCAGCGGTAGTTAAACTCTAGAATACATTACGCCTTAACACGAGGAACTAATTCAGAAGAAAACTCAGAATTAAATATTAAATCAAGTAATTAATCAAGTGAAATACCTGAGATGTGGCCTTATTTTACTCAAGTAAATTAACAGAGCATGAACATTTTGACTGATATGGTCTCACAGGGCATCGCTAACTACACCGGGACAGGTCCACATCGATGATCAGGGATTTCTGTTTAACAATATCTATTATGTAGTAGACTGAAAGTTTCTCCAAAGAAGGTCAAAACTTTGCTTCAGCTAAACATGTCACAGCTCAGCTGAGCTCTCTTTACTTTTCCTCTCATTTTAATTTGTTCTTCTCCTTCTTCTTCTTCTTCTTTCTCTTTTGTAAAATGTCAAGTTTGGTAATATGTCAAGAGGAACAAAATTCTCAGTCCAATTAATGCCTGCGATCACTGCAGTAGACTGAACTACTGGGAACATTCACGTGAAAATAAGAATATGAGATTTGTGCACATTCAGAAAAAAACAACAAAAAAACACCTTCAGAATCAATCCAAGAATTCATTCCAAAGTCTTCTATCAACATGCATCGTCACAGATTTGGTTTGGCAGTTTGGTTGCAGAATTTTGACAACTGTGTTTATGTTTGAGGATCAGGTGAGTGAGGTTCTACCGTAATTTTTTAGGAATATTGTAAAATCGGATTCTGATGAATCTGTGAAATGACAACAGCAAAACCAGTGAACCATGGTCCTCCAGAACAAATCCCCTTCATCCACCCTCCGTCTCTCTCTCTCTCTCTGTGGGGCTAAACTGGGCTTGGCCTGGCTAAAAGAGGGGTGGAGCAGTCTAATTCATCAGAAACAGGGTCACACACACACACCTACACACACACACACACACACACACACACACACATATGCCTGGCTACTGGATCATTTCTGCAACCACAAAATCCCTTTAATATATTCCCAGTGCTACTTTTGAATATTAATAAAATATCAATTATTAATTTTGCCTTTGGCATGGCAAGATATACAAGTTTTAATTAGTGTACTGTACTCTTTCACAATTAAAAAATAATTGATGTCCATACATGCGGGCATTTTGCTGTGATGGTCTTTCTTGTTGTTGTCAACAGATGAAGCGGCAAGATGGTGCGGGCACTCTCGCTTCTTCCTCTTCTTCTCCTTCTTGTCCGCAGTTCAGATGCACTCTGGGCCCGAGGCTATCAAGTCCTATTTTGATAAAGTGCAACATCAAAACAAGATAATGAGACAGATTCGGGGCTTTAAAAAATGTTGGGTGGGGACTGTGGATGGAGGAAGGGACGCTGATGAGAAGGAAGAGATTCTGTTTATGCTCGACGTTGCGATGATGCTGATATTTAGATGTTCAATCAAACTGGGCTGACCTCACCAATTGCCACCAAGATGATTATCCGGACGGCTTGTTTGACATTTAAATAATAATTAAAAAAGGAAACATGCAGAATTTGCTATTTACTGACCAAGCGGCGCTTTTAATATTTTATATTTGTGCACATGCGAAGGCTACGTGCCTTTAATTTGACCTTTCAGCAGTTTAGTTAGTGCTCCTGTCTCTTTCTCTCTCTATCTGTTTTGCCTTCGAGTGTGCACTTTCCTCGTGTGTGTGAAAATGGAGAGTGTGTGTGTATATGTATCCTCTGCATGGTGAAGTGGCAGATGGAAGTATGAGAAGCAGGAAATCTGCTCCTGTCCTTGTCAGTTCTGCTCCACAGAGCTCTGATAACTGAATAATAATCCTCCTAGTCTGTCTGCTGCTCTCTGCGCTCTTGTCTCCTCCCTTCTACATCTTCTGATTGTCTCTTAAAGGTTTCTTCTATCCAGGGCTTTAATTTGAGCCAGATCCATGCCCTGATCCATCAGATGGAACAATATGCTGCTTATGTAGCAGGTGCGCTCAGTATAGTGTTGTTTATGGTTAACTGTCATGCTTGTGTTGTTCAGTGTGTTCCAGACGCTGCAGTTCTGGAGTGTATCAAGAAGCACCAGCTTCACTCCTAACCGCTGCTCTCAAACCAGTTTCTTCTATCGCATGCCCACTATTTCAGCTGCTGCATGTCTGTGTGTGCTGCTTTTATGGGTTTTAAGCCAAAGATCCCGCTCTGTATTCTCCATTCCTGATCACGCTATCTTGCACAGCTGTGGCTCAGATGGTAAGGCAGGCTGTCAAGTAATCAGAGGGTCGTTGGTTTAGTGCTGGGATAGGAAGTGCTCTACTGCTCCTGATGAGCAGTTGGCACCTTGCATGGAAGCCTCTGCCAGTGTGTGAATGGGTGAATATGTTGGTAAATGTGGAAAATGATCAGAAAGCTGCTATAAAGACCATAGATGGTATAAATATGGATACCCACAGGTTTCTGAAGAGCCATATGTGAAGCTCAGAGTGTGGTGGCTCTGGACGCCGCCATCTTGGCAGGCCTACCATAATATAATTTGAACAGGTAAGAAATTCATCATACAGTTGTCATGAACATTGAAATTAGCTCTAGAGACCAAAACTATTTTTTGTACCAGGCTGTAAACATGTTTATTTCTGCTGTAAAGTCGGACATTTTAATATGGGGGCTTTTGGAGTTGCCAGCTTTCAGTGGCTGTTTGAGGAACTGCAGTTTTGGAACTTCTGCATCGGGTTCACTTGACAGTCACAAGATTGTCACTTGATAAATAGTCCATTTAGCTTTCCTATACAGGTTTTGTAGTTGTGCTCATCTTTCACTAAACCCCTGCAGTTAAACTAACAGTATAATATAAAATTCAAACAAGAAAAATGTTGGTAAATGTTGTGGAACACCACTGTAATGTCAACTTTACACAAAAAAATTCAAATTTCCAGATTTGTGTCATTTAGAGTCACACAATGTTGTGAGTTTCTCCTTGCTAACGTCATTGAGTGCTTGCTCAGGGTGGAAATTGTTGAGTCTGTAAATAATAGACCTGCTGTATATGGAAAGTGTCATGAGATAACTTCTATTATGATTCTACACTATATAAATAAAATTGAGATGATATAAGACAACTTGTTAATGCTAACGTGGATACTACAGACACTGTTACTGCTGCAATAAACAGGCTACTTACAGTCAGACGTTGTTGGTTTAACTGATATCTTTTGTTGCATTCAGTCAGTCCCATTCAACTCTTCAAGCTGAAAAAGTTGTAGTAGTAGTTCAGAGTGTGTATGTATGGGTGGTGATCATTAACTGCTTAGTATATCACATGAAGTGGGAAAATGAAAATGCCACGGCGAGATGTAGATAATGGAATCCAGGCGTAAACTCACTGTGTGTTCTTGTTAGTAGGCTGGATGTGTTGTTAATGATCATTCACAGTACACACCATCCTGTACAACAGGAGACCGGACACGTATATAATATACATAGTTTACACGTTATCCACGATGTGTTGAAGTGATAACGTATGAAACTCAAACGCCTTGCAAGAAAGCATGTGCATTTTTAGCAGCTTTTATAGGATCCTATAAGTATTATTCTTATGTTATATTGTCTATATTTAGTGGTTTGAAAGGTCGGCCACAGGCTGCTACGACACAAGTGCTGGGGTGAGTTCACATGCAGTCGGAAGCTCAAAGATTCATAAATTCGTCATTCCCGCTTTCTGTTTGTTGTTTCAGACTGCATAGTTTGTGAGTGCAGTGCTGTTTGGTTTTGAATGCCTTCACAGCTGTCCATGAACACCTCAAACAAAAGCCATACAGCTACACAGTTAGAGCCAGGGATAGACATCTGGCCCTGGACCTAGACAAGGGATGCAAACATAGTGATGATAACTGATCAAAAACAGTCAGAGAGAGCCGATCTCACCACTTACCACCTCCACCATCTCTGTTACTTCACCCCTCTGATGGCCAACTGCCTGTGTTGGCTAAGTTTGCCAAGGGATGATCAGAAAGAGCTAGTTTAGTCGCATGCATGTTTCAGAAGTTGGGTGTCAACTCAAATCAAATCTACACTCGTATCAACTCAGAACTTTTCTCATCTGGATTTTGGCCTCTGATGACACCGTTTCAAGAAACTGTAGCGTGTAACTCAAAGTTTACGACCTATTTCTCTGGTATGCAGCGTGTGTCGAGCTTTCGCAGCAGGAGGCCTGCCACCTCCACTTTTTGACTAACTGTCATTAACCTCACTCAAACATAAATTGTAATGCTCTTCCGTGCTGTTGGGAGCGGTGGAAAAAGAAATCGAGAACCAGGGGATTTATGACACAGACACATCCAGGAGAGGAAGGAGAGCGAGGATAGACAGACAGAGGAGGATTTCAGAGACTCCCCTAATGGTGTTGGCATGAGATTTGAGGGTTTAATATTGCATGCAGTTGGATTTTTTTCTTTTTGTGCAATTGACCAACATGACATGCCTAACTGTATAAATGGGCTGCTTTATGATGATAAGATCACTGGCTAATAAGATATTTATGTGACACGCTGACGGATCCATCTCCTCCTTCCCGTCCTGCCATCTTCACGCCTCGCCGAGCCGGTGAGGATCAAACGCAAATTCTCCAAATGGGGTCGTTAAATGGAGAGGAAATTTAATAAATTAATACTTTTTTTTTTTTTTTTCAGAGAAGGAGCTAAAAAAGAAAGATGGGAAATGGAGAGAGAGAGAGAGAGACAGACAGACAGAGCGAAGGGAAAGAAGTTTTTAGTCCTGACAAATAGTCCAAGTGACAGAGTGTTTATAATCTTTTTTTTTTTTTTTTTTTACTTTGGCTTTTTTGTACATCAGTCGTCCATTTCCTCATTTCCCCTCAGCTCCCCCCCCTGAAGCCCCCCCTGGGCATTTAAACATGGGTGTCACATGGGAAATGTGTCACACATGTCATACAGTAGCTTTTAAATGAGGTTTTGCAGCTTTTTATCGTCATAAGGAGCGAAGATGAAGCTAAAATATTATCAAATGGGATTTAAAAGACAATAATAATTATAATAATGATAATAATAGCACAAAAGAAACATTATTATTGTTGCTATAACCCATTTGCTCTGCGTACCACTGTAGTGAACGTCGTGTACGTCGAACAGTTTCATGGCATACGATATTCATCTGCCATTGCTCCACTTTGTCACTGGAAATGTTGCTGCTGTTGTTGTTGCAGTTTGGAAGTTTTCAGCGGAAAATGACATCACATGCAGGAGCTGCAGCTTACAGTGAAGTGAGTTCACAGTCTTCAGACATGGACTGAAAACTGTAAGATCACCTCATAAAGTGAAGGGTTCCCAAGCAGGCTTTGACAGCAGCGTACACAATAGTCTGTATGCTCCCGACCCTGCCACATATCACTGTATATGCTCGTATACAAACATCCTCAGGAGTGGAGATATCCAGAGGGCCCAATTAGGCGGAGACATGGAGAGCGAGCTAGAGAGAGAGAGAGAGAGGAAGAGAGAGCGAGCATGTATCACTGTGACAGACTGTGCTCTTTGTCAACTGCCAGCCTCCATGTTTGACTACAGGCCGCCTGTCAGCTCCAGCATGGCATCCATAACAACTCATGTGACATCAAGTACACACAAGCAATTGCACAATACAGACATGCGCGCACACACACGCGCGCTCTGAGTCAACATGGCCATGCTAATTAGCCTAATGCTGGTAATGAAGAGGCCTGACATGCTAACATCTTAGGAGTGATGCTTTTCGCAAGCAGTGTAAACACAAGTATGACACCCTCTGACCCCTCCTCCCACGCACACACTCATTCACACGTAGACGACAACACTTTAACACACACTTCTGGCTGCAATCTAGACGAATGTACATCCCCCACCCGGCTTAGCACAAAAAAACACAAAAAACACCTCCCACACAGCCACCAGCAGCTCTCTGTTCATTGGCATGGTGTTTAGCACATCTGGCTGTATGGCCACCCAATGGGATTCACACCCTAAAAAGCTAAAGAATTTGCAGCATAAACACATATTTATGTACAGTTCACAGCTCTATCTGTGAAATAATGGGGTAAGCGCATGTTCATAAAGACTCTTTAACACTAAAAGTAAGAATCTCAGAGCGATTCTAAAGAAAATGTGCTAATATGGGAGAAGTTCCAATCAAACTGTGGTCTGAATGAAAAGTTACTTTGGCTTGAATGAATGTGTGTATCTCAACAATCATTGGTGTATTGTCAATCATGGTTAAAGGAAAATCACTGTCTGATGATACAGATGCTTGCTACATGATGCCACGTGCTTAAATATATTCATTTATTAATATATTTAGGTTTGGTTCTGCCAGTTCCAATCCAGTTTTCAGTGGCTCCAACACAAAAAAATCTCTTTCAACCCTCACTGCGAAACCTCACCAGGCAACGCTCTTTTGGTCCGTTCTCCACACCTACTAGGTTTTGTTAACTTGCTCAGTCCTTGGTTTATGTGCTTATTAATATGTGAATATGCTACTTAGTTAAATTGTTTCCCTTTCTGTTTCCCTTTACGTTCAGAAGTTTGCACAGGGTGTTTTATTTTGAAAATCGACAGGATTCTTTATGCCATTTCTGTGTCTGACTTCGAGCTGCTCTATGCAGATTCACAAGGGCTGCTCGTGGCGTCCGTCAAAAACAGACCAGCCGCATATTCTCCGTGTTTCAGTGGGGTTTGAAACATTGACTTGAACAGCCACGATTAGCTCCGGCACACACGGCACGCATTGCATTTGTGGGATAAAGCCTCTATACATCCCCTTACATTAGAACAAACAAAAAAACTACTTTACAACTTACACTGTGTTTTCAGAATCAGAAACAGCTTTTGTAGCTCAACAAGGTTCAAAGAGTGGTGACTCTTTGACAGAGGAATGATCCAGCTGATTGCGTCTCTTCAATTTCAATTTCAGGAGAATCGTAACATCAATATTTCAAGCTATTGTGGCGAGGATCAAAGGGGGTTAAAATCATAAACCATTAGTTTATGGATCTCTGGTTCTTTACCTCAGCAGGGGAACAGTGTGTATAACTCAAGGACACTTGAAGACAAATGAGTTTTTACCCAAAGTAACACATCAGAAATGTCTTTTCTTTCTTTAAAGTGAAAACATGTGAAAACAATACTTAAAATGTCCTTGACCTAAGTGTCTGTGTAGACTAGCTGCTTTTCCTCTGTGGCGCTCATCCTCTCCACAGCCACAGTCCTCTCCGTCTCGTCTGTCTAGGCTGTCTGAGGACACACAGTCGGGCAAAGGTACCCACTCTGCTGGGTATCTCTGTGTTGTCTTCATAGCACTCTGGCCTTTTGTTGTGCTCACTGGTGTGATTTCTCTCCACGTCGGTCAGTGGCTTGCTTCCCCTGCTTTTCGCGGCTTCTTACGTGCTAACAGCAGGCATCAACATCTCACGCTCCTTTCACTCTCTCACTCCGTCTGGTGGTCTTGGGGAACGACTTGAGTTTGTGGAGCCTGGGGAGCACCGCCTGTGGTTTCTTGTTGCCTTGGTGTGGCAGCACTGCTGAGGACTTTCCTCTCCTCCTTTTCCCTGTGAATTCAGTCGTGCCCATAGGAATGCCGAGGGAGTTACATAAACAAGGTTGCCAGTCATCACCCACACCTGGTCCTCACCTGACCCCAGGCCAGTGTGTCATTCTTCTCTTGTTGTGTTGTTGTTGTTGTTGTTGCTAAGACACCATCTCCTTCATGCTGCTCATCTTTTTTTGGCCTACTGCTGCTAACAGATACTTGTGCTGTGTTGGGAGACCAAATCCAGGTCCCCATCCGCCCTATAGGACTGTTTCCTTCATCTCCTGGGCCTTATGTGACACACTGCTATTGTTTAATCAGAGAGTGCACAGGCAAGACAGAAAGGCGCTATAAACACAACAACACATGCAAAGAGAGACATAAAGTAAAACACAACCAGGAAAGACATGTGTCTATAAATGATACAAACCCACAAAACAAATACACAAATATTGAACATAATAAATGACGAGTGACATAAATACTGAATAGATTCAATGAAGAATTCAAAAGGTTTAATAAGCGGATCCAAGACTAGGTTTAGATTTGTTGAAATGCTATCAAACCCCTGGATTCCCAACAATAGCGGTGAACTGTCACTCATGCTTTGACAAGAGATATAACTGATGTGCAACCTAAAGCAAGACAGATAAAACGTGAATAA
This sequence comes from Miichthys miiuy, assembly GCA_036365135.1. Taxonomy (NCBI): domain Eukaryota; kingdom Metazoa; phylum Chordata; class Actinopteri; family Sciaenidae; genus Miichthys; species Miichthys miiuy. The sequence goes on from CM071603.1 coordinate 3,887,563, forward strand.
AGTTTGAGGCTAGCAGTACCACAGGCGAGACGGTCAGGGTAAGAACTCACATTCTCATGTCTGCTAAAACTCATTGAAAAAGATCCCACCTCTGCTTTTCCAAAAAGCTTTTAAGGAAAAATTCATGAAAGCAAACCGTGTGTTAAAAACGTAGAGAATTAAAATGACTTAAAGAAAGTGTTTACTTCACCAAGACATGAAATGACAACAATAACAAGGTTGCGGCTCGTTGTGCGCACACTGACCATCACGGTACGTTTTACATGAGCGCGTGAAGGTTTCATAAGATCAGAGCGTGAACTCATTCAAGAACATAGAAAGGTAGTTCATCGGGGCAAAGGCACCTGTTCTAGTTTTTCCTCTCAACACACACACACACACACACACACACACACGTAGAAACGTGCACAAACAAACACACACATACTCCTTCACACACCCTCTCTTTAAATCTCGGAGGAGCTGCCTGTGTACTCTATATTTATTATCCAGGGTGGCACTGTTGATAGATGAGATACCTACACAATTACAAGGGCACAACATTGCCTTTCCAAGCTGATAGGGTGAAAAACTGGCTCCTTTCTTCTTCCCTTTGTTTTTTTTTTCTATCCCTCCATCCAGAAGGGTGATATACAACAATGTTTGGGGGATACATCTCGCCGACACGCTGAAATGCCCTGCACCCCGAAAAGCCCATCACCATACAAAGGACAAACCCGAGCAGGTCAAACGGGAGAAGCAGTGACTTCCTTCAGCGGTATCCATCTAGGAGGGATCTCTTGCTGCCGTGTGTGTTGTCACGGCATAGTATATGAACAAACATGGCATACACACACAAATACACACCGACACGGGCATGGACAGAGTGCAGCTGCAGCCAGGGGGGCCCACAGCAGCATTAATCTCCATCCAGCTGAGATTTGTGAAGCTGGGAGATTGAGAGCAGGCCGATGATGCCGGGTGTGTCAAGGAGGACATCTTGGAAGCATGATGTTGAGCTATGTTCCTGCAGCCTGCTGGGGGGAGGCGGTGGGGGAGAGGCATCGACATATAAAATGGTTGTAAATTTGCATTAGGCTCAATCCATCATCATAGGACAGGGTGAGAGGGGGGAGGAGGAGGAGGGTTGAGCTGGTGGTGGTGGTGGGGATTGTGAGAGACACAGAGGCAAAAAGAGAGACTGGAAAAGCAGGAGAAAAAAGAAGGAGGAGGTGTACATGGCGGTGGTAGGGCGGTGGTTGAGGAGGTGGTGCGACACTGAGCAGGCTGCTCTGCTGTAATGCCGCGCTGAGGCCGGCCCTCTCCTCTTCTCTGACAGATTCCTATTTAAGTGACTGTGAATGCAACAATTCCACAAATAATTTGTCAAGCCGTGCACAGCTGAACTGGCTCTGAACCCGGCTCGCTCTCTCCCTCTCCTCCCACTCTCTTGCTCACTCGATCGCCAACTACACACACACACGCACACACATGCACGTGCACAAAAGCAATAATCTTTATCAAAATGTGCATAGTTTAATGTAAACATACAAAAAGTAGCCCCTCGTTGTTCCTTTGCTTTATTTAAATGAGCTTGTTTTTTTCTGTGTTTGGTCTATATGTTGTGTCTATAATGTCTGTGTAATGAAATTCATGGAAGATAGATTTGCCTGAATGAAAGGGGGTTTTCCTAAGTGGAGTCTGGACTGCACCCAACAGCGGTCCAAAAGGGTACTTCATAGATTAGCCAGTGAGATAACTAAAATGCAGCACTTCAGTTTATTTACGGTTTATTTGATCGGTACAGATACAGTGTAGTTAGTGTCATGGTGTTTATGGCAGATGCTAATTTGCATGTCCCTAGAAAGGCTTTTATGGAAACAGGAAATTAAAAAAAGTAAAAGTTAAAAAAAAGGTAGGCTGAATAGGAACAAACACAATAAAGCGTGCATTTAAAGTCATTACATGTACTGGTTTGTTGCTGAATGAACCAGAATCGTGTCGCTCTCTGCAAATTTCAAATGATCGGGTAGTTCCAAGGAGTCGTTGCACCTTTCACAGAACAGGATGTTTGGGCAAAAGATGTTTTGCAGAATGAGACTTTATAACTGCCACTTGAAGCCACTCTTGTAGATCTGATGCAGCTCAGTATTTTGATATATTTTTTAGAAAGGCTGAGGAGGAAAGTCCATTTTGAACACAGACTTTACGTCATGAAAATCAAACGCCCCCCAAATAGGGCCAAAGAGGGGTCACTGAGTGGGTTAAAAAATATGAAATAGACGTGAATCCAAGCATCTCAATCCTCAGATTTCAACCCAGGTACATCAGTAGGATTTTGGACCACCGTTTAACCACATTACATGTTTTGTAACGTATAGTCATGAGGGTCTACATGACATAAATTTCTTCATCGGCCCATATCTGTGAGACAGAAACATACTGAACCCATTTTATATGTTTAGGGGCATAGCAGAGGTGAACGAGGGTAATGACATTGTTTTATTTGTACATATAACATCAGTGGCGCTCTTCCATCAAAGCAGTGATCTATCAGGAGCAGGCTGGTGAAGCATGTCCCTTATCTGTCCCCGTCAGCGAGGGCATTACTCACCAAGGAAGTTTTGAATGGGACAGGCACGGTTGGTGAAGGAGGAGGGGGGGAGTCCGGTGTTGTCAGGCCAAATTGGTGATCAATCACCACATCAAACACCCACACACACACACAAACACACACACGGTCATGCTGATTACATGCATAACAATGGGGCAGGAGGACGGGAAAGAGGGATCAGGGTGAAATATTTTGGATAGTGAAAATGTCAGGTAAGGAGTGATCTCCTTCAGATGCACTGATGATGTTTATTCAATAGATATTTTACACCATACGGTGGCTGCTGGGAATGCTGGGATATGAAGAGGAGAGAGAGAGAGCTGAGGGGAAATGGAGAAAAGGGCCTTAAGCAATGACTTCAGAGGGCATAGCAGAAAAGGGAAAAAAGTGTTCATTCATCATTATTGTCATGGGCTTTGGCAAATGATAATAATTTGTCTTCATCCCTATTTTTAGACAATGAGCCACAATAGCCATTTTGGCCAGATGGGAGAGAGGGCCTGTGTGAGCAATACACTACATTTTGTTTGACATCCTTTATATGGAATTTCTTAATTAGGACTCTGTGCCACCGGTGTCTGTTTCTGGACTATTATTTTACACATGCATGCAGTCCAATGACACATTTAGATGTATGGATCTATATAAAGGCTGTGTAGACGCCCTTTTTTTTTCACTGCATATTTATAAGGCACATTTATACTGATAATGCGCTTGGTTTCTCATCATCCACGTGTGCAATCTCATGTTTTTGCAAAATTAAACTGAATGATAGTTGTCAATAATGTTACTGTAAGCAGATCCACGAGGGAATGAATGGATAGAAACAACAAACGGTAATACTCAAAATCATGAATAGCTGTAGTAATTAAGTCCCCGGGGCGAACTGATTTCCCAAAAGCATAAAGCATATCTATAAACAAACAGCTATGATAGACACGGCACCGGACATGGAAGCTTTATTAAAAGTCAGGAGGTGTGTTGTGTGTGCACTCCATGAAGGCCTTGATGTGTTTGTCCCTGCTGAGCCTGTAGGGAGGTCACGGTGTGAACTAGGATGGATGAAGATAAATAGGAGTAGTGCAGGACATATGGAGGAGGTATAATTGACATCTAACGTGCACGGTGACCCCGTGACCCGCAGGTTACCGCCAGGCCACGCCATGAACACAAAGCACTATTTGACCTGGCTGCAGACGCATTGTGCACACTGCAATTAAATCAACGATTTCTCACTACTGCTACTATAGCACTGTGTTATAGGACTCCATGTTCTGCTGATGCAAAAGGCATGGACATTTTGAAATATAATATATATGAAGGTTAATGTGAATATAACAGTTGGACACCTTCAGGTAATTATTTGTCAAAGCAGAATTGAATAACTTCTTGCCCCTGCTCATTGCATCAATGTTTTGCTGCACATTGCTGATCATATCACTGATTCCTCTTCCAGCTACAGTTTGTACCTGTAATGCAATCATCATTTTTTTGTGCGTTGGTACATTAATGAACACAATCACAGGAATAACCTTTGTGAAAACTAATGGAAACAAAACAAGTAATCTAACAACGCCCGCCACAATTTTAAAGACACGTCATTCTATTTCGCTACAACAAAAATGTCACTGAAATATATGAAGTAGAAATTACAGCTGCTTATATTTTTTCATTTGCCTTACATGTTTACATGTCATCATTGTAAAAGTCTCAAATATTAAAATGAATACACGTTATGCAAGATTTCTGGTAGCTTTCATGCCACGTTCACGTCATGTTGGACTGTTGTGAATGACCCTGATGTCAAAATTCATCATTCAAAGCAAGTGTTCACATGGCTATATTGACCATGCACAGTATGGTCACACAGTGGTCTTGAGTTGCTATAAACTTGAGAATCTAACCCATTCCTGTCTTCTGTCTGTGAAAAAAACAAAAAATCGAAGCTACACGATGGTGTGTGTGACGTTCTCAGGCTGTGTGGAAGGTAACACCACAACTGGTTGTGACTCTAACAGACAAAGAAAAGAACTGAAACTCAAACCTCTTCTCAAACTCAGAGAATACAAGAAAAAATAAGTCACATTGCTGCATTAAGTGTGTGTCGGCTGATCTCTGGGATTTCAAAAGATTATCATTGTCACCTGAAATGACACTGCATGCTTGCATTACACTGTTTGTGTGAAATCTGAGTTGATGACTCCGGAGGTTAGGAGCATTAGGGAGTGCGTTTCCATCTGTGTTGATGGGGAGCATATGGTGACAACCAAAGACAAACTCCGGTCAACAAAAGCCAAGTTATTACAAAGTTAATACCCTTTCACTTTATATGCATTATTAACCATCAGTATCAGTTGGATGGTTTAGCAGGATTAGCGTGATTCATTGTAATCACATTGGGATTATAACAATGAGTGAAACAGAACATTTCTATCCTTCTGTTGCAGTGATTGGTCACCTTGTATTCAAATAAAATAAAATATTTGAATACAGCAGTACAGAGTAAAAGGCCTAGTTCACACCTACACTGACTCAGATCAACACTTTTACAGATGCAGGTTTAGTCACAGGTTGGTGGACTCAATTAAAACGTTAAGATTCCAACTCAAAATCCTGCTGCAGTTCATTCCAGTTGGTGGTGGAGGAGAAATAATAATAATAATAAAAACATTCTCATGGCGTTCAATCTAAACTTCTAGAGTCTGTAGTGGCCTTTTTTTTTACAGAAGACATGTTGATACATTGCAGTAGGAAAAGCACAGACGTAAATAATGAAATGAATGATGGTTTTGGTCATACTGGTTCACTGTCATGCTGGATGAAACAGAGATCTTGTTACTAAATATACAATATATACGTATATACATATCTATTCTAATTGTGTCTGTGAGTAAAGAGCACAGTGGCCTCACTAGCAGCACTGTTCATGTGGAGAAATGTGTTTTCAGCCTTTGGTGTCTGCTCTTCATCTGAGTCTCTTTGAGCTGACCACACTTTCACTGTGGTCTAATTATTCATGGGACTTTTCAGATCAGGTTGCACTGTCCTCGGGTTCCTTTGGGATTGAATTTTTTTTATTATTATTATTATTTGAACATCACTTTATGCACATTGGGTTTGGGTAAGTTTTCCATGGGTCCCATTTGGATCAGGTCCTTAAGACCGCTAATCCAAGGGTCTAGTAAAGCAACAAGATTTTCACTGCAGAAGAGAAGGAAGAAATACAGACTGTGTTCCTAGGAGGGCTTGACGAGTACATACTCAAGAGTGTAGATCGCTTCTCAGTGAGTGAGCGGGCCCTAAAGCTGTCACCTGTTTCAAATCTCTCTACATCTATCATACAAAACATCCAGTAACTGAACTGTGGATATAGGGGAGCATGCTTGTAAATAATAAAGCTATAGTCCAGTAGGGCTAAGAATGAACTAAGTATTAAACATTAGAGTGTCTATTTGTCTAAAAAGTGTTTTCTTTTGTTTTTATGTTTAGAAGAATACAGATCATACAACAATAGAAAATAATAATTATCTCTATACTCCTCTGCGGCGGTTAATTCCTCACTCTGAAATTGAAACACCAAGGCCAATTGTTCCCCCCTGAACACAAATCCATCCTCCCTGCACACTATAAGAGTGACATATCCTCTGTATCCCACCTCTCTCTCTCTCTGTCCATTTCTCTCTCCTCCAACATTATACTATCGGCTGTATCACTCCGATCGGTAATTTATAACACCTCCACTGTAGTCCCCCATTCCAGAGATGTACCAAGGGCTCTTAAGATGCTATTGATTTTTATTTGATTAAATGTCTTGCTGGTTTGCAGCAAATTAGCAAGAGTTTAATCAAATCACAATCGATAGCTACTTAATAATCTCCCAACACACCTCACGCAAACTAAGGTAAAATTCACAAGTGAATAATAGGGAGGAAAGAGTCCGGATGAACTGAGCATGTTTGCATGGATATGAGGTCCTTGCATTTTAAATAGTGGACCCATGTGCTAATGTATGTTTAGTTACATTCCAGTATGCACAGTTTCTGTTGTGTATGTTACAGAAAACAGTACACACCATCTCATGTCTTTTTATGATCAGTTTTCTAGACATGAAGTGCTCTGCTGGATCATTTCCTCCTGATCTGGTTGCAAGTATGAATTTGCATCTATAAAACGTGTTACAGTATAGGTTATAGATGGATGTTTTCAAAAGGAAAATACAGTGGGATAGATAGATGCAAAAATTGTCCATGACAGTTTTGGCAAACCTAATTTGCACTCAGCAACATTTAGAAAAAAAGACGCTGCAGGGTTTCAGAGCTTTGTATCAGGTGTACTTTTTATCATTTGTACACACGGTGTCCATCTCAGTGAGGCTGTACTTGTGGACTGCAGTGCGTCGACCTAACATCAGCAAGCTAACATGCTCATTAACTGTGCTAACTGACCGAGATGGTGCTGTTAAGTAGGCATGATGATTACCATGTTGACTGTGTTAGTTTAGCAGGTGAATGGAATATACTAAGCATAACTATGTTCCTTTTTTTCATAATTCCCTAAAACATTTTGTTTCTTTAGAATTAGAGTCCTCTTCCATTGATTTTGCCACCATAGTTTCTCCTTCATGTTAGGAAGGAGAGGGTGAAGTGATGAGGTAGCAATCAGCAACTACACCACTAGATGCCACTAAATCCTACACACTACACTTTAAAATAAAATTTAAAAAAATGAAGATGAAGTAATTATTATTGTTCTTAAATGTACACACATTACATTACTTTTTTTTTTTTAAATTACAACAATTTCTGACTAGCTGACTAATTAACTAGTTGTTGCTTCTTTAAATACAATACACTTACGTGTCATGTCTATGTAGACTACATAAGATATGATACAAAATATATTTTCCAACTTTTGCTCAAAAAGTGCATATAATATAATTCAAGACATCTCACACATTCCCGTGATGGAAATCACATGTGGAACCACGCGCGCACACACACACACACACACACAGAAAAACCCTCTGGAACGTGCACACCCAGCCCACTATGAAAGCCCCTCTAGACATCAATCATTTTTATTGGCCATCTGTGAGAAGGCCTTTTTCAAAACAGTGAAGTATCACTTTCGACATCACTACCAAAATAGTACAGGGTGAGAGGCAGTGACTGATGTTTTGGTGTTGGCTGATATATGCCAATGTTTTTCTACAAAAGCCATGTGGCGGTATGGTTTTACTCTGCCAAACACCAAATATTACAAACATTATCAGCACTTAACATTAAATGCAGAGAATAAAGTATTTCTCTTAATGTGTGGTGCCTTTTCCTCTTTTGCATGGTGAAAGTGCATGCTTTTATTGTGGTTATAGGTCAGAGTTTCAGTAGGATTGTGTGGTTAACCATATGATGCCCCCGACAAACCCTGTACGTGTGGCCATGTGTGAATATGAGCCCCCCTTACACTGTCATTATGTTCACTTAATATTCTTTATTCACTGAACACAGCAGGACCAAAGTTCCTTGTGAATATCTGGGGAAGTCCAAGATCCGTGGAAACTTTAGACTGTGTTGACGCAATCCAGAAGGAGACTTTGTCATTAAAGTATTCAAAGGCACAGGCATTATATATTTTCAAGCTAACAAATCTACATGATCATAAATATATAATAATCATGTGTTCTTCCTCAAAATTCACATAAAATCTCACACCTTTTTTGTCTTTTAAAAATATCAGACAATCTTTTCTTCCTGTATTTTTTCGCCTCCTCACTGCGCTGCTCTGCAGCAACTCTCCAGCATCACACCACTTCATAAAACCATCTTTGTCTTTTATCACTGGTAAACACAATTTATCATAATCCCTAAGATTTCAACAAAAGCTGTCTTCAAAGTAATGAATGTTCAATGTAATTAATTAAACGTGCATTGCCCATTCCAGGCATTCATAATGGAAATGGGGAATATTGATATCGCAATCGACAGATATTATAATACGTTTGAAATTTGATTTCAGCCCTTGTTTTTTTGTAATTATGGTGCAATCATGTGATATAATGTGCATTCATCACTTGGCTTGTATTTGCCAGATTTGTAGGCCTGATGGTAATCAGTTCACCCCTCACCCTCAACCCCCTGTTCATGAATCAGAATCCAAATGAGGATCAGAATGTTTGTCAAGTGCGACAAATGTACAGGAATTTGTTGCAGAGGTAATGAAGCACAGATAAAATGCTTGTCTGCTCAGATTGTCTTTGCTGATGTTTACAGCTCAAGAGTTATGAAATAAAAGCAAAAAAGCAGAAAGACCGATCATGAGAATATATATGTTCAGGTTGCATAATATTTATTTCAGGGTCTTATCAGGGTATTTTGCATATAATTGTACCACTTTACTCAGTTAATGTAGCCCTTTGAATCTGAGTGGCACACTTTACATAAAACATTTGAACCATTCCCTGAGAAATTATGCATAAAGATTAGTAATTTCTTTTCCAAATTATATTTTGATGAGAAATATTAATGCCTGGCTTATGTTCCCAGGCAGTTTTTTTTTTTTTTGAGTGAATGATTAACTACATTCATGAACAACACAGAAGTAGTAGGGTGGTCAGGATGCATGATGGGCCTACAAAATACTTTGATGCCAGTGACCAGGTACTTGTGTTGTAGGCAACAGAAGTCTTGCAGTTAAGGTCACAGAAGGATAGTGGGTTTTGAATAAATGCTAATAAACGTGTTGCGTCTCGTTCTAGAAGTCAATGCTCACTTTTTCTGCATTAAACAAAGACCATGACCATTCAGCAACATTAACCAAGAGCTGTGACTGCCATACAAAAGTTTAATAAAGCTGATATTGCCACTAATAGATATTACCGAAAGATTCTGGTGAAAAACAAATGAAATACATTGTCAGTGAAATGTTTAGTATCAAAGTTTTGTGACTTGCCAAATATGTAAGCCAATAACATTTACTCATTATGATGAAAAATGTAATTCGGGCAGGCATTATGGTTCCTCCAAAACTTATTGGCTGCTGCAAATTATTGTATATGAATGTAATTTCTTGGAGAAAGGGTTGCAAAAATCGTACTTGACTCATTACTCAGTCAAATGTGACCACACAGACACAGTATCCATAGCATTAGTATCAGCATGCTCAGGTGTCCATTGTGGATAAATCATAGAGAAAAGATGCCTGTATATTGTTGCATATACCCTTAGATAGTTCCTTTCCCTTTGGCATCATTACACCTTCTGCTTGCATCTCTAAAGCATGATGGGAACTCCAACTCTTAGTTCCACTAAGATTATGTGCATCCCAAACAGAAGAAAGGAGAAGAACTTGTTGATACAAACGGTGATAACCCATCAAAATTAAAAAAATATATATATATATTCACTGAACACTGACACTTTCCTCTCTGTGCAAAATCCTGCAAATGATATTTTCTCTTCATAAACACAGCCCTAAAACATTTATAATAAAACTACAACATTTTTTTGTCAAGATAACAATAAACGCTTAGACATTTCGTGATTCTACAAAAGGCAAATACAGAGCCAACACTGTGCAAAAGGCTTAGGGTTCAAAGCAAAGGATATATTTTAGGAGTAAGAACACTGATAAGACTTTCAAATACTCATTCTGGCCTGCTTGTAAAGATGTCAGGTTGCATGTTTACAACAAAAAGGTTCAAAAAGGTGGAATTTTCTGAAAATATAACAACTCAAATTAGTTTGATCATTTGTAAACAGTACAGACTTTTAATATGTCTCAAAATGATTACAACCTTTATCTCTCACATCAAGTTTAAAGGCTAGCACACGACCTGCTACAAGTAAATACAGTGAGATGGAGAGGAAAGTGCACACATTCCCAGTTAGATTTTCCCTTGCTATTTTTTTTATTTTTTTCTCTTCTTCAGCAACAGACAAAGCCAACCTCAATTTGTGTCAAGTGCCGTTTTAAGACCTTGGGATTAAAGCTATAAAGTGGCTTCTGTCAGGGTCTTTGACGCCCTGGGGCCCCCCGCTAACATCTGAAAGCCAACGTGCTGTTGTTCGGTATCATCTCCCATCATATCATGTCAGCGGTGAGGGGATGGGCTGATGAGACAGGCAGCCGTCACAGGAGCTGACAGGGCTGATTCACGTCAAGAGCGTTTCATCCGCGGCCAGGGTCGATCGAAACTGACTCCACGCCTCTCTCAGCCAAAAGTGGATATCCATTCCAATGTGCATCACACAAGTGTTGTGTAAGGCTGAGAGACTGATGCTTGGCAGTTAATGATGAAGACAAGATGATGTTAAACATAATGGGGATGGGATGAGAAGGGAAATGGAAAAGGAAAACTCTGATGTTTGATATCTTATGCCACACAGAAATAGGGGCTAAATGTCCGCTCCAATGATTGAGAGTTCACCACCAATCTGCTCCAGTAATGACAGGCTATAGGCACCATGGGGCTGAAATACAACCATTCTTTTATTGTGAAGTGACATTAAGAATATATTTCAAAGCAGAAAAAAAAGGGCGAGCAGCGGCTATGGATTTCCACTGAAAATTCAGACATGGAAACACAAGAAATGACTTTATTGTCTTTATTTTACTTCTCCATCACCACAGAGACAAATTCTACTTTTTCATTAGAGACATGTGTTAGCTTAAAGAAAGTACAACAGGGTGGAGGCAGGCCTGCTTCACAATGTAGGTCATAGCTGATCTGAACTAATGCTTTTTTTCCCCGTTTTGATTCAATGCTCCAATGTTTGTACACACATACATTGTATGTTTGTGGGTATAGGTGGCAGTGCTTATAGAAATGCAGAGAGGAACTCAAGGTCAATGAATCAGATTCTGTGTGAGTTATTTTTATCCAGTCAGGTTAGCTAAATGTATGCAGACAGCAAGACGACATGCAGAGTAGAAGATGGAGGGTGATGCTTCAGCAGTCAAAAGTCAAAAGGATGTGATGAGGCTGAGCCAAAATGGAGATGACGGAAACCTATGTCAAATAACACGCAGTCAGCATTTTTGAGAGTGGTAAAGACACAGAGTCCCCATATGAAACATTATTATTTGAAAGAGGGGAGAAGACTAAAAGAGTCCAAATGTTATTTGCAAACTTTCCAGTACAAAATGCACATGCATTTGACTGCTGGACTGTTTGTGCAGCCTTCTCTTCAGAATGTACCAACTGTGCCGAGCAGTCATGTTTTAGCCAGCTAGCAGCGTGCTTGCCAGCTGTTTGGATTGTGTCTGTGCTGTGTTTGTGTGACAGCTTAGCCTCTGATTGATCTGAAAACTTACCAGGAAATCCAATTTTTTGCGTTTTTTTTTCCATTCCAGTTTCTCCACATGTTCAGGAAGTATATATTCATTAAGCCTTTCAAATATTTCACTGAGGTTAAAATAGTTTCCACTCACTTTGAGGCATGTTCATCTCAATTTCTGACAACCAGGCTAAACCGTCTTCCATTTGCATCTAAGCACATCTTTACAATCGCCCCACACCCCCAAATTTGTTTTGCCTTCAGTGTCAGTACAGAATTAGTGGACAGAGCTTCAGGGTGTGAGAAGTGAAGCCATTGAGGAAGTGCCTTAAACCTTCTTCTTCTTCTGTCCTCTTGCATACAGCATGGTGTTCACTTTGTAAATGATGGTCCCATTTAGAGTCAAATAGACAATATAATAGGAGGGTATGCCTTACCTTGATTGATCTAGCACAAGACAGAAAACTGTCAAACTTGAAGGTTTGTGAAAAATCATGCCACCATTTTTTTTCCTACTGCTGATGAGTTCAAACAAACTTTTACATTTCAAAATGGTACTACCAATGAGTGACCATAAAGGACGATAATAACGGAAGTTGCAAGACCCCATAACACTTTGGCATAGTGGCCAAACCGTGTAATGACAACAAAAGTGTCGTAGACGTGATGCACATGGGCTCAAAAAGACTTTTTCTAGTAAGCTTAGATTGAGAAAGAAATGGCTGTAAAGTGGTGAATACATTTTTTGAGCATTCATGGACCTTCATGTGCCACTCAGCAGCTTTCGTGAATGGAACCCATCTCCAACTGTATCCAGATATCTTTATACATCCGCAGTAAGTTGTCCCAACCTAACACACTCAGCAAAACTTACAGGAGATGTCAGTCAAGTCCAACTGGTAAATTATAGGTGTGTAGAGGGTTAAAAATCTCTTCTGAAGTACTGTTCATCGTCCACACCAGAAATGATGAACTGCAACTTCAAGGAACTTTTTTTTCTTCTGTTAACAGGTTTGAAATGATCTGATCTAATTTGAGCTTCAGTGTGAACGGAACCTCAGAGGGACAGAACGAAAGACTGACATACGACAACGACCCCTATAGCAGCTGTCACCGCATCACTTCCTCCTCCTATTTTTCCCCACTATCTCCTTTATTTTCTCTCAGTGGGTCTGCTTGGCCTGCCTCTCCTTATCACTCAAGTGTCTGCTAATTCACCAGCAAGGTTGCACTGATAAGCCTTTCTCTCTAAGTCTCTCTATCTCTATCTCTCTCTCTGTAGATGGACAGTTCCCAGTGTCCTCTAACATGTGTCTGTCTATATGTGACGGTGACATGGGGACCCAAGGGTGACAGCCCAGCTTGGCCTTGAATTAAGGAGCATTACAGATACACTGATAAAGTGACACTCTCAATGGTGGAGAAGGGAGGTGAATAAAATGGGGGAGACATGGGCTGGAGAAGTGGATAGCAGTCTGTTGGAGGAGGGAGAGGAAGGAAAGGGAAGGAAAGGGAAAACATTCCAAGAGTGTGACTGACTGGCCACATATAGAGCGCACTGAGTATGTTAGCTTAAACAAATTTCTCTTAAGTATGCCAATATTTTCCTCATTGTTCTCCTATTAGCAGAATACAAGAGCAAATACTGTGAACGCCTGCATAGGAGAAAGCCTGCATGTGTGTGTATGTGCCTGGGAGCATGTCTGTCTCTGTGACAACAGCCTGAGGCATTTTGTATGTAATGTCTTAGAAATGGTTAGAGAGAGACAGAGAGAGAGTGTGTGTGTGTGTGTGTGTGTGTGTGTGTGTGTGTGTGATAAGAGACTCCTCAGGAACAGCACAGGCTCTTTTCTGCTCTGTTTCCTTTCTGTTTCCATCGTTTAGCCGGAGTAAGAAGATCTATCTCAAGGTCGCTGCCCTCTGTTACCCAGCAGCTCCTGAATACAATAACAGAAGGTCTATCTTATGGCAGAAGTCCAATAAAAAAATAAAGAGGTCTGCTACACTGGCAAGATTTTAATACTAATGTAAGAAGAGGAAACTAGTACTACTAGTGTTACTAAATATAATCAAAAAGAAAGTGTACAATGACAAGCAACACAGAATCGCGTATCCCAGCTAATGTAAGTGACTAAATGCAAAGGACAAGAGGTACACTAAATAGCTGTATTGCAAAAAAAAAGTGGAGTAGCTCTGCATTTCCATGTCTGATACACTATATACAACATGTGTGGTGTTAAACCTGTGGGCACTGACTCAGTCTAAACAGACAGTCTCACTGCTGTCTGTCAGTTCAGTGTCAGCTCGGTCCTCTCATGTTCTAACCTCAAGTGTTCACAACCTGAGCTCAGCTGTTTGTGCTGTTTAACTGGCCACTCCGCAACAATATTTCATCTAAAGCTTTAATGGAAATTTGTGAGGTTTCGATGCTGAGGACAGGTGAATGGATGTAGATGCGTAGGTGTGAACGTGGAGGAGGGATGTCATTGGTTAGGCCAGTCTGGGAAAATAAAGTCTGTTTCCACCCGAGCTGCTTACAGGCCCCCAGACAATGAGATGTGGGAGAGGTATGACTGAATAGGAAAGGATGAGGGAAGAGACGGTGGAGGGATAGGGTAGGGATGAGGTAGGAAAGTGAATGGATGAAGGGAAGTGGAGGGAGGGTGGGTCAAGAAAACTGAGACAAACAGGGGCAAAAGGGTAGGCCAAGTATACGTAGTTTGACCAGTGATTAGAGGTGTGGTTGAGGCGAAGCCCTGCTTCCGAATCAAAGTCAACTAATGAACTTATAACATATTCCAAAAGAGCGAGATGAGAGCACAACCTAGAATATGTCTGGACCATGTATAGTCAGTGGTGGTGTCTATAATGTGAATTCCTGGATATTCAATGTTCATCTGCAATTTTCTTTAGTGTTCCCAGTAACAGTTAATAATATTTAAAGTAATAGTGCTTCAGTGCACTTTAGTTATTATATGGAATTACACGACATGGTTGTTTTCTAAGAAGAACACTCTTCCACTCATGTCTTAAGATGTTTGCTTTGAAAGAGAACTCATTTATCTGTTAATTCCCCCTGCTCTTTCATCCCTTTTTTTTATATGTGGATGTCTCCTGCTTTTCTATGACTCATTCTGCATCGAGTGTTTTGTCAGACTGATTGTTATTTGGGGTGTTTTAACTGTCCCAATGCATGGAGAGGTGTTTCCTCTCCTACTCTGCTCTCTGCTGGACTGTCACAGTGCGTAGGCATCATCTTCTCATTGCAGGATTTATGTTGTTTTCATGTTATATACCTTCATGGTAAATATCAGGTCTTGTCTCTTTGCCATTTGTGTGCATATGATGCACTGCAATGTGCAATTGGATATTGATTTCTCATGAAGCGGTGTGTTTATGCTTGTGGTTACCAGACTGACCCAGTGGGGCATCAACCACATCCTGCTTCACCAGTATCCCACTATAGCCTTTGAGGGTGAAGTCTAAGCTCTGGGCCCTAAACTAGCTGAAGAAAAAGCTGCTTTTGGGAAGTTATCATCTAGTCTCAGCTCAACATATACACAAGGTAAATAAGGTGGCACCATATAGAAATAGCTTTAGCCTGACAAGCTAACTGCTGGTAATTCTATCTGCCATTGGTATCCAACAGAACTCAGCAGCTGGACTGGACTGGGTTTGGGAACAGCCTCTGAAACCAATAGGGAATAACATTACTCTACTGAGATAACATCCCTGATGGAAAGATTGCTCAGTAGTGAACCGTGGGCCTGGGATGCTAGGAACCAAACCTGGCAAGTAAACCACCTTGGTAGGCTACTGTATTCCCTGCTAAAATGGCCACCACTGGTTTCTGAGGTGTTTTCAGTCACAGGTTTGATTGTGTTCACTGGAAGTTAGACGCTGTACACAACATCATAGTGCCACCTGTAATGCACAGCGGTCGGGGGGTGTGATGCCTGGGAGCTCAAACAAGCCATCTGTAATGGCAGCTGTCAAAGTGGTCATGCTGTTAATTATGCACAACAATTATGCACTCTAATATAATATAAATGAGTGAGTTACATTGATTTTTTTCAGTTTTCATGAATGAGGAAATTAGCTATAGAGACCAAAACTGTTTTTTATACCAGCCTGTAAACATGACCTCTGACATTCATAGACTAATAACTTCTCCAAAGGTGTGATGCATCCTTACAATGAGTTATGATCGATCACGCAGTCACTGTGTATGACATGTAGGTAGCCAGTAAGGTGGAGAAGTAAGTTTGTGACTGGAAGGTCTTAAGTTTGATTTCCCAAACAAGTAACACTGAATAACACTGTTTGTGCGGCTCTGCTGCTCCTTAGCACAGCACTCCTTCAATCAAGCTCAAGAATCAACAGAAGTAGACTGTATACGCACTGACAGCTTCCATAGACATAAACACGTGTAACTTTAGCAGAGATGTGAAGTAGCATGCTGGCGGAAAAGAGCAAGGGAGCTGAGTCTGAATAAATAAAGGTTAGAAGAAGAGTCTCTACAACACCCTTCATTTGTGCTACTTGTTCACAAACACACCCTTTTTGACACAGGCAAGATCTTACACACACACAAGGATGTATATACTGCTCTCTACATGCACATGAGAGCAGCAGCCTTTAGTACAACCATAATTCACATTTCGGGCTGGAACCATCAGATCGCCATTCTCATGCAAAGGTAACATTTGCCTTTATAATGGATTTCTGCCTTTTCCATTATTTTATTGGGAAGCCAAGGCTCCTCTCATCATTGTGTAGATATATAGGTTAACGTCATTGTGGCATTTTAGCAAAAGGCCACCATGAGTACCCCTCTGCCCCGGTATGAATAACTGATATCAGACTTGAAAACACTGCACAGCAGAATTCACTGTAGGATACATGGATACGATATTTGTTTTATAAAATGGCTACATATGTAATTGCATTAAATAATTCAACCACGGGTCAATTAATGGCTGCTAATTTACAAATATATAAAGACATTATAAAATGTCTAAACATCACAAACTCTTCATACGCTTTTTGTTGAAATACCTTCTTCATTGTGGAAACTGCTTGAAATGCTAAGTAAGACATTTTCTTTGCTGCTACACCTGATGGATGTTGAATTTACTGTTTGTCAGTTCAAACTCAGGTTTTACAATAATTAGTCCTTAATTTGTCCATAAGTGAGTGTCTTCCATGACTTTGACATGTGCGACCCTCCTCACTTGTAATGATGCAAAAGAGCTGTTAATGTGTAGAGAGTTTGTTTTTTTAATAAAGTTGGTAGGAAAGGAAGGAAGCTGTCATATTAAGTACACATTTGGAATACAGTGTACAGTGTACCTATGTCTCACAGGCTGTAGCATGGCCATTCTTTGCTTTTTAGGCCAGTTAAATCAGACTTGTCAGGATTGTCTTGTCTCAGGATACAGGGTCATTTGTGGTTTGGGCTATACAAATAAAATGGATGTGACCACAATGAATTAAACCTGATGATTAGCTGATCATTTCCCCTTAATAAATTCATATCCTGTTGATAAACTCATGGTGAAGATGATGGAAGATTCATCGTCCAATTATTTACGCCCTATGCACTTCAATCTACAGTTTTCATCTGCGGCTCATTTCATTCATTTGTGACCATGTTGTATATTTCATGAGTGACCCTGAGTTTGTGGTTATGCTTTCTCCCTTTCCACTTTCAGTGCTTATGTCTCCACTTAGCCTCAATGACATGTCAAATAAAGCAGAATGGGTGGCCTTACAGTCGCTCATACATTGCCCATCTGATTGTTGCTTTGCTGTCGCAGGGGCTCGGCTAGATGTTTCCACTTCTACGGTCAGTCTATTTCAATCATGTCGCCTGTTTCCTTTTTGCCACCTTCCACCACCTTTAATGAAGCTTGCTGGCCCCTTTAAGTCTCTCTGCATTTGACAGTAATGTGACACAGTAATATCCCATGATGGGCCCCCCACCCTCCTCCATCCACATCAGTGATGAATAATATATATTTGCCGCCCTATAAACATAATACATTAGTTAAAAGAACCAGATGTGTGTGTTTATGTGGCACCGCAGATTAATTAAAGATGAATATATGCACATTTCTACCATTCTGACTGACACTAAAGGTAAAAATAAATAGGTTATCAATGAATAATTGACTTTAGGATGGGAACGTTCATGTCTTCCTCGCTGGAAGTGAAGTGTCCACTAAGCCATCCCGCTTTGTCTCTGACAGCCGTGTTGTGCAGATTAAGGGCGAGAGAGGGGGCATTACAGGGAGTGCTAATAGGCTAAGCAGTGTTTTCCAGGCAGAAAAATGGATGGAGGAGGCCAACGCACACACATTCCCACACCCCGAGCCTTCGGGGTGACAGGGAATGTGTAGAGGAAGCCACTCCACACACAGTGCTGACTGGCACTTTGAATCAGCCTCAAATGTACTCAAACTTCACGTCACATTTGTAAGGTTGATTTCGTTCTCAGTGAGTCACTGTGAGCATGCCTGCCTCTGTCTACACACAAACATCCAGAGCATCCACCCATACACACAGACACACACACAACGTTTGCTAATACGCTCACACACTCTGGCAGGGTGAGTTTATCCTTCAGCGTTTGACCGTAGTAAAGAAGCTGCCAGTCATTTGCAGAGAAGCTCGTAAATCCACAGGAAGAAGGAAGTAAAAGAAGCCAATTATTTTTAGATCTCCGTCCCTCTAATCAGCCTAGTGAGTCACATAAACATTCACCTTCCAAGACCTCCATCCGTTTTACCGGGACACCTTCTGTACGTGGGGGTGTAGGTGAATGTGAGTGTGTGTGTGTCTGTGTGTGTTGTGCTGCTCTTCTTGCTGCCTTCACACGCGTTGTCTGCTTGTTCTTCATGCGTGTGTCTGCATGTGATCTATTTGCATCGGCATGCGTGCTGTTAGTGTAATTGGTATTACTGTGTGAGTTGATATGTGTGTGTGTGTGTGTTTTGTGCTGTATTTGTGATAGGAGTCTAACCAGCAGAGTAAAGGAGAATGAGGGAGAGAGGAGTGTATTTTACTACAAAGTCGATCACCAAATGAAAGAGGTGGGAGAAATTGTCCTGTCAATCAGAATCAGGCCTTGGTCTATATGTGTTTGTGTGTGTGTGTGTGTGTGTGTGTGTGTGTGTGTGTGTGAGCAGATAGAAAGTCCATGGCCCTACTACTGAAGCTTGATCATGACCTTGATGTCCACTTAACTTACTAACTAACTTCAGTACCCACACTGACCTTCTCTTTACATCCAGTAGATCCAGTTTTCCTCATAGATGCTGCAGCACACACTGTTTGAGGTCGTTCTTGTACGTTATGAGGATGTTTCAGGAGTCTATCTTTTTTCAGAATGTCATTCTTGCCTTTTCTAGTTTTGACTATGCACGTAACAAGACTGGAAACAAATAGAACAAGCATAGTGACACGTCACACAGTGAAATGAGTCCACAACCTCCTGGCTACTCCTCCTCACCCCCAACCCCAGGCCCAGATCTTTGAGTTCAAAAAGAGAGCGGAAGGGATGAAATCTGAGTGCCTTTGACACATAACCCATCCATATCCCTGCGCTGTCACTGCCTTTCCACTCCCATTCTCATTAGGGTAATGTGATTTTACAAAGTGGCAGTAAGGAGGGAAGATGAGGCGACAAACCGGAGTGGCTGCTTGACGTCTCGCTGCATCGCGACAACTCATCCCGGCGCCGGATCCCTGATTGGCGGTCCCGCTGAATGTTACTGAGTCGTGAGGAAACGTGTCATTTCCGAACATCATCTTTAGCGATGATGGTGACTCTGTCATACAAATGCACACACATACACATGCACACACACACATCCAGAGACAAGCAGAAGATAGGAGTGAGCAACAGCTGCATTGAAAATGCATCTAAAATTAGAAATGGAAGTGGAATCATAACAGAAAGCAAAGACTAACACACTCAAAAGGGCTTGTTTAACCTTTGCCCTTTGTTATCTCTCTAGAGGACATGAATGCATGTAGTCTGCTGACCTGCAGGGCTGTCACTGCATCTAGTATCATTTGCCAAGAAAAACTTCAAAGCTTGCTTACTGCATTGGACTGTGTATAAACTAATGTAACCATCTCCACTACATATTCTTCTGAAACTATCTCTTTGTAGCAGATCAAGGTATTTGGCCAGACCACCATTCATTTTTGTATTAGTATTCAGGGTCTCCAGGATGATTCCTCCTGATTTGGCTGGCTTCCTCACTTTTTGCCTTGCGTGATCTTTACTCAAGCTCTCCTGAAGCTTGCTATCTATGTTGCACTCAATGTATCTCATAATTAAATGGGCAGATTCTTCAGAAGTATGTTAAGCACCAAGTTCAATTTGAACAACACCCTTGACCTTTGTCTGACCCACAGCACAACTTTACATTTTTAGCCATTTCTTAGCATTAACAGACTCAGCCTGAGTCAAAATTCAGCAGGCTTTTCTGGAGCTGAAGAGCGATTATATAAAGTATAGTAACCCTTAACGATTTTTTCCTCAAACAGGGCACAGCCAACATGCCAAGGTGGGAGGATCTGAAGGGTTTGGTCGGGTTGTAAGTAATGAGAAGTTCTGAGATATATGTTGGTGTGAGACCATGGAGGGATTTATAGACAATTAGCAGGATTTTGGAATTGATCCTGAAGTGAATGAAGAGCCAGTGTAACAATAGAGGTGCTTTACGGCCAGGCAGCTGCACACCAGCAGTATTCCCATCAGCCTTAGCTGTACTATGTGTTCAGTGCTAATTTCAGTAGCAAATTAGCAAGTAAGTACGCTAACCTTCAAAAAGCTCAGAGTATGGTGGTTGTGCTCGTTAGCTTTCTGCTGCTAAGACTCTCTAGCCCACAGGCCAGTAGCCATTAGTGCACATGGCAGCAGGCCCAAGTTGACTGACCATAACGTTAAATTTTGTCTCTAGCCAAAATAAATAATGAATAAATGCCATATTACTTCTTCCCAATTCACTAAGTTGCTTTTGGCATGTTTCAGTTTTGGCCCTTCAAGGGAAGAAGTTTGAGCATCCCTGATCTACAATTTGTTTTGGTACGCACAGCTTTGGACTTGGCTTTCATATTGAAAAACTGAAGCTAATAAACACAATCCATTTTGAAGTCTTTAACAAACTATTTACTGATTCCATGTGTTTGAGTTTATTTATGACAAAGCCACATCACACATATGGTGCGAATAACTACTGCTCACTTTTCACACTAAAACCCACAGTATAGTAGTCTTATTGTAAAAAGGGTTTAGGAAATAACACACTAATCAATTAGAATTACAAATGTACGAGCCTGTTGGCACGTTGCGTAAAATGTAAAAAGAAACCAAATGTGATGTTGTGCAAAACACTAAAGCACATATTTAATTGAAAAAAAAAAGCCTAAAGACAACTTGTCAAATGTTGAAACTGAGAATTTTTTTTATTGTTTTTGGAAAATTTAATTTGAGTTTGATGCCAGCAACACATTTCAAAAAAGTTGGGACAGGGCCAGCAAAAAAACTGGAAAAGTTGTGAAACGCTGAAATAATAATAATAAAAAAAACACCTGGTGGAACATCTCACAGTTAATTAAGTTAACTGGCAACACGTTAGTAACATGATTGGGTATGAAAAAATAAAGAAGCATCCAAACCGTTAATGCTCAATGATATACGCAGGTTCAGTCCACTCAATAGCCATGTGGTCAAGTTCTTCTTCACATAATTTAAATCTCAAGCAACATAAAGAAAAAGAATAAAAAAATATTTTAGTTACAAATATTTTTGTTTCAGTAAATACTTTGAAATCACAGCGAGCAGACTAACTGTCTGAATCCACTCAGCAAAAACATGACAGTCCAGAAAGTGTCGGCTGCAACTATATGAAGTGTTTTTCTTCCCCCTTAACCCAAAAGCAGTTTCACATACTTTTAATTATGACAGACGGGACTGAGCACACGCAGCCTGACAGCAGCGTCCACTAATTGACAAAGGCATTAAAGAAAGGATATAGCCTACTGATACAGTTTGTATACTGTATGTCCACCATTCTGTGCTGGGCTGTGTATGTGCTGCACGCTGACATATAGATGCATCCTGTCAGCGCTGCAGCCGTGCAATAAACAAACACACGCAGAGGCAAACACGTGGACAAACATCAAAATATGTTGTCTCCCACCGGGGTTGACAGCCGATGTTCAAATCGCTGCGAGCGTTTCTACATCGCTTTGTGTGGATCGCATCTCAAAGACAAGCACGTTGTTGATTTACCTTTTAAAGCTTCGCCCGTTGAGCACCCACTCCCCGCCTATTCCAATGCCACCCCACCCCACCCCACCCACCTCCCACTGACTCCTTCAAATTAATTAGGGAGACGTTTCACAAATTAAGTTTATTCATATTGTCTGTTCGCTTGCTGCGACAGAATAAAATAATAAAAAAAAGACCCCTGTACTTTTATAGCCCTACTGTTAGTGCTAACAATGGCTGTCACAAAGCAGATTTTTTTTTCTTTTTTTTTTACACACACTTACACACACACACACATACTCCAACTCCACCCCTCCATTTGCCAAACAGGAAAGTAAGTGGTGGTGCCGGGGCTGGAGCTTGACTTTGTTAATCGTCAGACGACAGCTTAACAGCTTGTGCAACCGTAATTAACGCCGCTTGAAATAAACGTGACGGTTTGCAGAGTGTGTGTGTGTGTGTGTGTGTGTGTGATGGGGGTTGTGGAAAGGGGGTTGAAAAAAAAAAAAAAAAAACAATGTGGCAGTTGTAAAAAGTTGAAGAGAATCAAATAAATAATTCAGACAAAATGCTTCATCTGTCGCCTGCCATCTCAGGTGTAAGGCCCACCTGACTAGAGCAGCGCTCCTCTCCCTCCCTCTCTTTCCCTCTCCCTCTTTGGCTGAATAATTCACGTAACCAAAGCGGCAAACGGTGACTTATAAAAGCCATTATTATGTTTAATAATGACTAATACATGTCTAAAGCAGGGATTGTGAGTGGAGGGAGGGGGGGTTGGTGGTTGTTGAGGCAGGCAGGCGTTTCAGACTGAGCCAAATGGACTGATGAACGTTAGAAATGAGCTCTGTGTTTCATCAAATGTAGATCCACACAATAGCCTTCTGTGTCATGTACATAATATTAAACATCTAAAAACTATTATTGTCTATTGTCATTTAAGTTTTTGTAAACTTTCCTGATGTCAGTTTGAATTGGGCGTTGTTACGCTCGGATATTAGTTACTTCCTCAAAGCCAGCTGGAGCTGAAAGAACCTCACTTTTCTACGTTTATTTTAACAAATAAACTCAGAAACTATGAGAAATATGACAGGAGACCGTCTGAATTCAAGTTTCTCTTCTAGACTAGAAAGATTTGAAAGATTAGCTTAATTGTCTTGTGAAGTTATTATAAAACACGGGTCGTGGAGCGGGTCGTCCACTGATCACAAGATTACTGTTTCGACTCTTATGCTCATGAACATTTAGTGTTACAACATAATAAATTGTTATCAGACTTATTGAATTGTACAAAAGTTGATATTATAAAATCATATACTAAAATCATATTAACTAAGTAGCTTGCTTCTTTATTCTAAATATTACATTCAAATGTGGAATGTTGGTGGTTAGATGACTGCTGTCTACTCATGGTATTAATGACAAATGACTGGCTGAATGATATCAGATATCATATAATAATGCTGTTGACTCCTCTCAGTCTCCACTTTGGCTATACTGAGCTAATGTTACATTAGATAAAGTTACAAGCCTGAGTTGAACCGGGCCAGGATCGGGACCACATACACACAGGTGCAAGGACAGAGTCCTGGAGAATGACTTGTCAAAGCTGTGGAACAAAAGTGTCTCTCAGGTCAGTCAGATACATGTTCCAGCACAGCAGAGAGGACCCTGAAAGAGAGGAACTGTAAAGTTAATGAACATCAAAGAAAGGAAGGTCGTAAATCTTTATTTACTTATTTGTCACTGCAGCACATAGCTTCTCTGTAATGGACAGTCTGTATTAATGGTGGTGGGTTGTCACTGTCACTGTTATATGTAGTTATATTTGAGCCATATAGTAAATTTGCCTCTAAGCAAAGTGAATGCGAGTGTGTGAATCATCGTGCACGATCATCAGCGCACAGAGAGAGTGTAAGGTAATATTGGGGTCTGGTTCGGCCTAAATCATTTCAGATTTTGTCAGGCTTAGAGTTTAGGGCCTGTGCGGGGCTCTACTGCCAGGACGGACTGCTGCTCAGACCTCAGT
Organism: Miichthys miiuy; assembly: GCA_036365135.1. NCBI lineage: Eukaryota > Metazoa > Chordata > Actinopteri > Sciaenidae > Miichthys > Miichthys miiuy. Next base: position 3,911,745 of record CM071603.1, read on the forward strand.
GTCCAAAGGTCGTGTTAAACGTGACATAGCAACAGTTTGCTCTTCTCCTGCAACTCACTCACATAACAAACTGGCCATACGGGTAGATCATAGTTCTTTTCCCCAACAAACTGAAAGCCTGAACTGGTGCAGTTGGCACTGTGCTGCCTGAAGAAAGTAGTGCAATATTTTAACTGCTTTGTCAGTGCTAATGCTAGCCAACAGACTAATCACTCTGTTTGTCTCTTTGAACAGCAAAATGATGTAATCCACTTTTTACACAACAGCGCAACAGTACAGTGTTCTCTATTTAACAAGGTGTATTTGTCTGATCTTACAGACACGTTATAGTTTGCAATGTATGTACAAAGTACTTTTTCATTTTGTAGTTTGGCTTGCTTACTAAATAAACGCTAAATACATATTATAAAATGATAAGAGATTGTAGTGACGTGACATTTTTTGGTTTGGGGTCATTGTTGCAGTAGCCTGCTTTAGTTCAAATCCTATAAACCTCACAGACGATTTCACATCACATTGTTACTGTCCAAGCACTCTGCAACAAAATCACCCAAATATTAATTAGTTTGATAAAATTATTGGTTGACAAAATGACATATGCTGGAACCTCAAGCACTTTGTCTTTCCAAAATGGACTGGGACAATATTTGCTAGTAATTTCTTTTAACTGCAGGCTTGACAAAGTTTGACAGTAATTACCCAACCTGGGACACCAAAAGTTGCATAAGAGATCTAATAATCAGGATTTCAGGGTATGGCATGTATGACAATGATGATGCAACATGATCACTCTCTCTCACTTTTCTCTAGTGAAACGATGTACACTGTTCTTCAGGCATCTAAAAATGATCAAACTATCACTATCTCACACACCCTGGGACAAGAGATTGTTTTATATTAATGGGTCACGAGACAAAAGGTTGGGATGAACCATTGTAATCAGCAAATACTGATTGACAGTATAATGGCCATATTTGAGAACACTTGCTGTGCTTGCAGTTTTTTTTTTTTTTTTTTGTTTTTTTGGCACAAGGGTGGGAAAATATTTGATGTATACAACAACTTCTACAATTTCAAATCAGCACAGGAGTGGCGTATGATAAATAATATTATAACAATAGCTACTTGAACAAACATGTTTTGCTTTTGAATGACTGTGGGAGCAGTGGACTTGTAGCCTCCCTTTTAAAGGCCTACCCCACCTCCTCACCACGGTTAATATAATACACATGCTCTTCTCGTTTTGGTGAAGCACTGATAGCGAACACACACACACACACTGTTGTTTACACGCTGCAACTCTTGGAACTTCAAATTATCTCCTTTACCTTCTTAGGTTCAAGAAAAACAACAAAAAAAGGATGTAAAGATTTATGAGAGTTACAAGTGAGTCAAGAAAGAAAGAAAGAAAGAAAGAAAGAAAGAAAGAAAGAAAGAAAGAAGGAAAGATGGTTGTAGGTGGGTGTAAAATACTTTAGCATATAAATAAACCAATTCATCAAAAGCTTTTTCTACAAGAATAAACACTAATTTTCCTGATGGTGACCCTGACAAATGGCTGCGCCTGGCTGCTGCATGGAGAGTGAAGTTACTACATATATGTACATACACACCGCACCGTGGTCATCACATTGCTCAGCCAACCAGCCGACTGGTGAGAACCCCCCCCCTGCTCCTCCTCCTTACCTCCACATCTCTCTCTTATTCCTCCCCCCTCCCTCTCTCTCTCCCTGCTCTAAACATCGCTCTGTGGGGCTAATAAACGGCCGGTGTCAAAAGCGTTGTCAGTCCATTCTTTGCTTGTTTGGGTTCATCTGGACTAGTGGGGTGGTAAGAGGGGATGGAGGGGGGTGAAGGGAGGAGGAGAGAGGACTACTATGGGGGGGAGGTAGTGACAGAGAGAGAGAAGGGGAGAGAAAAGAAACCGATAGGAGAGAAGGGAGGAGGAGGATTATGGGTGCAGCTCAGCTCAGCTCAGCTCAGCGGCCTCTCCGGGAGGACCAGCGGGACCCATCGGCCCATCACTGGCGCTTTATTGATTTCTACCCAGCGTGCTCTTTGTCAAAAATCAGATACAGTGCGAGCCCTCTGGACCTCCTCACCTTTTAAAAGCACACAGAGAGCCTTTTATGTGCTGAACCGAGGTGTTTGTGCGCATGTAATGGTGTGCGATTGTGTGTTGTGCTCTTTGTCTGGGGGTCAGAGGGCTCTGTGATGGACCAAGAGGAGAGAGATGAGCGGAGCCTCGCCTACTGAACCTGTTATTGCACTGTGAGCACATTTCTTATCGAGACAAATATGTTTTGATGCTCTTTCATAGCGGTACGCTGTAATTGTTTCACTTGGGTTGGGCTCATTTTAGTCCAATGATTAGAGATACAACTCAAAACGTCTTTTTAAAGTCGTTTTGGTCAATAGTTTTAGTGAATCTAAGTGAAGGTCAACAAGTCATCAGTTAAAGTGGGTAAAACGTGAGTAACTGCTGATTTTCTTTTTTTTTGCATGATTTTACAAAAACAAGATCATGGGCGAACATTTTGAAAGTGTGACAATAAAGTATCTGTAACTATCAGCGGTAGTCTGCCAACTAGCAGTGGTCAGTCTTTGTGTCTCTGGATGCAGACGATTAAAAGGTGCGTCAGATTAGAGAAGGGGTAAAATCACTTTGAGCCGGAGGTAAACTGGAGGCTTGGGCAGCGGGTGGGGGTCCACTGTCCAACGACTATTCCACCCCCCCACCACCACCCCTACTGCCCCTCCACCCCCGGCACAGAAAAATATTATGCAGCAGCCGGGCTTCCATTGAATCCCAGTGATTCATTGCCCAATTTTAAACTGCCAAGCTGTTAAATTGCATCAGGTCTGCCAAAATTCATTCCAGGACTATGGAGCAGATATGAAAAATTAAATGTCATCTCAGCTACAGTGGAAAACTTTTACCTCTCCCGGGGCAAGAATATGCTAGATTCCGTTATGATCGATGGCCACGCGGGACTACACTTAACCTACTTAGTGATGTCATGTTAGGCTGCAGCGCCTGTTTACTTTCAGTAAAATGACAGGAAGGCATAAACTTTATCAGCCACTGACATCAGCCCATACTGCTCTCTCTCTCTCTCTCTCTCTCTCTCTCTCTCTTCGTCTCCATCTTTATGTTGATTCCTAGAAACATGATTCTATTTTCTTTCCTCATCCCCTGCATTCACCAATGTAAAACCTAGTTTGAAGTCAGGGAATGACTATTTCATTGACAGATAAAAAGAGAGAGAGAGAGAGGCGGGGGTCGTGTGTCCATGTGTGAGTTAACCACAGCTTAATGTGTGAATTAGAGAGAAGATGTGAAGTGAAGCAGGGCTTTGGAGTTGGTAACTTCTCAAGTGTCTTCATATGTCATGTTACGGACTGATTCAGAGATATGTTACAGAAAATCTAACGTCATTGTCAAGGGAAAAAGAAAAGAAATGTAAACACAAATTTTGCACATTATTCATATTTGAGTCAATGTCAAGTTACTGTAACAGCAAGGACCGGTACAAGAAGTTACATGTTGCTGTGCTTTCTATGGTCCACTTGGGATTGACCATAGAAAGCATGAATGTTTTTGTTCTGACATCCCTGACATTCTTCAATATTAATATTGTTATGTTAGGCATTCATTACATTTGTTTTTGTCCCTTCTACACTGCTTCTTTTTTTAATTAATTTATTTTTTTAGTTTAAAGCTTAGGTTGCTATCACATTTGTGCACAGTATATTCAATAATACATAATACATAAGGGCCACAATCTGGGGCACATGTGCAAATATAAAACTGTATACATACAATTTAAAATAAAATACACAGTGACTGATGTCAGATCATTGACAATATAATCTAAACTGGAGTTAATGTACTGTGTTTTTGGACAAGAAAGATAAACTCTCTTTGACGTCACTTAAATATTAAAATGATGGATGTAAAATGTTTTATGTTAAATTAATCACCAATGTGATAGTGAGAATTACTCATGTGTGCCCAAAAAATGTATCCTCCTCTCATAATAATAATAATATGTTAATAAGTTAACACATTTGAAAAAACATACAGAGCTGATAAATTTCTAAAATTGATTCAAATGAAATAAAAATGTCCTAATAAATGTAATTAGCGTGAAGGTTTTTTGATATGAACTCATATTCATTGTTCATAATTTTTTGCGCTATGACATGTACCTTCAACTTTTCAACAATTTGCATGAAACATGTAACATTTTACATAAATCATGTCACCAGGTGACATTAAACGACTCTCTTATTTATCCTGTTTCGTCCTGATAGTTTACGTGAACTGCAACCTGACGACAGGTTCCTATCGTCACACAATAAACACTAAAACCGTCTCTCTCCCTCTCTGTCTCTCTTTCCCTGCTCCTGCTGCTTTACGCACTGCAAGGCGGCGATATTTATTATTACGAATATCATTTGTATTAATCACCAGGATAAATGACTGGTTTGGCTATCTGAATGCCTCATTTAGAGAAACTTGGCTTCCATGTCATGGTTATGAATTACAGGCAGGCCTGTGTTTCACCTGAGGCTCTCTCTCTCATCCCTCTCTTCTGCACTCCTCTCCTGCATGTACACACACACACACACACACACATCGACTGTTAGTGTGTTTGGACAACGACGGTGTCATCCTAATGCTGTTGACATCAGTTCAAGGGACAGTGGTATATACACACCATGTTCACACACACTGATAGTGTTCCACTGCATATGAGGAATCATATGGAGCCATTGTGAAGTGTTACAGTGTATGTATGATATATTTCCAACCCTGATGGTTTACCTACTTCTCCAGCCATGAATCACACACTTGTCTTCACCCTAAAATGCTTTCTTCTGACCTCCAGTCCATAATCCACCTCATCTAATTTATTTAGTTTCAAGCCTCACTACAAAGTAAGACTACAGAAAGTCAGCTCATTACATCATGAACTCTGACCATTAAGGAACCAAAACAGGTCTCATGCCCTTGACGTCCTGCTATTTTTCAAACTCAAACTATTTCCTGGTGTCAGAATGTAGAAACTTGCATTTTTTTTCCATATTCCTCTTTAAAAAGGTACCATGAAAAGTGTTTGAATGAAAAGAAATATATTTTTGTGCCAACTGCCAAGTGATCAATCAGATGTTTCAGAACCACAATTGGAGCCAATCACTGAGCAGTTGTAGTAGCAGTCCAATCAGGGGTTGGCTCAGGGAGGCTGAGCTCCGCCTCCTCATATCCAAATTTCACCCTGTCGGGGCTCAGCTAAGCATTGCCAACTCTCACACATTTGTCTCGAAAACATCCGCTTTCAGACACCGTCTCATGCTGACCAAACAGATGTAGAATGAAGCCTCTTCTTCTTTGACTTTATTAAATAGCTGCGGTCATCTCATGGCGGCAGGATCGATATGTGTGTCTCCAAACTGAGAGAGGGGCTGTGCACAATTTATGCATGTGACTCTGCAGCTGCAACTTCATTAATTATTTAAATCCTATAATGTGGCATTGTAATCTAACGGAAATACTTTTCTGCATGGCAGACAGGTAAGCTGTTGCACATAGGATCCAAGTGTCCAGCACTGGCAGACGTCCAAATAATCTGTCCTCTTTCCAACAGTGCCATTGTTTCTCTGGACAGTCCACCTCGACAGAACACAATGTCTAGATTTTTCATTGAGACTAAAGAAATGGGTCTTATGAAAACAGTTGACATTGTGGTTTGTGGACCACCCCAACCATGTCCAATGCCCAAGACCTTATCAACTTCATTGGAAATTACTCTATTATAAATAATAGAAAAAAAATAGAAGAAAAAGTGTTTGGGTTGTTATTGCTTATTATACTCTGTTCTCAAATGTTTACATATAACACTGTATTTTGTACAAGTAGCTCAGTCTATATTAAATACACAATAGGCCTCTGTACACTGAATGCATGGGAAAAACAACAAAAAAAAAGGGTTAAAGGCCTTTCACAAACTGCACAATACTTTCTATCTTTAGACTTGTGTTTGGGATAGATAAAAAGAAAAGAAACCCAAATGGAGAAAACTAAATAAAAAGTAAAATACTGTATAAGCATAAGTAAGTATTAACTGTAATCAGGAAAAGGTAAAAATGTTTGTATGCTAATCAAAAATATTACAATGACTACTAAAACTAATTTTCTGACAGAGTATGTCAGTGTTTATGTTTCTTTTGCAATCACATTGTTCTATATGTGTGAGCAAATCTGATCCGATGACACACACACACACACACACACACTGGCACACACAGATACAGACAGAAATGAAACAGGGATATGGCGCGCAGTCATTTCACAGATTTGTCGGAGGGGAGGAGAGACTTTTTTTCAGATGTGTATACTTTCTCCCCCATCCATGCTCCATATTTCCATGTGATTAAATTATTCAGTGGTACAAACTACAATTATGCTTTATTAAAAATTATTAAAAATTCTCGCCAGGCTCTGCAGTTGTGAAAGAATTTATTGCCTGCTTGTTTTTCTAATTTGCATCATTGATTCTGGTGGTGTTTGAAAAGCAATGATGCTCCCTATAACTACCCCCACCCCCACCCTCCACCACCACCACCCTCTCTTTGATAAGGATGGGATGTATTAGTGCATGAGGAGGGGTAGACGAGGGAGCAGGACGAATGGCGTTTTCCTCCATCGATAGATGTGCAAGCGTCTGATTTTATTTGCATGTGTTTATCAGCTTTATGAGTCGTGGGAATGTGTTGTTGGGTAATTTTTTATCTATTCATTTGTTTATTAATTTATTGGTTATATATAGAAGTCCAGAAAGTAGGGTAAAAGAAACACATGCCTCATTATTCCCTCCTCCAAAAAAAGATTTAAAAAAAATCTAAGTTATGAACATTTTTTGAAATATAAAATAAAGGATCAAACTCTTATCTGCCATTTTGCTTAAATATGGCATTTCCATGCATTAAATATACATGTGGAATTTACACTTCAAAGTTAGGCCCATTACGTGAGCCATTAGTTATACTTGTAACAGCAGATCCCTATGGCCAGGTTATGAATGATTTAACAGTACGTTAGTGTAAACTAGATTCAATTTTCTTTCAAAGCAGCTATCTCCTTGGCATTTTGGAAAGACGTAGGATCGCATGAAAGATGGACAGACTGTTAAAAGGATAAAAGGGAAGGAATGACACGGAAAGAGTTAGAGAGACAGAGAGGAGAGAAAGACAGAGAGTGTATTGCCCCTCTCCCTCTCATTGCGTCTTGAATCCTGAGCAATGACTGGCTACTTTAGCAATTAAAATCCGGGGCAAAGACACAGCAGCTTGCTTTGGCCCAGAGACTGGCCCATTCATCATCCCAACTGCCATAAAATAGCACTAGATGGATTCTTTGATTTTAGCTTTGGAAGAACATAAATCAAAATCTAAACCACGGCCTGTCACAAGCATCACCAGAATTATCCATTTGAGAGAGAGAAGAGCCCGAGGAGGGTGGAGAGAGAGAGAGAGGGAGACAGAACAGGATCTAGTCTCATTGTTTCTCCTCCTCTTCACAGACAAACCCTCACACCCACCACCTATCCCCCAGTGTGACACCCTGGGTAATCTATAAGTGTCTCATAATGAGGCTTTTTCTACAGTTCAACACCGGCATTCATCAAGCATTACAGAGAGGAAGCCTAATCTGGAGTGCTTTGTCATTTTTTTTTTTTTTTTTTTGAGGTGCGGGGGGGTGAATAGGGAACTTGGATAAGACAAAACATAAATATCAGTGGTAATACGCTGCTATTAAAAGGAACAATGTGTATCAACAAAGCAATGATGCATTTTCAAGAATCCAAGCTCAAACTGCAATTAACATAAATGATCGGTTTGATATTTAGAACAACTATAACTCACTATTTTTAACTAATATTAACAGAACATTTTATATGATCCATATTGTTTATACATTATGGTCAAATGACAAATTAAAGGTTCTATTTACAGAATATTATTATGGTGTATAATAACCTGAAAATAAGATTTTTTCCTGTTTTCTTTATCTTAGAACGTTCCCTTGTTACCTTGTTGGAGATGGAGCATGTCCTCTTCCACAGAGCCCACCATGTTGAACCTCCATGTTTCTACAGTAGCCCAGAACAAACAAACTAAACACTTTTTAAGTTTAAGGTGGGGCCTTTAGCATTTTTCGTGAGTGGAGAAAACCACTGAATGGTTTGATGAAAACATCTTTTTCATAGATGTTCAATTGAGCTGATTTGGGTGTTAACTCTGTAGGGAAAACAAATTAAATATGTAGTTTGTAAGTATTTTGCAGCTATGTCCGATATGAACATTTGATGTTATTTAAAAACTTAAAGTAGAATAGACTTGTATGTAATTATATAACCACAAGCCTTCATAACAACAATAAGTTTGTGGAACTCTACTATTTGCCTTGAATGAATGTCACACCAATGACACTTTGTTTACCTATTTCTAAAAAATGTTGTTAATGTCCAAACAGAATTATATAAGAAACATTACATCATCACCATTACCTTCACTACTAAAAAGCTTGAGTTTCTGCAACCAAAGTATGTCAAACTATGGGGCTCCTGAAAGCTGTCTGATGTTATTCTCTTACGAATGTAGGTCACCGCTTCAAGTGCTACTGTAAACATTCAAACAGTGAGACATGCTGACATAGGGGTCTAAAATGATCTCAAGATTCTAGTTGATGAAAGAGGACTGTTGTCACGTCCGGTGAATTATGGGAAAGGGAGGTGGACCCAAACGCAGATACACAAACATAAGACAAGGCAGGTGTGGTGAAAGACAATTTACTTGATCTGGTAGGCAGACTGGAGATCTGGCTGAATGTCAGTTGAGGCTCTGTGGTGCTTGCTGGGCACCTGAGAAGCTGAATGCTTGGCGGCTGAGAAAGCCAATGGCATTGGAGCCATGGAATCTATCCCTTCCTTTGGGGGCTCCACTGGGATACACCTCAAACAGGCAAAGCAAGTCCCCTTGAAAGACGGCCTCGGGACATCGGCATGGCTCCTCAACTGGTCCATTCAGAGGGTTCAGGGCAGACAGGCAATGGTTTTGCCTACTCATGACAGATAGACAATGGGCTAGCAGGCCCAGGGCAGGCAGGTGGTAGACTAGCTGGTCCAGTGCAGACTGGAGGAGGCTAATGAATATAAGTCCAGCTGTCTCAGAGGTAGGCCCAAGACTAGTAGGAGGTTGCATGCAGAAGGCTTGCAGGCTGAGGAACAGGCTGGAGGAAAGCAGGATGGAGCCCAGTATTAGCAGACAGAGAGGATGGAGTGTCAATAAAATCCTCTGCCAATCCAGATAACAAATTTACCAACCAAGGCTTACAAGACACTGCCCGGCATTCCAGTGACAAGGCAGCCTTCTTGTGTTCAATACTGGAGGCATTTCAGTTCATTTGCAGTTGTTTAGAACACACTCAGTAATATGTCACCTCATTTATCCAAGTTCATCCACAGAAAGTGATTGCTGGGTCCACATCTGGTAAATTCTGACAACAAGGGAAGGTGAACACATAGACACAGAAATGCACACAAAGCGAGGCCGGTAGAGTGAAAGGAAATTTACTTGAGGCAGTGGTCACGATGAGCCATTCAAGAACAGGTAACAAGAAAACACAGGAACAGAAGTAACAGATCCAGGTTAGTGTTTAGGTTCGGATGGCTGGAAAGCAAAGGCGTAACCATGTTTGACAATCCAGTAACATGTGGGTGGGAATGGGCTGGTAAATATAATCCCAGGCTGATTAGGGAAATGAGAAGCAGGTGAATGTGTGGGCAGGGATGATCAGGTGATGGAGAGGCAGTAAATGTGGTAGTACAAGGCAGGAAGGAGTGGCTGGACCTGAAATGAGAGGGGACATGGACAGGTGGGGAAGTCTGAGGACATCTGGGAGATGGATGGAGGATGGCAAGGGTGAATTCACAAGAGGAAGTGTTGCTGCTCTTCATCTTTCATTGACCTGACCTGACCTAAGTCTTGCATCCGACGACCATCAGGGTTCTTTAGCATCTAAAGACTATTCCACATTCTTTCATTTAACTTCTCATTTTTACACCACTCATTTGTAACCCTGGCACACAAAACAGACCTCATTTGATTTTGGTAGCAAGTCAAAGTTTGAAAATGAGAAGAGGAATGAATGAGGCATTTCTTCGACTTCTGATCATTAGGCACTTTTCATTAACATCTACCCAGAAATGTTCAATAGTCCAGTTGCCTTTTAGTTCTCTGAAGGTTTATGGTGACCTTTCTACAATAAAGGTCAGTGTGGTATACATTTCATTAGCTGCATATGTGAATGAAGCTTACAAATTAAGATCAGAAGAGAAAGAAATGATGTTTGTCAGCATAATTGTTAATAACATAAATAGGGAAACAGCTTACTAATGTAAATCCCATGTAATTTCTAGAACCAGGGTTGACAACAATTTTGACATCACCTTTGTTTCAATAGGCTGATTGCCAATGACTCCTAAACACGACATAAATGACCATTGCAGAGTACTAGACCTTCGTCATGGTTAACATTGTGAAATGGTTGCAGTTTTGCTGGTTGGATTTAGACAACAAAACTAATGAATTAGCTTCAGGAAATGATTATAGTTTGGGTTAAAATAAGTACCTTACGTAGCCCAACCTGAGTCAATGCCTACTTTTGGTTTTACACAGGACTCGATCAGTGGTCTCTTGGGTGAAAGTCCAGGTGTGTTTGAACATCCATACACCCAAACCTCCTCCATATGTGGACTTTGACCTTCTGCGTCAAAACTACTGTTAATTACTACTGCTTACTATTTAAAATTTCAAAACAATTAGTTAACATCAAAAATGCATGCAGGCAACTGTTTTTATTCAGAAGCAGGTTTTAGGTTTATTCTGTTGTATACCCAAAGAGCATGTTGTCAGTGGAATTGCTTAGGCAATACTACTATAGCTATAATAAATTAGACACATAAATGTTGAACAATCAGTGAATAAAAAAAAAAAAGTTATAAGTTAGGCATATAACACCAATCTGTAAGAGTAGATACATTTTGGAAGGAACATAATACAATCAAATTTAGTTTTAATTAATGAGTTAAGTTTGTTTTCAGTACATTTCCTCAGTTCGTTAGTATTATATTTACAATGTTTAGGAGAAAGGGATGCTATTTGCTATCTCCATGGACTCCAATAATAATCACCATAATTTAAACCAATTCAACACTTGCTGGAAAGCTGGTGAAATCAGCATTTTACCAAAAACTCTGACATAATACACTGATGTACACGCACACGTCCAACATAAAGCATTAAGTGTAAAAGGCATCCTGACCTGTGAGGTTAAATGACTATTATTTCAATCCTCAGTGTGACGCTGTGCTGTCTGTTTGCTGATCAGCAAATGCACGCTCATTCTTCCCATATGAACGAATGCCAATTCCTTTAATATCTGATCCTAAAGTGTTTGGTATTGATACCGTTTATCAAAGTCGAAAGATCCATCCGCTTTCATCAGTCCACAGGCCTGCCAATTCCTGCCTGCGTGCCTGCCGGGGCCCAGGATTAATCTTAGAGGGATTCGTTTGATTTGTGGTCCTCATTTGTATGTCTGTCTGTGAGAAAATGGAGGACAGCTGTCAATGCAGAGGCATTTGTCTCTGTCATTCCCTCCCCTCCTCCATCCCTGTCTCTCTCTCTCTCTCTCTTTCTTTTTGCTCTCTCTCTCTCTCTCTCTCTCTCTCTCTCTCTGTCTCTTTTCAATTCTCAGTCACTGAGCACTCCAAGAGGCATCTAAAAAAATGGATAACTCCACTGTCTCAACCACTTAAGAGCAGATTCAATCAAAAATAAAGCAACACATAAAATAACCTATTTTAATTCCCCCAATGCGATGGGGACATTCAATTACGTCCTCAGAAAGGCACGTTTTTCATGGTGGCGACAATTAAAGTCTTATTTAATGTTTAAAGCATATTACTTTCCTTTATTACAGATCTCATAACAAAGTCAGCAGCCATCAAGGTGCAAAAGCCCTCCTTATCCTTTAGTTCTGCATTTCATTGCAAAAGCTCATCAAAGCGGGAGACAATGGGAGGAATGTGAGGAAGTGCGTGTGTGTATGTGTGTGTGTGGCTGTGAGGGAGAGGGGGCAAGCAGCAGTTACAGGGTATCATTTTTTTTTTTTTTAGTTAGGAAGTCTGTATTTTTTTTTTCTAGCATTTGTCTCAATTTGTTATTTCATCTTTAGGGTATAAAGGATGTAAACTTAAGGAAGAGCAACAAAGAACAGATTTTTTTTTTTTCCATCATGGTGACACATGCAAGTAATAACAATAGTAAGATTACAGTTTGGACAACATCACCTGGGTTGAACCTGGACTGTAAAACTTCCTCTGTACCACAAAATCCTGGAAGAAGATGACACAAATGCAAAATGCGAGAATGCTAACCAGACAAGACAAGAATGAAGCAGTTTCTTGAAGGCAACACATGATATGAAAACAGGAAATGCTGCCTAAGATTCCTGGAGGACGGGAAAAACAGTTTGTGTAAGTTACCTTGCTGCTTTTTAATGTTTTTGCTGTATCAGTGTCACTCTACTGTACATGTACTGTATGTGGCTGTGTTGGACTGCATTTTATCATAAGGTGTTCCTGTTATTTTGTCCTCCCCTTTTACAAGACCAATTTAGAAAATGTTCCCATCAGAATCAGGTTTATTGCCAAGTAGGTTATTATATACAAGGAACTTGCTTTGGTATCTTGGTGCGGCTCTTGTGGCATAAAGTTTGGGGTCTAAAACCCACAAACATGAACCTGGTGTAGGTTCCTGAAGAGTCCAGGTGCTGAAGGATGAAGTGGAGAGCCATGTTGAGGCAAACTGCAAGGGGGCATCGCTTTGTTTTCATTTTTTATGGCTTCTAGGTAGGACAGCACAAGACTACATAAAGGGCTGGGGGATAGGTTTATAGTTGCCAGGTCCTGTTATACTTGGTTTTCTGGGGTCAGTGATGATGGTGGAGGTTTCTAAAACAGGCTGGAAGTCATCCAGATTGTTGGTAGCAGTTGTGAAAACATCCCAGTCAGTATAGTCCAAGCACACAGGGAGATCCACTGCTTTGTCCTTACAACAGCTGTACAGAGCTTTCATTTCTGCCTGTTTGAAGGATTCAGGTGGACCATGACGTGGTCAGAGTGTCCAGCACAGCATGGGGGGCTGCTTACTGTAGCATAGGAATGATCCAGTGCATTCTCCTCTCTGGTCTGGCATTTAATGAACTGCCTGCATTTGGGAAATGCATGGCTGAGATTACCTTTGTTAAAGTGGCAGAGGACAGTAATAATATAGAAAGTCCAGGGTTGCACACTCTGCACACAGCATCTAGTCACCTGCATTGAGCTTCCTGCACGTTGGCCTGTGGTAGAACATAAACACCAACCAGTGTGAAGGACACAGACACAGGACACGGCTTTATGAAAAATTATTCAGGACAACAGATCACTGTCACATCATTACTCCAGCCTGTTAAAACAGAAAACAGATACCCTCACCTTTCATTTTCTGTTCTGTGTCCTGATCCGTTTCAAAAGTCCAGATTGGAACATGGTGTGCGCATCCTGTCTTTTCTGTGAAGCACAAAACTTGTGCTACTTGCCCAATTTTCACAGGAAATTAATGAAAGCATTACATTCCTGCACTGAGGTGCAGACATAAGACACAATCACCAGGCGTCAGATTCACAATGTGAAACAACACATGTTCATAGAAGAAGTCATAGGACGGAGCAGCCAATAAAAAAGTGGAACCAAATCTTACCCAAGACAATTGTCACATTAGTAAGTGATGAAGAAGAATTCTTAACCTGGCAGAACTAAAACTAAAGAATTCAAATAAAAATAGGCCTAAATGAATAAATAAGTACATTTTATCAACAAGAAATATCAGTAAAGAGGATGGGGCGGCAGATCAGACAATAACCAGCTCAAGTATCCAAACCAGGGAATGTAAATATTCCACTACATTAGGCCGATGCACTAAATATGGAGACTACAAACAATTTTCAGGTGTTCAGTGATTGAAAAAGATAAAATATGTGTCTGAGACATGGGACGTGTTGAAAGATTGTGCCCTTATGATGTATTTTTAAGAATTTAAGTGGGTGGAAAAAAAATACAAAAGCTAAAATGAATGGTAAGATAACTGCAGAAATGAGCAGCCATGCAGCCCTTTGTCCAAACACATGGCATAAAGCTTCAACCACCGGTCTCTTTCTTCTATATTTGTGCCAACACCTCAGTATTTTAACAAAACGTGAAATTGTTTCGTTTTGAGGAAGAATCACGTGTTTCCTCGGCCCTGAGATCAAAACCCATGGCCGTGCCGCTGTGGCTGGCTACCACCTCTCACTTCATTGGCCCAATGAAATACAGTGTTCATTAGGCCATTGATCAACTAGTCTCATCCTGTCACAAGAATACAGCTGGCCAGCGCACCCACCTACACACACACAAACATACACTCCACACACACCTCTGCGGTGAGACACAGGGCTGGTAAGTGGGGTCAGAGGTGGCTTGTAGTAATCCATCTAACCAGCGTGACAGCGGCAGCTAATAAATCACTTATTCATCGTTTAATCCATCGTCTGTCGCCACCAAACTCCCAGAAAACAATGCCTTCACAAAACACAGCAGAGCAAACCCCACATCCATATGGACAGGTGCACCACAGCTTTGGGCCTGCATACGCCATCAGAAAAAAAGAGCATGTGGAGCTGTTCACAAAGCAGCTTCTTTAACATGCTGACTTTTTATATATATCGCTTTGTTACTTTTACTGTTTTCTTTGTTGTTGTTCTTTTATTTATTTATTTTTTTAACATGAAACTAACCTGATTAATACTTAAAAGAAATGTTAATTAGTCAATACGTCTTTAATAAACCATCAATCTGCGTTGTTTATTTTGAAGCTAAATGCTTTGTGTTGATGTGGAGGACTGCCATTTTGTAAATGCTCTCTGGGATGTTATGGATAATTGCAAACAGATGCTTTTTTCTTGAAATTTGCTTGAAAGACAGACAAACCAAAACCAAAATAAATTCTGTGCTAATGAAGAACACGATGGTCCAGATTTACAAGGGAAATGTGTGCAGCAGCTAAGAAAGCAGCTCACTACACAGCTGGACTGAACCAGTGCAGCAGCTCAGAGTGCAGAAGGTGAAGGTTTGATAGATATGTGTGAGACATGTAAGGCAAGACAAATTCCTTAATGTTTTCACACTGGTTATCTGTTTTCATATTGATTATAAGATGATTTTACTAGTTTATCACGACATGGTCTTGCACCAGGCTTCCTCTCAGAAATGGTTTTGGTTTATGGACCAGGACGTGCCCCTTAGATCCTCTGGTTCTTCTCTTTTAGCTGAAAGCAGAATAAAAACATTTTGTGTCCAAACCGCTGGAACAACAGCTTCAAGATTTTAAACATAAACTAAATGGTTTTTTTTAATTATTATTATTTATGCTTATTTATTATCATCACTTTATTTATTTATTTTAGTCCGTTTTATTTTTGAATCATTTCACTTTATTACAACAACCAACTGTTTTTGTGTAGAATTTAATCGTGTTTATTGTTTGTATTAACTTTTATGATTCATCTCATCCTATTATCTTAACTGCTCACCTTTCATTGTTGTCTCTTGTCGTTTTCGTGTTGTTTGATTTGTTTGGAAGGTGCTATATAAATGAAGTTTGTTTGATTGACTGATTATCAAAGAAAAGAAAAGTGAAGTTGCAGCCTGAAGTATTTTCACAGTTCATTGATGTCAACATCAAACTTCAAATGATCATTTACTCCGGGGCCACACAGGAAGAATCAATACAAAATATGTTAATTATCAGAGGCTGAAAGAAAAAAAATGGCCGTATACATGTGTCTGTGCCTCTTGATACATGTCAAGACATGTCAAGACCTTCTTTATACTGTCATTGGTCAAGACCAGGCACTCGTGTCAGGCACATAATATGTTACCCCAAAAATTAAGTCCACAAGCTAGGAAAAATGTCTGCTCTAGACACTGTATCGCCCCAGAGCACCCATTCTATATTTCACTGTAGAGCCAGGGAGTGCCTGTCATTCCCATTGTATCAAAACACCAAAAGGTCCTGAGCTTTGTATTGTAGATTAAGTTCTCACCAATAACCGAAACCTCAAATATACACCATTACACTGATATTTATGATTTTCTTTTGTTGCTTTCCACCCAGTTTCCACAGTAAATCTAAAAATAGTTCCCTGGATTTAGAATCTGATGGAAGCTGTAAGGCTGTGTTGTGAAGGAGATCCTGACCCACCGTGCATATGTGGAAAGAGAGGAAAGAGACATACAGTAACCACCATCAGTAAACAGCAGGACCCGGTTCTCACTGGCCAGACAGAGAGGCAGTTCACAGAAGAGTTGGAAGGGAGGACTGACCGGGTCACAGTGACTTTTACACATATAAATTAACTGAACTGTTGTTTGTTCTTATAATATAAAAAGCTATTTATATCAGTTTAATGCTACTTGTTTTTTTCTTTCTTGTGTCTATTCTAAGTTTTGTGTTAAATGGCTACAAATGCTGCATATTTGGCAGCAAATTAAAGAGCTTAAAGTTTGTTTGTCAGTTTCTTTCTCTTTCAGCATAGAGTAAGGGGAAAAAAACAAACTTGTTTGAGTGACAGTTCTCTGTTAACTACAGCAATAGTGTAAAACTCTTCTGGGGTCTCGAGGGTTAATGAACACACCACAAATGCAACCTGCTCCTTTGCTGAGTGTGTTCATCTACAACTATGGCCCGGTTTTACATTTCTATTTCTTCCGATATTTTTTAGCTAATTCATTTTTAGATAACTGATTCAGTTGAGATTTAGGTCCACCCACTTTATATCAGTCACCATTCAGTCACCGCAACCTTCCCTGTGGCTCATATAAATACCTTCTGTGCCATGTTTTCCACACAAAATTGTCTCATACTGCTTGAGTTTAGTAAATCAGGCAGAATAAATCATCAGCCAGTGTTAACATGTCTCAATAAGGAGAAAGACGCACCTAAAATAACACGAAATGTGACTCCAGCCTGTTGCACGTAACATCTGTGCCTGGAAAAAAAAAGATGCAAAAGTCCAGTGAATCTGGTCCAGTGTGGTGCTTGTAGTAGCTAAATGAATGGCATTGAGTTAACTTCCCCACACAGTTCACTCATGTATAAAAAAACCCTCATGTCCAGTCTTTTGAATTAAGGCTGAGCTCAAACCGCTCCACCTCGAAAAACCATCCTCATTCCAGCAGCCTTAATTTGGTCTTCCTTTCTTCGTCTCTACCCATCGCTCCTCTTAATTCACGCTTTTCCAAAGCATGTTGTCTCACCTGACAAGAGAGAGAAAGGGGAGAACAAACGGGCGGGCGGACTGAAAGAGAAAAGAAAAGAGAGGGAGGAAAAAGGAAAAGGAAGGGGGCTGATCGTACAGTTTAATTACCAGCCCTGACTTGTAAGTGCTCTGGTGGGGAACTACACGACCCAGCTACAGGAGACAGCTCCGCTCCATCCCATTAGAGTGGGAACAGAAGGATGCGCTGCTGCCTGTTTCCTCTCGCTGTCCTACAATCCTTCACTCCTCTCTGGCCTCCATTTTTATTTCTCTTTTTCTTTGCTTTTTTTTTTTTTTTTTAAATACTTGCCTCCTTCTCCTCCACACTCCCACTTCTATCAGTTAACTTTGTTTAACAGGCATGTGGAGTACATAAAATAATTGCTTGCGAGATAAGGCCTCTCTGTGGCATCCCCTTGTCGCTGTGATTGAAAGTCACTGGGTTAAGAACATGAGTAAGAGGTTAACGGTAATAAAAATAGCTATTAAGCATATATTCCCTTCCGATGTGTCACTCCGAGAAAAGGAGAGAGAAAGAGAGAGAGAAGGAGGGAGGGATACTGGCACCTAATTACAAGGAGCGCACTTGGCTGCTTTTATCAGTAATTGGACTATATAGCCCTTCATTATAATTTACTTTCTCCCCCAAACTGTGATAATGCAGACAAGCAGAACTGAGTGGGCCTGTTAGTGGCCCAGAAACTGACACCAGTTAATGGTTAATTATAATGACTAAATTAAAGGAGTGACGGTGAGAGGGCACTGGATAAAGCTCAGGCACTTAATTTAACAGGATCACTATCAGAGAAAACTCATGAGTTCAAGATTGGAAATAGTAAAGACGAGAAAACACACACACACATACACAGAGGAGAAATTGGTAAAAGGACAAACAACAAAGAATTTATTTTTCTGGGGTTTTATTGCCCTCATCATCAGAGCAGGGAGCTGCAGACGTGAATGTGTGTCCAGGGATTAAGAGACCATTAATTGTCTGTTTCAGACTGTGATTGAAAACAGGGTGAAAACATATTTTCATTTAGGTGTCCACTCGACGGAATGCATCTTGTTTTAAGCAATTACTGCTCGGGACAATGTTACACAGAGGCAGACAAAGAGATGCTGATGTGGCTGTGGAAGGCCGACAGTAAACACACTTGCAATCAAACTCCATTTCAACCCTTTGAACCGTTGGCTGTTTTTATCACTTCTTTTTTTACAGGATTTCTCAGGTTTCAAGCAGAGTACAGAGGTTAAACTTAGTAATTACATTACAGTTACCAACCAACAATAAAATGGTAAGTGGTAAATAGACGGTACAGTTTTCTAGTCTTCCAGCCACTCATTCACACAAATTCATACACATGATGGCACTGGCTACAATGCAAGGTACCAACTGCTCATCAGTTTTAGGAGCTAACCATTCATACTCATTCACACCCCAATGGCACAGCCTTCAGGAACACTTCAGGGTTCAGTATCTTGCCCAAGGACACTTCGACATGCAGACTGGAGGAACCACAGCCGCTCTCATTTTGGGGTGGGGGTCTATCTAAGGGGTTCAGGTAGGGGGTTCAGTCCATAAACTTTTTCTGTTTAATTAGAAGTTCTGACATCCATTAGAAGACATATTTATAGTTTTAAGTAACAAAACACATCCAGCATAGTTGTATATCTTCATTCTCATGCTTCTTTCTGGAGCTCTGGCAACAATAGGTGTTTTGTGCTTGATCTTTGTCTCATTAATATTAATGCGGATCTCTTCTGGTTGGTTTTCTGAGTGACGCACAGCCAGAGAATGGATTATAGCTATCCCGGGGGCATGGCTAAGGCAACGCTGCATAGTTGTGATATCACAACCTTTTGGAATTCCTCATAGCTTATTAAGACACAGTTTATTAAAACTGGTTGTTTGCATTTCTCCATGGATTGAGTGTTAGATACGACTAAACTGATGATGGTCAGTAAACACTGTAACTCCACACTGTAGGCTTTCTGCATTTTTGAATACAATATCTCATTTTCTATTGCATGTGCTGAACAGAAGATGTAACATATGGGTGTGGAGGACGGTGGTGTTGTCACCTGAACTGTTGAGATTTCGTGGTGGTCAGGTTACCTTAAACTTATCTGATTTCTATTGTCGTGTTTTTTTAATGACAGACACAGTGCAGTCAGCTCGGTGACGATGAGAGAAGAATGATCTTCTTGGTTACAGATGATATGAAAATGTTTTTTTGTTGTTGTTTTTTTCATGGTTTTGGTTGTTTTTTCAAATAAGTGAGTTTTTGTTGACTCTCCTCTCCTGATGGAGCTAACCAAAGTAAACAAAAATAAAGTTAAAACTCAGTTGTAATAAGTTATGAGTAATTGATTTTATATGTTTTTTAAGCCACTTACTCAATGTTGGTCTGAGCTAGACCTCCTGTATATTGGTATTTTCAAACTTAGGCCACTAAGAAATGCCATCTTTTCAGAAATAGGTTGTATTATACAAGTTTTAAAAATGTTAATGTGAATTGTGATTGTGTATATGTTGTTATTACCACAAGAGCAGATATTCAGAGATTTATAACCAGGTTGATTGGTAAGCTAATTCTATGAGCACTGCGGCATCTTTCAGAAGCATCCCAGAAGCAGCTATTTTTGACAGATGCCGCGACTAGCCACATCAAGCGGCACAGAGCGGATCAATCTGGCCAGAAGTCAGACACGGAAACAGGATATAATCCAGTCAGTTTTCAAAATAAAACATTGTGTGCAGACTTCAGACCATTAAACAGACAAAAGGGAAACAGTTTAACTACATAACCTACTAACTCATGGTAGAAGCACATAAACCAAGAAAAAATGCCTGCAGAAAATACTCTTTTACTCATTTCTTTACTCAAACATGGCTGTACAGACACCAATCACTACCTTGTAATTTTACTGATGAATTAGTAAAGACGTTTGTACGTGATTTCTAAGCAGATTAATGGACATTCAGAGCTGCTGGAAAGAATGGACCACACTCATTCCTACAGATTGTGTTTTATGTCTCTGTCTTGCGGTTTGACTGAGTTATGACTCAGCAATCTAAATCAAAGTTAGTTAGTGCAGAGCCACGATTTACAGCCACAGTTCACGGCTGAAATGCAGCTTTTTGTTATGGCAAAGTTCATAACTACTGCTCAATCAGTCGATGAGCATGCACACAAGTCTGTACTGCACAGCCATGCCTCACTCTCTCACAAGTACATGCAAACGTTACTGTATCCTGGGAGTCAATAAGAATCTGGACTGTCAGAGGCATGACAGGATTTTTACCAACAACCTCGCCGCCGATGGCGCCGCACTCAAACGCGACTCACTGTCACTGAGCAGAATATCAACTAAGATGACACTTGATGTGTATTATCATAATCGTGCGATTACATGTGTATTTCAGATTTCCCTGCTTCAAATGTGAAGCGTGTGTGAGTGTGTGACACTGTTAAACTCTCCCACACTCCTCTCTCCTTTCTCCTC
Organism: Miichthys miiuy; assembly: GCA_036365135.1. Classification (NCBI taxonomy): domain Eukaryota; kingdom Metazoa; phylum Chordata; class Actinopteri; family Sciaenidae; genus Miichthys; species Miichthys miiuy. The sequence continues at coordinate 3,932,725 of CM071603.1, forward strand.
ACACACACACACACATACACACAGGGTAAATCCGTGGCTTTGTGTCGCTGTCTTCTTTGGTCCCTCTGGCTTTGCCTTAGCAGAGTGGCTGCCCCACTGATCCCTTTGCATCACACATCTTTGGCGCACTTTGCTACCAAAGGTAATCATCATCATCAGCAGCACCATCTTCTTCAGCACCATCATCTTCATCTTCATCATTAAGCTGGATCAAAATCATCATCTTGCACCCTTATGAAACAGCAGCCCTCCTGGTGGCACCCCACGCACACAAACATCATCACTCACACACACACGCATATAGTGGCGGATCATCACTGCAGCTCTGTGGCTCTCTAAAATCCCCTGCACCATCAAAGGGAAAGGCCTGTCTGTCAGTCATGTGGGTGATTATGGGACTGAGTGACAGCGGACGACTGACACTAAGCGGCCGGGCTGAATGCACCTCCTTCAGGCCTGGCAGGTCTGGGTGACACCGGGGGCTGGGCCGCGTCCCTCACGTACGGGGATTAGCCTCGCCAGCTGCCATCTCAGCGCCACTCTGCTCTCAATCACACTAAGTGGCAAACACACACACGCTCGCACATAAGGCAACACATGAGGTGAGGGGCATACCACATACTAGAGTACAGCAGCACAAGGTGGTAGACATGTTTTCCTGTATGGACACGCACAGGTACATACATGTTACATGCAGAGAACACATGGTCTGTATTTGCACCCATGCGAGTGCCAGAAAATGTGCAAACCGTCTGTGCACACACACACACACACACGCACACACATCATGAAGAAATCATGAAGTAGTGAAGCTGGCACAGACTGCAAATGTACTGGATTGGTGCATCTGTCACCGCCCCAAAACTACTTCAGTCTTCTCCACACTCTCCTTTCCTGCTACAGACACAAATTCCTCACTTTCCGTGCACAATATTTGCACTTTAAGGCATCGCTCATTTCAAAGCATGTGCAAGTACAGCTTGAGTACATGCATACATGCTAGCAATGCTTGGTGCGCACAAAAACACGCAAGCAACACACGCTCAGCAACAAAAACGCGCACAAATACACTGATACCATGCCTTGACTGCATGTGATGCAAGCATCAGCCACTGGATCAGTTTGATTGCATTGTTTTATATTGGAATGGCCTAACTAACCAAGTGACCCACGATATGTTGTTCCTGTGACTCGCGTTGGCAGTCTATAAAATACTTACTCATTTAACTACAAAAACATAGGTAAGGTAGCAGATGGCTGGAGCTGGAGTTTCTGTTACTAAAACACACCATCGCTAACTTGCTGTTGGCTATGTTTTACGTCATTTCCAGCTAAGAACAGTCTAAATAACATAGCATCTTTTACTTGAGTGGCACTGGTTACAGCTCCAGACTGATCTAGTGCAAACAGCTGATAGCTGCGTGGTTTGTATAGAGAAATGCATATTTAACAGATTCAGTGTGGACAGAAAATGTCCGATATGACATAATGCCAGACGCTTGCATTCAGTTGGGACAAGGTGTCAGGTCTGCACACAACAGCAACAACGCGCATTGCATTATATATATTTTCTGAACGCAGCACACTGATCTCACTCACAAAAGGTAGAAAAGAGCACGTCTCACGGGACTCTAACTCACACACCGGCTGTTAGTTGAAGTATGATATGACTCTTCACTGCAGAATGACTTCAAGAGGTGGCAGACACCTGAAGTGTCATGCATCTTTATAACACTAAGTGAACAGGATGTACTGTATGTCCGTGTTTGTGCATCTCCCCCAACCTGTGTGAGGAATTTCTTTTCAGGGCTAGTGAGCAGAGCAGTTACATCAAAACAGTACAAGTAAATGAACACTGCCATTCAAATCTCAGCTCCTGGTACATGCAGGGCAGCGCAAACAATGCGTGTCATGTCTCAAGCTACATGGGTTTACTGTAGGTGCATTTCAGCCAACCTGTGCATTTTGAATTTGCGCATTAAGACCTTAAAAAACAGACAGGCATGCTGCCAGATCTGTCTCATGTCTCTATTGTACCAGAACGTCAATATGAGGCAAAATTAAAAAGAGGATGGATGTTCTTGGTTTCAGGTCTAAACAGGGTTTCTTGTTCCATGTCACCCTCTTTTCTTTCACCATAGCGGCTGATAAAAACATGTATCATGATGTATCACAAGATGTGTCCAAATGATCTCTTAAATAATCTGTTTTGTCACACTCTTGTGAATTTATTTGCAAAGCGGATTCATGTTTCTTCTTTCTTTTCTTTTTTTTTAAATGAGAATTTACTTTAAACATCTTATTGGAAACATTACATCTGTGTTTGTGGGCTGGGATCTGCTTATAAATGTAACAAGAGGTTGTGGATTTTGATCTCTTCTCCATGTTCACCCACCTTTTCTTGTTAAAATGAAGTTGCTGCAGATTTCTCCCTCCTCACTACAGTAGGTCATGCTTGGTGCCGGATGAAGGGTTGCAAAAGACATTTTCTTTTTAATGTTACATTATCCTTTGCAGTGACATTTGGATGCCACTCAAAGGAACACCGAAGAGTGCTTGAGTATTGTTAATGGAGTTGATGAAGGTTTTTTGCCTTTTCTGTCATGACTCACTTCGACAAGGATGATACCTTCCAACGCCGAGCCATCAGCAAGCCTCATTTCACCTCTCAATGAGACAGACCATAATGAGCAAGGCTGAAACCCAGATCACTCACTCCCCTCCCTCCCGTTCTCTCTCTCTCTCTCTCTCTCTGCTGCTTTTTCACCGTACACCTCACTTCCCTCATTAACACCCACACACCATACACAGCCCTCTCCTCCTTCTCCCCTCCCAACCGTAACCTCTCTAACCTGGCAGACTGCACACCTTGGGCTTATTCAGCAGAGTCAAATGCCAGCCTCTTTCTCTTCGGCAGCCACTCTTCTGCTCCCGTGCGCTCACATTCACACCTCGCCTGCCTCTTGGAAATGGGATTGTCTGGGATTCCGACTCTGCCTTTCCCCAACGGGATAATTGAAAATGGGACTGCAAGGGCAAATACAAAAAAAAAAAAAAAGAGAGAGAGAGAAAGAGAAATGCCACATGTTCTTCTGTAACCCCTCCTTACTCACACCATGTCTTTTGATAGATGAATGAGACCCAACCAGAGGTGTTTATCCTGAGGACCACATTTACTCCTGGTATACACAAGCAGTCTGTATCTGGATATCTAAAACAACATGTCTGTGTAGTATAGTATACATGCAAGTAGAACACATTGCAATCACAGTGGTGTGTTTAATTAATTCAACTGTTTTCTTTCATCTTTCCTTCAGTCAAATTCATTTCACATGGATTATTGTGTGACGGGCCCTGACCTCATCGCTCACCAAAGAGGAAATTCCAAGCTCAGCACAGCAGGGTGTATGCTGTAAATATAGGGCCTACACGTGGATCCTGCAATGGTGGTGGGGCTCACAAAAGTTGTTAAAGTGTTAGCATAGCTTTCAGGTATAGCAGCAAGAAAAGTGAACAAAGCCAAAACTCCACTGGGCACGTTTCTGTAGCATCACGGCCGCAGCGCTGTTTTGGTGCGTCCTACACGTGACTTCATATCCCACCAGAAGCATTTCAGAAGTGTTTTGCATGCCAGACTTTGTTAAATTGCTCAGATTTGTCATGGTTTATGTGCTAATAAATATGCTTTTAAATATGTAAATATGATAGCTAGTTAAATTGTTTCCCATTTGGCTGTTTTTATGACCGGCAGTTTGCACGGGGTGGTGTTTTATTTTGAAAATGGACCGGATTCTCTATGCCTCTGTTTCTGCGTCTGTCTCCCGGCCAGCTTGAGCTGGTCTGTACACACTCATGTGGGTCCAGCAAAAAGAATAACTGTGCGTTTTCTCACCTGAGCCGTGCAGAGACCTGCTTCTGGGACGCTTCTGAAACAGACCGAGGCAGTACCACTCGGGTTTGAAACATTGACTAGGAATGGCTAAAGTTAGCTCCAATGGCTGCAGCGTACATGCAATGCGTTGCATCCGTGCCTGGTGGAATTTAGCCTTTACAGCTTCACTACATTTACATAATCTAGAGGGTGACTTAGATGTAATGTAGGCTGCAGCAAGAGAAAGAGAAATATCTGACACAATCAATACTATTATATTAATAATGGATCACTACTCATTACAGTACTTGTATGTAAAAGGGGTCACTTCTGATGATGAACCTGCAGAGAATTATCTTATTATCTCTTTCAGCTTATTGTTTTGATTTTCCAGGTTACAACTTCACTGTTTTCATTCACGCTCTCATCAGCGCCATTTCCGGTCACAGCAGGAAGCTGTTTTCAGTGAAAAAACTCTAAAAACCCACGTTACACTGCATGCCCAGCACCAAACAGACACAGTTAGCAGCTACCTCAGGAGTTGGTAGAGATCAGAGGAGAGTGAATATTGGACTTACATTCATCAGGTGGCTCTAAATAAGCTGGATGCGTAAATAAACAAGTGTTTGCTAACTGGCTTGCCATACTAATTTAAAAGTGAATACATTAGTGTAGCATTTGTGGATTTTTATGCTGTCCTCAAGTGTCCAAAATTTATCTAGTGAAGAAAACAATCTGTCCGACATGTTGAAAGGTCACCTAATTTCTCCTGTTCTTGCTCTCTCCAGCCCCACCTACCTCATTTGCATGTTAAGGTCTGATCATTATGCAGGCGGAATCGAGATATTCGAAAATGCTAATACCATCAGGAGTAAATGCATGATCAGATGTCTTCATTCAGATGAAGTACCCACGCAGTCTACATGTTAATACCAGGTGTAAATTGAGTAAAGCAGTCCGACTTGTTTGTTTTCTGATCTGAATATGCAGATTTAGGGGAAGGATGGGGAGCAAAAATGAGCAAATATTTCAATTTGTTCTTTGCGGACCATTTTTGATTTATATCAATTTCATGCCTCCCATCAGGTGCCATATCATAGAGGAAGGTAATAACCCAGAAATAACCTCGTTATGGAGACAGCACCACGGTCTGGGCACAATGAACTCAGAGCTGAAGAATTAGTGACCTGGAAAGTGGCAGGGAGAGTTAATGACATTAGCTACATCAGACACACAGAGAGAGAGAGAGAGAGAAGTGGGTGAAAAAAAAGAGAGAAAGAATCATTGCCACCATTGCAAAGGAAGGGATAAAAATTAAAATGAAAATAAAAGAAAGGATCCTCTGATGGCTCATTGTTCTTTTTCCCCCTCATCACGGCGCTTTTTGATATCAAGAACACAGCACAGTTATGAGTATTTTACCATCAGCATTATTATTATCATTGCTGTTTGAAATGGAAGTGCAGCTATTCTTATTGTTTTTTGAGTCTAATTAGTGGGAAATGGGGGGAAAAATGTAAAGTAGGCTGTTAATGAATTATTTCCTTTCATGTATTTTATAGTGCATCTTTTATTGTTTGCAGATTTGACATGCACACACATACACGTACAGACAATCTCTTTACCTGACAGGCCATGTGTGTGTGTGTGTGTGTGTGTGTGTGTGTGTCCGCACACGCATGTATCGTACAATGCAGTGACAAGATACGAGAGGAAGCACATGTTTGTTTGCTTGTTTGTTTGAGTCTCTCGTGCGTTAACAAGGGCTTACGAGTTGCTCTTGCTAATGCGTAAGCCCACATTTTAACATGAAAAGACAAAACTGGAATAAAAACTGATAGAACAAGCGAGGAAAAGGAGGCAAATGGATGATCTGTTTATCAGCAGCTGTTGGTTCTGCGTTCTTTGAGAAAAAAAAAAACAATAAAAACATCACTGCGGAAATGCTTCTGGACCAGGATGAGGACAATTAACAGCTAAAAATTCTGAACGTTACGAAGTAATCACCTCTTTGATATCCTACATCAATACAACTTTGGACACTTTGATATATGAGCCTGCCTTGATGAGCCGAGTGAATACATTAAAAATATGTTTAATTAGCATTTCAAATCAGTGGCACTCAACTAAAAAAGAATATACAATAAAGGAGAAATATGGCCGTGGAGTGTTTGTGTGTGTGTGAGTGTGTGTGTGTGTGTGAGGTGGGGGCGGGTGAACAAATTAGTCGTGGGTTTGATGAACAAAGAGACTGGCCTCAGAACAAAGCACATGTTTTAGCCTTGTGCCTTTCACCTTCTTCATTCATTTTGAGGCCAGACGAATCAAAACGATCCTCCGGGCCTCCTTTTTTTTTATTTCTTCATCGCTCTCATGCAAGAAAATATTCTGTCTAATTAATATGACCTTATGAATTTTTAATAAAGCCAGATCCCTTCTTTGAAAATGCAGTGGGGAGCCTTGAAGTACATGTGTCAGTATTTGCACTCAGCTATGAGGAAGAAAGGGGAGAAAATCTATGACTTTGGTTGAACTAGTTTGTGATGAATAACTGATGTACATTTTAACCTATTTACTTCATTTTGATTTTCTTCACTTGCATGTCTTCAGATCACCGGAGATGATTGACAGATCAAGACTGTTGGGGTAAAATTATTGCTGCTCCCTTATTTATTTATTTATTTTTTCTGAGATGCAATGCCATGCCAAACAGGAAGTTAAGATTTCAAACTGTTCAAAGTGAATTTCAGATGAGGTGTAATTCAATGGAAAATATAAAATGTCAGTCTCAATTCTGCACTTTGAGAAGCGAGGGATTCTCAACACTCCGTTGGCTTGTACACAGAGCTCAGGCTGCGCTGAGGCATCTCTCTTTTCTTTTTGCTGTCCGTTTTTTCCTGAGCATACTATAAAGAGAAAATGTAGACAGTTTAAAATCAACCACCAGGAAAACAGTTATTTCATTTTCAATTATGTACACATTTACTTCAGATGATAACAAAAATGTTCATACATGTCAAGACAAGTATGTAAAACTGAATCTGCGTGGGTTCAAAACCCAAATCATCATGATGAATCAACAAGTCCCCTAAAATAAATTTAAAAATACCTTTATGATGCCGTTAGGAAGTGTCACCGTCATTGTGACACTAATAAACACGTGGTAAAGGCGACATGTTTTGTGACCATGCCATCCAGGTTTCATGCTGCCTTTAGTTGCTATTGGAAATATCTAAAGCACAACTACATGCAGTAGTTTTTTTGGATGATAGCATGTTTGGGAAAGGAAGACACTGAAGTGTCAATCAAAATATATGATTACTACATGGAAATGAATGTTATTCTGTGTAAACATGATTAGGTAAGAATGAAACAAAGTGTTGGTTCAGGCAGAGCATAAGTTCCACTTGTATTATGTGATTGTCATCAGCTTTTATTATTCATGTCTCACAATCAGTGACTCATTCAAAGCTGTGTCTATCAGCTTCTGACATGCAATCATATTCATGCACTTGTATAGACTTTATAACCTGACACTTCTCATTATTACTCTGCTGATATGTAAATGCTGTTTGATGCCACAGCTGCCTCCACCACCCTGAGCCAGGATCCTAGGACTCTAGCTTGTTTTAGCATTGCTCTATGCTTTTTACTGTGAGGTGCTTCTGTTATTTAGAATACCCTCATTGATATAAAGGGGGTGGACAAAATAGTAGAAACGCCTGTCAGCTGATGACAATAACAATACATTTTGATCAAAGCCTCTCTAAGACAACTCCAACATTATAACCAGACTGTTGGGGAAAAAACACCTATTACAGTTCTGCCAACCTTTTATTTCACAACACTCTCACCAGTGACTAACAGCAGCTACAGTTTGCAGGAGTTTAGTTTACTGTCCATCACTTGGAGCTTAAAGTGGAGTTTCAGGAGCCGGAACACACCTCAACCGTGCCACTTCCGACAGTCCTATAAATACTCTCCAGTTCCCTTCGCTCTCGTATTCTGCACACCCTTCCCGCCCACCCCATTTCTTTCACCTATTTCTCCTCTCTTTCCTACTCTCTATAGGGTTCTGAGGGGGGTCATCAGACTGAAGAAGTACAGGAGATCACGCTTCACTCACAGTCCTTCATTTTGTCAATAAATCATTTAAACGTATCTTGTTGGTGGTGTGGTCCAACACTGTGTAACACTGATTCTTGAGAGTCGGGACAAAACACTTTCTGAAAAACTTTTTTGAAAATGTACACTGTATTGATTAGAGTTATATATTCATGTAGATAAAGATCTGTGCTATTTAACCATGTAAAGGTGCAGGCTGGAGGTTAAAAAATATATTTTTAACAAATTCACATGTTTACCTTAAAAACGTGATTTGTGTCAACTCCGTCAGACACACTAAAAGTATATAATTATATTATAATAGCCCAACGAGAATCTTAAGTTCTGATGTATGTTGTAATAGTGTTTAGTTACTCTGATATGCCATAAAATACAATATATAAACTAAAGGCTTAATTTCACACTGTTATGAATACACAGATTTCTAAAAAAATGGTTTTTCAAACTTTATCTTTTATTTTGCCACTAAAGAAAAAAATCCTTAAGTGAATAAGACACAAGAGGATGTAGATCTGATGATCCTTTATTACTTACACAACAAAAACTGAAGTAAGAATTACAAAAACATACATCTGACGGTGCTGATGAAGATCTGACGGTGTTGACTCTTAAAGGTGCAGTGTGTGTTCCTACACCCAGATGTTGAAAACATCTACACACTGGCTTGTGCAGACAAAATCAATGTCCAGTGAAAGTAGTGGGAGATAAGACACAGCCATTACAATATTCCTAAGAGTATAACACAAAATGTTCAGGATTTCTTCCTGGAAGATGTGTCTGTTTTGGACAAATCTGCCACAGATAACACTGTACTGGAATGTATTACACTAATGACGGTGGAAAGGCAGGGTTTTGCACACTGTCCGAGTCAAAGAGACAGGATGCTGTGGCATTCTGGACACACGGCCTATGGATCCTGTCTTAAAATATATCAGGACAAATTACCACATGTGCACTTTTGATCTGATGGTCCAAGTAAACCGGATTTGAAAAAGCAACATTGAACTTCTTCCCCGCTCTATAAGAAGCCAGTGTGTATATTTTCAATAGTGAAAACTACACACTGCGCCTTTAAGATTTTACATCAATCAATCAATCAATCAATCATGTAGACAAGTGCTATATATAACACACATGCTGGAAAGTTATTCAATAATAAGCAGATAAAAGAAAAGTATTCAATAAGCAGACCACATCTATCATAATCATCAGACTATCATAAGTATATTGTAAAATAATGTAATTGCATGCTATATGTGTACATTAATGTGCAGATAAAACCCTAAAATAACATTCTATTCCTTTACTAAGTTTGAAAATAGTATACTATTAGCACATTAAGTGGTTATTGGTGGCTTTGTCAACTCCATCAGCTTACGTGTCAACTCTGTCAGATAAAACCTGACGGAGTTGACTCTGACGGAGTTGACTCTGACGGAGTTGACGAAATGGCAAAAAAAAAAAAATACTTTCATTGAGTCCACTATGGCTTAATAAAAAGCATCACAATGGAGAGATGGTGTTGATATCCTCCAGCTGTGACCATAGGAAAATTGACATTTTTCATCTAAAATATCAAAAAATGTGAAACATACCAGACCATGTGTGGTATTGATGCATTCACCACAGCCAGGAGAATGAAAAGGGATCCTCAGGGATATAGCTGACCATGCTATTGCCCAATTTAATGAGATTTATGAAAAAATCTGACAGAGTTGACGGAAACAGAGGACACGACTTTGACAAGCAATACACAATTGTAGAGGTTTTTAAAGTTTTTGGGACTGGTGAATATTGTGACCTCTTGCTGAGGACAAGAGAAATAACGTGGGCCGTCTAACCACTGGTCATACATTTAAACAAATATCAAAAAAAAAAAAGTAATTATCTATGCTAAAACATAACATCAGTATTCACAATTCCTTTAGATCTGTGTGAGTATGTCAATCATTATTAATTTCTTTATTTTTGATATAAATAAGACTTGTCTATGTGGGACATGTTTTGTCCCGACTCTCAGCGGTAAATCACAGAGAGTTGAAGTGGAGCAGCTGGACATTTTGGCTCTCTGACACCTTCTTTGCCTCAACGAGGCGAAGACGACACCTTACTCAATATGTACTTGACACAATGACATTCCCCTTAAACTCCAGGGACAGTGCCAGGCTTGAGGCCAGTTCACATGGTGACCAAACCAAATGTAATGACAATAATGGTGACGTAAAACTATAAAGTACGGCATACTTTTTTTTAACATCACAGCCCCCTCCAAATGACTCGTTTCACTATCAGAATTTGATCAATTCAGTCCGATATCATTTGGAAAGTCCAGAACCGCGTGCTTCAATCATTGTATCTCCATTCAAGTTAGCATATGGCTAAACCATAAGATAGATGGCTCGACTGGCAGAAGTCTCTTAAACTCAGTATTCATTCATCCAGGTAATGCAGGAGGTGGCTTTATGTGCTACTGAGAAGCTTTCATAGGTATAACAGGGCTCCGTTTCTATAGCTATATCCACTTTTCCTCAGTATATCAGAATTAACCTCTGCTGTGCTTTGAGCTTTGAGATGCCACTTTTGTATCTCAAGGATTAATTGAAGCATCCCTGTGGAGAAGTTTTTCACTCAGGAGATATTGATTTATTTATAGTTTCACAGTTTTTGAAAATGCTAGACAAAGATTAGGAACCACTATGCTCCAAACATACTGTGCACAAAAACATACGCACACTAACGCTGACCCAAGCCTTTGCATTCATTATTATGTATAATTATTTGGTATGTGGATGCATACATTCACACCTTTAATTGGCTTTTTCATATCACAAAAGTGTTGGTATGCAGCTGTAACATCTGCGCTTTGTGCATATTAGTATAGCTTTTTGCCTGCTATACTGAATGTGTGAGCTTATAGCAAACTGTCACTGACCTGCCATACAAAACTGGGAATCTGCCAAACTCTGCTTCATATACAAAAGTTAAACTGACAAAAAGTTCATTGTGTTAGTGTTAAAACTCTTTATTTATAAAGACAGAGACATCACTATATTGTTTTTCACACCATCAAATATATTCATATGTGTTGTATATCTAGGTGAATGGAGTATATAAGATATCTTTGATGACAGCTTTATGACATTTGTTTATAAAAACAGAAAAAAAAAGTTACAAATATGTGTTATCAGAGAGCTTTTAAAATGAACTTTCTCTTTAACATCGTCTTTTTTTTCTCCTCTATTTTTCTTCACAAGTTGACACTAATGGTCTCTTACAGCAACAGCGAGTGTGTGGGGCTTTGGCTTTCTTTCAAGAGTCTGTTAGGACAGCTGTCTTTTAAAAGCGAAACAACATTAGGCATAGGTAGTAAAACTCTGCTATTAATCTGTAGCAGGGTCCAGTGTGGCTGCCTTGGCTAATGAACATAGCGCTCGGTGTATCTGTCCATTTCTTTACCAACCCTGTCAGAGAGGGATCAGAGGTCAAATGGCTTAATGCTGCATGTGTGGGAGGTGTGTACAAGGCATCTGTCAGCCGGTCGGGGAGGGAACAGTGCACAGAGACAAAGAGGAGAAGGTGAGATTTAGAGACGCTGTTAGCTTCCAGCAGCTAGTTTTGCTTTGAAATCTCTGGACCACTGATGAGGACTGAAGAGAAAATGGCACCAAGTATGGCTGCCATGTCTCGAAGTCCTCCTCAAGTCTACTCTTTTATTCTTTTGGTTTTGTTACATTTGGTTATTTATTTTGTCTTTTTCATATCATGTAATCATGTACAAAATACAACAGATCATTTGTGGACAACATGTCCTCTACCATAAGAGAGTCAATAAGGAATATTCATGGCTTCGGTTACCTGTTGTTGCACCTGGACATGCAACATGCAAACCAATCTGCACTACCAAGTATTCTTCTGACAAATGTCTTCTAACTGCCCACTGTTGACCCTGTCCTGAACGAATGCCACCCACTAGCATTCAACTTCACCATTATGAAATGCTTTGAGTGGTTAGTCAAACCCTTTAAATTTATCTTTCTGATTAACTGGATCCATTACAGTTTGCATGAAGGCCAAACACGTCAATGGATGACACCATCGCCCTAAACCTTCACACTGCCCTCCTCCACCTACACCTTTCATTGACTATAGTTCAGTCATTGTGCCACTGTGCTCTCCAGAGATCTAAGGTTTAACACCAACCTATGTGACTGGATCAGCACCCCTTAAAGCTGAACCAACACCATCATACAGTTTGCTGATGATACAACTGTTATTGACCTGATCACAGATGACAATGAGACGGTATCTCCATCTCTAACTTCAGAAAAACAAAGGAGCCAGTTGTGGACTACTAACATCAGGGAATAGGACACAGCCCCATCGCCATCAATGGGACTACAGTGAATAAAGTCAGAAGCTTCAGGTTCCTCTGGGTTTACATTAGCAAGGATCTGACCTGGACCCACCACATCAACACATTCACCAAGACAGTAAGACAGTGGCTCTTCTTCCTCCGCAGGCTCAACACTGACTCCAGGATACTGCAATTTTTATAGATGCACAATTGAGAGAATCCTGACTGGCTGCATCACCCAGACATTACAGAGGGTGATGAAAACTTCTCAGCACATCACTAGGATGAAGCTAAGAGCCATGGGGGAACTCTACACCCAGCTGTGAAGGAAGAAGGGCAACAGAGTCATTAGGCTCAGGGACAGCTTCATCCCACAGGCTTTAAGACTGCTGAACTTGTGTACTGTACATGCATATTCTGCACTAGCTCCACCTGCTTATATGTCTGGTTTTCTGCAGTACTTCCTACAACCTGTTTACATTTCAGCATATTTATTTACTAGCTGTTTAAACACGTACACATATTTATTTTACTGCCTGTCCATAAGATGGTTATCCATCACAGTATAAAAATGTATATGCATACCTGTCTACAACTTATTATGTATATACATTTACGATGCTGTACAACCAGTTTAAACCAGAGTTTACATATTTTACTTTTGCTTATCTGTATACAACAGTATTGCATTTAATTTTATATTGGATTACTCCTACATTTTAGTTCTTGCATATAGTCTGACCCAGCTAAGTGATGGGAAATGGATGAAGGGATGGGTGAAATCATCCTCCATTTTTACTGTAGATGTATGTCTGTTCATTTAACACCTCTCTGTGTAGATCTCTGTACGTACACCTTGGCTGCACTGCAGTTACTTTCACATGATAAAAGGAAAACATCTACGGTAAGGCAGAGCTTTAACTGAATTTGTGAACTGGAGGCATGTGTTATTCTCCCCACCCCATGCATGCAGAGCTACAACACCCTTTTTTTTTTTTTTTTTTTTGTAAAACGGGTACAAAAGACAAGACAGCATGGCACAGCTGGAATGGCACACACCCCCGCATAGCCATCATCACCCGCTCGCCCCTCTCTGGCACTCTCTCTGAGGGTTTATAATTGATTTAGGGGGCAGGCGATAAAGATCGATGTCAGTCTGCCTCAGCTGCGACACCAAAAGAGTCGCAGTGGCATCATGTGACGGAAGACACCAGCCTATTACGGAGGCACAATCAAATATTTGTAGCATCCGGACACACTCGTTATTTATTCATGCTAATACAAGTATATTAAAGAAGCTAAACAGGGTTAGTGCTCCATCACTCACAAGGGGAATCAGCCAAAGCATTTATCAGGACCTCGGGTACGACTCCCCTCGGCCAAGTCTCCCTTCACATACGGAACGCTAACTGACAGACTGAGGTGGATAATGGGCCCTGATTTGTATGCATAGGGCTGCCATTGTCATTTCTTTATGGTTGGTTTGCAAATAATGCATGATTTGGGACTTGAGCATCAAGAGGAGACTTTCACTGTATGAACGAGTAGCCGCAAGCACACACACAAACACACACACACACACACAAAGGCATGCCGCACACAAAAGCTCACATCCATGTACGTACACTTGCATGTTCACACCCCTACTGGATTTCCTCTGCGGTTTTTGTCTATTATCGACGACACTCGCAGAGAGAGAGCATCTTCATTAGGCAAACACTGATACTGATGTATGTGATGGATATTTGTAACTATGAGTGTATGAACAGGAGCAGCTGCCATTCCTCAACTGTTTTACACCATTAACAGCGCTCCCACCCTTTGTCAGCCCATAAAACCAAGACTTCAGATATATTATGTTTTAATACCCGCTTATAAAAGAAAACATAAAAATGCAAAATGCAATATCCAGGAGCTGTCACTTTGATAAACAAAGCTGAATATTGATTTGTCTCTAAATTGGAGCGCGGGGGGGGAAAACAATAATGTTAGATTCCCAGTAACATGAAATTACATGCTGAAACAGAGTGCGTTCTGCTTTGGCCTGTCACCATCCAGCTGCACAGCAGTTTCTCAAATGGAGTCCCGCACAGCCAAAAGGAAGCTGCACAATGACTTACGCCGGAGCACAAACACTAGTTTTCTGCAGAACAAATCCAGCGTGATGGAGTGATACTGCTGATGAAATGAGACAGATGCACTTGTTGAATCAACCAGTTCATCAAATTATCATTTCTAATCAATGATGATTTGCTGATGGCTGATATGGGAATACAGAAGGAATATTCACACGTCACCTACTTGCAGGTGAGAAGACAAGGGAAGGAGTGTTGATGTATCAAACCACCAGCAACACTTTAGGTTTTGAGAACAACATATCCTTTTTTTAAGACATTCTCAGTACATATACGTATGTTGTAGTTTAAGCATTTTAAGAAGCACTGTTCTTCATTCTATTGGAATTACACAGAATTGAGCTCACCAGACCTCTGTGGCCTGCCCTTCATCTCTGCTCGAGTTCAAGTGAAAGTGTCACATAAACATACAGGCATGATAATAATGACATATATTAAGTCATTAGCTGCTACTAGCACAATACACCTGAATCTTCAACTGAACTGTTGGTTGGTGAATTGCATTGAGGGTAATGTAGGCACCAAGTTTTGACAAAGAAGAGTGCATGGAATGTTTTTCTTTTTTTCTGTCCGTTATGAGTCCAACAAAGTTATGAGTGCAATGTTAAACTCGGCTTGCACATTTGATGAAGATGATAAAATACAGACATGACCGTGAACCAGTTTTATTACTCCAAATAAGGAAATGAGTTCTGCGCAAACAAATATGTTTTCATTTTCTTTGCCAAAAAGTCACTGACCGACAATAAAAGTTATCCCACACAGTGTTATTGATGTTTGGGGAGGTCTGTTAATCATGTTAAACATATTTATAAGCAATTTTCATTAAATGCTAAAATTAGGAGTCATGAAGTATCAAGCTGATAAAATCATGAATCAACATTACATCAAGTATTTCTGAAGAGAGCTACAGAAAATTATCTGCCCAAAACTCAGTGAGTTTACAACTGTTACATTGTTATAACTTTGCCACTATCTGAATTATAATTAAGAGTTTCACTGTGTTTATTAAACATCTTTGCGTCAATCATGCAATGATAATATGCTATGTTATGATCGATAACACAAATACTTAGATCTTGAATGTCAATCCATCCGCTAGCACCTCTGAGCTTTGCTCAGAACTTTATCCTGCGTCTAGTTTTGTCTGACACCAGTTTTTGAAATGTCTTGTTCTGCCAGACCGTCTGATGGCTGTCTGGGTCGATTTGTCAGAAACATCTGGGGTGAAGCGATAACAAACTGCATGCTAACTCCCATGCTTCCCCCTTGCATGAAAAAAAAATCTCCTTCTCTCTAACAAGGCGTACAGGCCCATACCTAGAGAGTTAGCGCTTCACGTCTTCGACAAATGGACTTACACCTCTCCCTCCATCTCTCGCAGAGCTCAGGGAAGGCAGGCACCAGTCTACTTCCCTCTGTCTCTCTCTATATTAAATCGACCAATCAGGGGGTGTCAGTCATGCATCCCAGCTCGCGGCTGACAAGTTGGCAGTTGCGATGCAAGAGCGGTTCATTCATTCCGATGACACTCTGCCAATATCTGTATGGTGGAAGCCGCACGTCTCTGCCTTTTTGCTCTTAGTCAGTGGAAACAGATTCACAGGCAGACAGGGAGGGAGAGAGATGGGCATCGAACCGAGCAGAATTAAAAGCTTTGACTGTAAGTCTTCGGATCCGGGGTGTCTGACTTGCCAGTTTGAAGTGTGACTGATAACACAGGAGGAAAGTTTACAGAGGAAACAGCTTGTCTTCCTGCCTGCAAAGCTCAATCTTTAATGTCTGCAGATGCAGGTCTTATTGAAGTGTAATAGCATGCTTGTGTGTTTATGCTTGTTGTAGAAACTTGGGGGCATATTGATGTAGCCAGGAGGGTGCTGAGCCAGAGCAAGGGTTGCTCACTGGCCTTGAACGGTTACCAGAGGGGGCCCTTTGGGGCCTTGAAGCATCACCAATAACACAACTACCATGACATCAACTCAAAGTCTTCTAAATTCAAGAATAAACAGCAGCGCTGTATTCTCTTCAGCTTGCTCTTAACGCTTTCACCGTCATGTTTATTGACATTTCTCATCAGTACAGTTAAGTTTCATAAAAAATCAAAGATCTCCTCAAAACCAGATTCACGTGATTCAAAACATGAAGGCTTCTTACTAATAATTCCTCAAATAAAAACAGCACCCAGCTTGGAAACATCATAAATAACAATCTTCTGGTCGCATCTGTGAAGCAGAAAGTAAACTCCAAAAGTTAAAAGCCACTGTCGCCACTAGTGAGTCCTTGGAGTATTAGCGGTGAAGTTCTGCAATAAAGAAAAAGCCAAACAACACCTATTCTAAAACGTATGCGTCTAAATGATGATAATTGTGTTTTTGGTGCAGTATGTTTTTAGAATCCACGATGAGTTCAAATGCTTTGCCTCTAATGAGAGACCTGTCCCAAGTGGGTCAAAGCATTCTGGGTAAAACAGCTAATTAAGCGGCAATTAACCAGTGCTGTCTGCCAGAAAACTAAACATAGTCAGGGCAATTTAGTTGGAACGTGCTCAAATGGCTGCTTGTTAGTCCAGCCACCGCAGCAACAGCTAAAAGAAAAAAAAAAAAAAAAAATCACACACAGAGATTCTTTTATTTTTCCTGAAATGAGATTAGAAAATTACAAAACGGCATTGATCTCTGACTTTACTCCTCTACAATGATAAATGATTAAGAATCATGTAAAACAAGGAAATGGAGAAAGAGAAAGTGAGAAAGAAAAGGCTTGGACGCGGAGAAAGCAATGCATGAGATGCATGTTTTGTCTTAAGTGGGATTCATACGGGCCTTAACACTGGGTGACAGAGTGTGTGATGTTTTCCTATCTTTCATTATCAGGCAGCCAGGCCGGCCGCCAGGCATTACCTGTTGATGACCGAGTGGACCGCCGACCTGATGGACAGATGGATGGGATTGTTGATGAATGTCTGGCAGGTGCTTTGTCAGTCTGGAAGGCAATCTAAAACCCAGGGAGAGGGGAGAAACCACTTAGACTCCAGGGACACCTCCGACGTCTCTTACACAACTCAAAATCCCACCTGCCCCCCTCTCCCAAACCCCCGCTCGCAATCAAATTACAGCATTACACTTGGTGTTAATGAGCCTGCTTTACAATGCTTTTGTCACCTATAATGGCAGGCTATGTCGTTCCAATATCAGCTGGGTCTAATTTAGAAAAATGCCCATAGAGGAGGTCAATCTCCTCTCTCATACGCGATGACTGATAGATCCAATACCTCTGGAATCAGATAAAACTTTGACAAATGGCCCCGTGCCGGCCTGAGCGGTGTTGGGAAGGACGGCAGGGAGCCGGGGAGCTGCTGTGTCCACGGCCAGCCCTGTCCCTCTATCCCATCACACCAGCACTGGCTTTGATCAATGGGGCCACAGTTCAGACACACACACACATACAGACAGGTCCTAGGCCCGTCATCACATGATTAAAAGGCCTAGAGGATATTGCTTTCCCACCATTCACCCTACCAAAAGAAAAAAACTTCATAAAACTAAGACAAAAGCATGTCCCCTACTACTTCCCCCCTCCCTCCGCCTTTGTTCCTCTTCTTTTTCTCTCTACATGCAAATCTGGATTGATTAGAAAGAGAGAGGAGGCTAAGTAATATGAGATAGATTTCACCTTCCTCCTACTCTTGTCCTCTCCTACTGAGCAAAGGGAGAAGAATCCCTCTCTTCCCCTTGTTATTGTTGTTTTCCATCTACCTTCAGCCACAAGACACCCGCCGCCCTAACCTTGCATTAATCACAACCCGGCTGATAAATCGACCCGCCGATTAGCATGATAGATAGCCCAAAAAATGTAAATACTACCGCACATTGCTAATTGGCTCCCTCTACCTGGAGACACATCTGTAGTTGCTGTTTCGACGTGGAGGATAACTTTGGCCTGGCGGGCACGGCTCTCGATCATTAAAGAGATGTAGAGTTATCATCTGTTTGTGAATCTCTCTCCTTGTACGATTTCTCTTTCGATTTTTCCTCCAGCTTTCTGTCCCCCTGCGTATGCTGATTTATACTTTTCGTTTGTGAGGGAAGATGGCAGAGATAGCTTAACGGAGCTACATACAAACACACACACGCACACACGTACACACACCTGTATGCTGTCTGTTATAACAGATGGTATGGAAGGTAGTTAAGGGGCTTAAATGCTATTGATCAGCCAGGGAAATCAATTGACAGCGCATACGCACAAAACCACAGACGAGCATCTGAGTGCACTCACAACGCACTCTCTTCTAATAGACAACTCGTAGATGTGGGTTTGCATGGAGAGAATGTTTAATGCTAGAGTAACATACCATCAGTTGAGCTGCACTGGGAGCTGTGGGGCTGTGTGCGTGTGTGTGTTTGTTAGAGGGCATACGAGGGGATCAAGTGTCTTTAGTTTCATTTCCTCTCATCCGTTTGCTCTGCCAAAGAAAACAACGCTTCATAAAGTCACTCCGAGTGCAGCAGAGGAAGTCTCCCCGTCTGTTTTAGCAGTAGACAAGTTATAAAGTTCACAACCATTTGGTGGTCCGTATGAAAGTCCCTGCTATGAGCCTCTGACTTGCCAGACATTCAAATTGAGCCTTTAATAACTGATTTTCTGGACAAGTGGGCACAAAAACAAGTTGGAAACAAGCATTGAGCTATCAACTTTAAAGCTGACATGGTGAACTTGTAGCAAACACTGCTAGATGAGTAACATCATTTGTTAAATAAGTCTGATATGTCCTCTTGTAGCTCTGTTTTTGGTCTCTACCAACTGCCAACTGAGTGAAATATGTGGCTCTTGAGCTGCTTAATGCTCCACTATGTTCACAAGCTAGTCACTTACTATGTCTGACTGCTGTTTGGTTCTGGTTCTGTTTGGTACGGTGGGTTTTTTAGAGCTTTTTCATGTGCTATGAAAGTGAACCAAAACAGTTGCAGGGCAGACAGCTATACAATGAGCTGTAACTCACTATAAAGCTCCATAAAGCCTGAGGAAACTGCAGAGTCTGGTAATTCTGTGTTGGTTCATCACTATGAGCAACCACTTTCATATTGTTACATCGTTTTCCTATTGTCATTTGGTACATTGAAAAATATAGCCACTTCAGAAGATTCTGAATATTTGCAAAACAAATTCAAACTGGACCCTGACAAGGTGTGAACATGACACGGCAGCCAGACATGACTAACAGGAGTAAAGTGTGCTCAAAATGTGGTAACACCATCAAACGTCAAAGCGTAGCAAGGATGTACCAATCCATAGAATATGGCGATGTGGGGGAAAAAGCTCTGGAGGACGGGAATGAAAGAGACCTGGAAAGAAGCCACGTATGCAGGACTCAGGAGGCCAGTAGTGACGGCAGAACTCTTGTGGAGGCTGGTGACGAGGCTGTAGGTCAGGTCTAGAAGCTGGCTGGAATGCAGAGCAGATGGCTGGCAACAAGGCTGCTGGGCTGGAAGCCCAGGAAACAGGAGGTTGCTGAAGTTCAACCACAGGACACTGCTGCAGCAAAGGAAGTGGTGACTACCACAACATCAGAGCTAGAGACTGCTGCGTCACTGCAAGTGGAGACAGTCACTGTGCCAGACTGCCAACACCAATAGGAAGTCCCAGATCCTCTGTCCTCTGAGGAATGTCCATCTTCTGGCCACATGATTTGGTCAGTTTGTGCTGTCACAATAGCAAGAAGAGAAAGCAGAGAAACAGAGAAGATGAAGGATTGGACCCAAACATAGACTAAGAGGCCAAGCACAAACAAGCAGAATATTAAATCCTTTAGAACCAGGTAGAAAGTCAGAAAACAATGCCAGAGTCCAAGAACAAGCTGGAACACTTGACCTGGAGACAAAGATGGACTGACAAAGACTGAGGCAAAAACACAGTAGATAAAATCCAATACAATAATAATAATACAATACAATAAATACAATAGAAGGGAATGGCAAACCAGTGAAACTAATAAAGCGGCTAGACAATCAAACAGGCAAGAAATATCACAAAGACAGAAAGTTAGCAAAAAAAGACACATAGGAAGAGTGAAACTATCAAAATAAAACAGGATGATGAGTTGGTAGGAAGTTTTCCATATGGGCAAAACTTGAGCTCCCTACATGTTCTCATATGTGACCCTCCATGCAGCGTGTTACTAAAGATTACTAGTTACTATCCAAATGTGGATCAGAGATACAGATGCATTTATAGCTTTTAAAAAGAAGCTCTACTGATTGTTACACAGACATATGCACCAGTTTACTCATCATGAGGAGCACTACTAACATTGTGATTCTGGGGAAGGTTTGTCAAGTCTGAGAAAAACCCCCCCGATGATGTCATGTCATGTCAGCTTGGGCTTGGCACCATAAATTTATGGTCCCCTTTGTCTCTTAGGAAATTACTAAAAAAGCTTTTATGTTTAGGGCTCATTCCAGTTGGCACAATTTGCCTGCACATGTTCGTCCTCTGTCTTCATTTGGCTTATTTAAACATGTTTTATTCTCTTATTTGAAAATGCTTGAAAGGGTTTGAAAAGGTTGTAACTCTTTTCTATTTTTGTTACTGAGCAGATTGTCTGATTTTTTTTTTCCTTATTGTTTTGTTTCTTGTGTTGTGCCTTGTGCTTTGTATTGTTTTGTTTTCTATTTTTCCTTGTGAGTGTTGAAAACGAGAAGATACATCTCAAAGGGGGTTTATCAGGATACAACAAATTTGATTTGATTTATAGTGGAAAGCCCGTGTTGCAAACTTGGGGCATGGAGGTTGAAAGATGTGGGCATTTACCAAACGGGGAGGGTCAAACAAAAAGACGCTATCAAGTTTCATTATGGTGAATCAGGATATCTTGGCCTCTGCTGCATGGATTTTTTGAGTATTCTTTTTTTAGCGTAATACTTAAACATCTGGCGAGAATATCAGTACAATTCATCCCAACCATCTGTCTCTAATCCTTCTTGGCTGTGTTTACATTTAGCATTTTTGATATCAGACAGTTATTGCATGAGAATGTATTAAGTGTAAATGGCATCAAAATGAATATCACTGACTTTCACATTAGCATAGTGAAAATGTGACTTTTACTTCCCGCCTCCCCCCATGCCTCCTCTTCTTCCAACATGTCTGCCTGTCTTCCTGCCACAGCGGCAGTTAAATCCTCCATGTGTTGCAGCCTGGTGAGGAAGCTCTTGTCTGTGACCACTGTATGCAAAACGTGGCATTAGTCACCAGCTAGCCTCCACTGACACGCCTGCAGTGTGAGGGAGATTAATGCCTACTAGGGACACTTTATTATTCTCTCTCTCCCTTCCTCTGTTTCTCAGTCTCTCTCTCAGTCTTTCTGCCTCTCCGACCGGCCACACAATTAATTGTCTGCTGCGTGCCTCCCTCCTCTCCTTCCATTGCTTTATCCCTCCCTCCCTCCCTCTTTCTCTTGCCAGAGTGACAGATGTGGAGAGGTACATGATATGGAGGGGAGAGATGGTGAGCGGGTGTGTGTTTAAGTGTGTGTCTGTGTAGGTGGGTGGAGCGGTGCAGGAACCCGTGCTTTTGGCCTTGACAAGCACCTCCCATCCTTGGCCTACCCTTTCCTGCCAACAAACACACACACTTACCAAGGATGTCCCTACAGGCCAAAGCCCAGGCTAGTTTCAGGGGGAGATACTGTATCAATCTTATGACTTACTGAATTGATGTAGTGTTTTTAATATAGGTGAATTCTTACGTGATTTTGTATTTTCACTATCTCACAGAACATTTGGTTTACTTTTACTATATAACCTCCATGATGTCTTCTTCGAGAGGTCTCTGATAAAAGCGCGACTTGATAAAATAAAGTGAGTGAGGACAGCTGACTACAGACTGACTTCAGGTGAAATCCAAACTTCAACCAAATGTTTTTGTGTAAATATGCGTGGCTTCTTCGAATAAATTAGAAGTATTGAGAGAAAGAAATGCAATTTAGCACCTAACCAGAAGCACAAAAAGCAGTGAGGTGCAGAGTAATGTTCATATGTATATGGATATATAAATACCAGTGGAGATATATATGTAAATACATCAACAAGTGAAATGAATACACTAATATATGCATGTCAAGTAGTTACACGGGAATTGCAGGTATAAGTCTAATTGTACAGTGTGGGTGTTAGTACAAGTAATGCAGTTGTAGACATTATACAGCTGGATATAATCTGTGCTACAGATTTGTACAGTATAGACAGAAACATATAAACATGACATAGATATATACAGTAAGAGTAGAGTAAAAATATGTGTAGTGGAAGTATGGATAGTCCAGGTAAGTGTGCAGTAGAGTGGTAGTGGTGAGGTGAGTCATTGGTGGAGGGGAAGAAAAACAGTTCAGTCCATAGAGGATGGAGTCAGGTGGAGAGGTAAAGAGAAGCTATTTCTATACTTGAATCAAGAGTTTGTCCACTGTTGAAACCACACACCACACCGTACCTCAGTGCTGCACATGTGCAACAGAGATGAGCAAAAAGTAAGATGGCTCACTCGTTAGTTACTTCTATCATCAGCTCCATGTGTTTAATTCAGAACGTTATTGATAAAGAGGTTTTAAAACTAGTTTCTTTTTTGGATGTAGTCTGATGTGGTGACTTATATATGTTTATCACATCTACTTCACAAACTGTACAACTGTACAAACTAATGGATGAATTGTCATAGACGTCTGCAGCTGTGCAGTAATCAGCTAAATGTCACATACAACTAACCATATGGCATTATTAAGTGGTATAGCTCTTGATTTTAAGTTATTATTTTTATTTTATAGTGAGCCCAATTGCAACTTCGTCACCTTCTCTTTTTAAGTGTGGTGATTGCAAACCCCATGGAAAACATTAAAGGCCCTGTCTAGCTGCAGTGTTTGGTTTGTCTGCTCTGTGCTACTGTAGAAACATGGCGGAGTCCCTGGATTTAACTACAGACTCCTATATCATTCATTTAATGACATTTATGTTGACACATCATCTCACTGACTCCCCAAACACAGAGATTGCTTGTGTATGCAACTAACTGCTGCAGAATGAAGTTCAGTAGATCTGCTTCATATTCTAATCTTCTGTATGAAAGCTTATGTGAAAGTATTATCTGTGTGCTGCATTTTTATGAACTATGATTATCTGGACACAGGCTTCATCTCTCTCGTGCACACACACAGTGTCATGTTCTTTCCTGTGTGGTTGCTTCTTGCGTAGCTGCTTTGACATAAACTGTGTCGGTGTTTTCTGTTTGTTGTACTGCTGTGTAATACATACTAAAATGATGTTAAATTAGTGTTAATAACTCTTAGATATAAATTATCCTGGCCATTGAAATTAATGCAGAACCATAAATTTTGCATTGAATTTTGTTTCTCCCCAACTCTGATTGCCTTCTGGCATCCCTGCTGGGCACCATTTCATTAAGAAACACTAACATTTGTCATTTTGTGAGGTGTTGATGAATTCCCTATTTTTCAGTTAGATATGATGTCTTTTAAGGATAAAAATGTGATACTATATTTACTACTTTAAAGGTCCAGTGAGTAAGATTTAGGGGGCTTTATTTATATGTTTTTGTAACATAGCATTACATTATGTTACGTTATATTACGTTGCGTTATGTTGCGCATGCTGTACCGTTATGCTATGTTAAGTCATGTTATGTTAGAATTAATCTTGGAACCAACAATTTAGCCTTGACTAATGTTTCTGGTGTAACCAGCGGATAATTGGAAAATGGATAACCGGGCCTTCCATCGCAGTCAAAATAACAACTTACGTGATAATGATGACAAAGACACAATTCTATTAATCTCTATAAACAGTTTTATAAATCAGCATCTGAATGTGTAACTTTAAAAAAAGATAATAAAAAGCTAAACTGTTGTTGATGATAGTCGATAAGGTTTGTGATTGCAGTTCTAAGATTTTAGGCCTATTTGCTCTCTGCATGGGTCATTATGACTAAATCTGGCTAAAATGAGACTTTTGCCTACAGATCGTGCATCCATATGCAGATATCTGTTAATAGGGATGACCTTAGAGTGAGCCTTTTATATCTACAGATGCAAGTCCTCTTCAACAGAGATGAAGCGCCATGTTTCTACAGCAGCCCAAAAAAGACAAACCAAACACTGGCTCCATGAGGCACGTATTGTGACCACCTTATTTTGTTTATTCATTAATTTTTGCTTGCTAGGAGATTGAGGACAAGGTGAGGGGTTGCAATCAGCAACTACACCACTAGCTGAAATAGCTTAAAGTAAAAGCATGCAATCCAAAGTATGTACTTTTAAAAAGAGTAACTTGATATTTCTCTAGGTGAATTATTGCTCAAAAGGTGGATCAGATCATCTGACCGTGTTGAAACTGAAGTGGAAGTGTTTACCCTACCCATGTCCATGGCTGCATTTCTTATGAGTAACCAAGGTGATGTTAGCGTACATTATTTCTTCATAAATCACGTAAACAGGCATTTGTACATCCCTTCCCTGTCTGAGAAGGTTCACACAGTCCTCTGATGTAGATGTTAAGGATAGCATATCTGTGATATGTGTCTTCATCTGTTAATCCCACACACTTAACATACCTCTGTCTGTAGTGGCCATATTTTACGCCAAGTGGTTTGACGGAGAGACGGGACTAAAGAGGTAGAGAGAAAAAAAAGGGAGGGGAGGGGGCGTAGCAATGACGAAGCTCACAGGACACAACATAAACTGTTAGCCATGAAAGACTTGACTCCACGTTTTCACAGAGATGTTGAACAGATGTTATGGTGAACTGTACATACACACCTCTACACACACCCCACCGATCAGAAAACGTGACACATTTTTCAGCCACGGGGAAAAAAAAGAAAAAGGAGAGACGGGGAGAGAGCAAACATTCTTTAAAAGTTGACATTAGGTATTCAGACGCCAGAGAGCAAAGTGCCGGCAATTAAACCAATCAATCTTGTTGTTGCTTTGGAGCCAACATCTGGTCCAGTGGTCCTGGTAGACCACTGTCTAGGGGTAGGGTGTGGGGGTTTGGGGTGGACATACACTTTGAGCTGTCCTTCAGTGATCTCTCTCTCTCTCTGTCTCTCTCTCTCTGAATAAGTAGAAAGAAAAACAGCACACACACACACACACACACACACACACACACACATCCCCTCGTCCTAGGTCCGTACGGGCCTGATGTCAGCCAGTTCTGCTGTGTTGTTTCCTTTTGTTATAAATAACAACAGGCCACCTGGACTCCTCCAGCCCGTTACCACACCTAGTGTGTAGTGTGTGTGTGTGTGTGTGTGTGTGTGTGTGTGTGTGTGTGTGTGTGTGTGTGTGTGTGTGTGCATGCACGGCAAGGCCTTAATGATCCCCCAGGCTAGCCAGGCTGAGCCGTGGCTCAAAGCAGAGCAGAGCACCTCATCCTGGGCTAATGGGACAATGGAGGATTTCTTTGTGTGTGTGTGTGTATCCAGTATGTGTGTGTTTGCACGAGTGCATGTGTTAGCGTGAGTGCATGTGTGTATGCATGGAGTTTTTCTGCGTGCGTACACACGAACACGCATGCTGCACATATAAGAACCCGTGTGTGTGTGTGTGTGTGTGTGTGTGTGCGTGCGTATGTGTGTGTGTGTGTGTGTGTTAATGGGACGGTGGAGGATTGGTTGGAGGACTGACTGGTGGCAGAGACGGATGGCCTGGGACAGAGACTGTGCTGACAACCAGTGAATACGGGGCAACGTTGCAGAAAGGTCAACGCCTCACACACACACACACACACACACTCTCTCTCACACACACACACACAAAATAATGTCAGGAGAGGAAAAATAGGGGAGGTGTAAAAAGTGTGTGTGCCTCCTCTCTGCTTATGTGACTTTCAAAGTTTTGTTGGTGTGTGTCAGTGTGTGTTTAAGTATGAATGTGTTCGCTGCATATTTGAGGATGGAGCAAAGTTTCAGCATTCAGACCTTCATGCTTTAACCCGGGCAATTAAACTGATGAGGAGCTTGAATGATTTTCAGCGCAGTGACTCCAAACAAATGAACGCATGTTAGTTAGAAACGTATACACTGATTGGTCAGAATTTAAAGGAAAACCCTAAATTAAAGAGTGCAGAATAAGAAATTGAGAAGGTTCCATATAGGGCACCAGAGGTCACTGAGCGGTTTGATGGATGTGAAAATGATGTGAATCATACGCTTTGGCCTTCACAGTCACCAGATCTCCACCCAACTGAGCACTTTTGACAACGTGTTAGATAACACACTCCACCACCATCGTCCAAACACCAGTGAAGCATGGCTTTATAGTTCAAACACAGCGCTGAAGTCTTGTTTCGGCTGATTGGCATCACCTCCTGGCAACATCCCTCACAATGATTGGCTCATTCTGAGCTGTGTGGTAATGTCCAACGCAGGCACACGTGGCGGTTATTAAAACATTACTCTGCAGTTTATGATCATGCCAGTCCCATTTGCTGCTGCAGCTATCTCCATCACCCCAAAGTACTCCTTACCTTGTATTTTATGTTGTTGATTTAACTGAGAGTTATGTTCATCTATGTTTATTAAGGGGGCAAATTACTGTCTGACATACAACAATAACCTACTTAACATAACATTTTGGTCTAAACTGTGGTAATAAGTCACTTTATTCACCATTTAAGCTTTTAGCAGGGATTCTGAAAGCAAGGAAACTTACAAATATAGCACGGGTGCAAAGAATTGGTCAGTACCACTGGGATTTTTTTTTTTTTTTACTTTGGGGGTAGCTCACCTGGTAGAGCGTGTACCACGAATCTTTAGTAGCCCAGGTTCAAGTCTATTCCCTTCAGTCTTCCCTACTGTTCCTGTCCCGCTCTTCTGTCACTGTCAAATAAATCAAAATACCCCAAAAATAACATTTATTGTACCTCTATGGTAGTACTAGAAACTACTGCCGTCAACCTTCAGTCTTATTTGTAATGTGTACTTGCGTTTTGGGGGTTCACTGCTGGTGTAGGTTGTTGGTAACGGTAAGTTGTAATGCAATTTTTTACTCCATGTTGTTTTCTGCTCAGTAGTTTCTTTCACTTTTCAGCAGATAGAAGCCCAGTAATGGGTTTCAAAAAAAAAAAAAAACAGCAATAGAATTCAAAGCTTGATGACAAGTCTGTGACATTTAAAATAAACCCAAGTGAGCAACGTGAATGGATGGAAATGAAAAATTACCTTAGTTTAAATTTTTCTTCTGTTTATTGTTTGTTTAGCTCTGATGCAACCATTTTTATTAATTCATGTGTGCCATGTACAAACTAAAACTCCCTGCACGTCTTCCTTCCTGTTGGGAGAGTGATACATATCTGATAATCCCGACACAGTGACACTGCACTGTTCCTACCATGCACTCATTCATATTAATCAAAAAGATTATTAAAAGATTATACAAAAACATCCAGTTTGGGAATATCAAAGTGGTTGAGGGAAGATTGATCCTCATGATTTGTGTGTACGAGCGCGCGTGTGTGTGTGTGTGTGTGTGCCAGGGGAAGTCCCTGTGGTCTGGAGCATATGTCTGGCCGTGCTAAAGTCACAGGGTTAAGTAGGATTCAGACCAGGGAATACACTGCTGCAGATCTGGCACTAATACAGCAGTGCACCACCACTAACACATGCATGAGTGCACAGTAGCACAGAGGTATCAGAGGCTGTTTAAGCCATAAATGGCCACATTAAGTCCATACTTACACTCAAACACACTGTGATGATTTACACATATACATCTCTGTACACAAAACAGTGTGCTGTATGAGACTTAGAATAGAATGATGATGTTAAGAGATAGAATGATGTGCAGGCTATGTGAAAGAGTAGTGTGCAAGAGAGGCTGTGCAAGCAACCTACAGTATGTGCAGCCTATGAAAAAACAAGTGTGTGTGTGTGTTTGAGAAGGAAACACAGTACACATGTCACAGAACTGTACTATACGAGAGAATTTAATTAAAAAGGAAGGCAGTTTGAGTGAACAGGAAGGCAGTTTAAACTTCCAGTTCTTCTCCATGAAGCTGTAAAGCAGTCAGGAAACTGAATATTTCATTCATTGTTTTTTGTTTTTTTTTTCAAAACAGGCTAACAGTTTGTAGCTATGTGTAGCTGTCATGGCTAACGCATTAGCAAAAACTTGCCTGAGAACAAGAGTTTGTGTATGACAGTATGATGCTAATGCTGTGTATGAGAGCAAATATGATTGTCCAAAACAGCCTGTCATGCACACTGGTAGATGGGTGCATCTGCCTGCCTGCTAGATTGTAAAATAAAGGCTTAAGGAAAGGCACACTAAGGGTGTGTGTGTGTGTGTGTGTGTGTGTGTGTGTGTGGAGTTGGTCCTGCCTTAACGTTTTGGTCCAGCTGGGTCAATGTCCATCCTTGCGCTCGAACCCCCAAGGCAGACATCCAGACCCTTGATCTCCATTTCTTTCTGCCACACAAACACATTTTCTGCAACCTGCAATAGATGATGATTGTAATCTAAAATAAATTAAAGGGAAAAACACAGGAGAGGGGATTGTGGGGGGCACAGAAAGAGGGGGTGTGGAGAGAGAGAGAGAGAGAGGGGGACCAGAAGGGAGAGAGACAGAGAGCATTATCACCTTGGCCGAGCATCAGGAGTTAGAAAAAAAAAAAACAAAAAAAAAAAAAAAAAAAAGAGTGGGAGAGAGAAAAGAAGGTCCACGGGCAAATTCATCTTCCCCTGCTACAATCAATCTCTGGCCAAAAGAAATACACAATAACTAGGCAGGAAGAGGCCAAGATTAATGGGCCACCGACATCTCCACTGACCAGCATCCACCTCCACCCAATACCACTCTCTCTCTCTCTCTTTCACATGCCCTCTTTCTTTCTTCAGCCTGTCTCTCTCACCCCATCCCTCTTTCTCCCCTCACACTTTTGCTCTCCCTCTCCCAGAAAAGCCTCATACTTTTTTTTTTTCCACCCCCACACACACACACACACACACCTTGTCTCTGCCACATGCGGTGATCTATCGTTTCTGCTGACTGTTTTACAAGTGCATTAGCAAGCTGTAATGAGAGCGGCCAGTCACTGAGCAAATGCATGCAAGGGCAAACAAGGCCACGCATGCCCACTGACTAATCTTTTGGTCACCATGTAACTTTTTTTTAATGTTTACTGCATATACATGTTACTTTATCAGATGTGT
The DNA here is from genome assembly GCA_036365135.1 of Miichthys miiuy. NCBI lineage: Eukaryota > Metazoa > Chordata > Actinopteri > Sciaenidae > Miichthys > Miichthys miiuy. The sequence continues at coordinate 3,962,430 of CM071603.1, forward strand.
GTTTACATTTTGAAGTATGTCCGGACAAAAAGGTTACAAAAAAAACAACGATTCAGTTACATATTCTGTGGACCTTTTAGAAAGATATTTTAAAACACCAGCTCATTGTTTGAGTTCCGACAATGTCTACCATAAGATTTGTCTTTTTATTATTATTTATTACAGTTGAAAGCAGACAGACAGCAGTAAAGAGAACATGTGGAGTGGGGCATTGGAGGTCATATAAGGCAGCTTATAAAAAATTACGCTACATTTCAACACATCTAATGCACATGGCTAATTGTGAGCCAAAAGTCATTCTAATTTTTCATGCCATCTCCATCTTAAAGTTGCATGTGAACAAAGAGACAACTGTTTGAAATTATCCATGTAGAAATCATCATTTGTTTAATTTGGAAAGCTGTAGGAGAGCTTGCAAGTTTTGTTTCCCAAATCTCTACAACTATTCCAGTGTTATCCACAGTGTGCCCCCTCCCTCTGTGTGTTTATATGTGTTGTCTGTCTCTCTCTGTTTTTGTGCGCTGCTGGGTGTGAACTCCGGTTTTTCCTCTCACCTGCCTAATCACTACAACACCTGCTTCCCATCATCCAATCGACATGCAGAGGATAAAAGACCGTCAAACCTCCCAGGCGCCCACGGATTGTTCTGTCTCAGTTGTAGCAATGATGCTACTGCCAGCGTAGTGTTTTTGCGAAACCTATTTTGTGATTCCTGTCTAACTTCGATCTCCCTATCTCCCTGTCTCCCTTCCGGAACTCTGCCAGCCATTCCCCTCTCACGTCCAGCTCTGTCTCGTCACCTCACCCGTTTTTGCTCCATTCTGGACTTGACTGAATCTGGAGTTTTGTGCTGAACTTCACTGCTGGTCTTTAGCTAAACTGCTACTGATTCTGGTGTCTGGCTTGTGTTTGCATTTGGGGTCCGCTACCATTCAACATAACAACAAAGTTACCAAAATCAAGTCACAATAGCCACATTTATGGCAAATAAGCATAAGATAGCAGTTTTCCTTTAAAGCCACATTTTATATTATTATATAATATTTTACTTTTTTTTGACGTTTGACGGTGGGTTTTTCCACTAATGCCATAAAAATTTCAAAGGTGATGTCTGAAATGGAACTGAAAAATGTTATTTTGCCAATTAGCCCAAAAAATGCGTATACCAGTGCTTTGAATTGTCTCTGCACAGTGACATGTGACGTGACATTTGAAACCATGGGGACCATGAGGAGAAAAATGTAACTAATATAATAATAATAATAATAATAATAATAATAATAATAATAATAATAATACAATAATAACAACAACGTTCTCATGCACGAGCCTCTCCATAGATACACTCTTCCTTCTGCACTGTGATAGGGTTGGCGGGTGTAGTTCAGTAGAAAGGAAATGTTCCTACATGAAACTGCTCTCAACCAGGTCTGTGGATTATCTTTAGTAATCGGGTCATGATTTGTGGAAGGAGACTGTTGAGTTTGTATTTTTCGGGGGCTTTACGCACCACAAGCTGAGAGCCAACTTACAGTATATTGGAGAGAAGGCAGACATCTCTACGGCTGAGGTCTTCAAAACTCAGCAACTCATACCAAAACATTCTAGATGGATAAAGAGCACAGGTAAGAGGAAAATACGTACTTTTCATTTGTTGAAAAAGCTTAAAGTTTTTAAGTTTATTGTTCATCGATGGTTTCAGTTTTGATTTTAAAAAAGAAAAAAGGCTTTAAATTTACATTTAGTTTTTCATTTGCACTTTGTGCAAATTGAGTGTATGTGCCACGGCATTGGATAGTTTGACCATTTTTGAGGACGTTATCTTATTTCCTCAGACAACATCGTACAACTGGAGCAAATGATTGACTTCTTTCTGTAATCGTTCAAATGTATTGTGATGCTGTCAATAGAACATGTGAAGCTTGTAATCAGCTGTCCTAATTTGGGCCAATGGAAAAAGAATATCTTTCTTACCTGTAAAATCCATACGTTTAAAAATGTGTAAGGCTGCATGGCACCAAAATAGATTTTTCCACCATCCACTTTTCCAAGTGAACTTTTGCAGCCTCAGTGGTCTTTTCTGTCACACACATGGAAATGGCAGATCAAACGCTGGGCTCCATTTCTCAGCCCATCCACACGTTCTGGTTAGAATACCCATTGACTGGATGAAAATGACATTAGTACTTTAATTAAACCCTGTCCATATGAGATCCAGAGAGTAATGACCCCCCTTCAGACAAATGAGAGAGGAGTGTGAATATAAAACTAATTTCTTATTATTGCTGCTAACAAGAAACTGTCGTCAGTTATTGACAACTCCACCACGGAGATTCTTCAAAGCAGATCGAGTGAGTTAGGTGGAATGTAAAGGTGTTCTCTGCCTCTAATCAGTACGCTGTACAGGTTGTACATCCCCCTGAGGCAAATTGTGATTTCTTATTTTGGGCTATATATAAATTGACTTAACTTGACTAGTGTTTGCTTGAGCTGAATTGGACTTTTGCTGATATATCTGAAACTTTAAATGATCACCAGTGCTGGGAGTAGTATTCAGTTCCTTGACTTTACGAGTATCAACAGTAAAATGCACTTATAAAATTAAGTAAAAGTACTCATATTACAATGCAGCATTTACCAAAATGTTACATAGATTATTAGATTATTATTATTGATACATTTAGGTGTTAGCAGCGTGAAGTTAACTTTAATGACTTAACATACTGTTAGGCAGTTCAATCAGAAAATCTTCTTCTAAAGATATTTCTGTCTGTAATGGAGTCTTAAAAAAATGTAGAAAAAAGTCTCAGTAAATAAGAATATTTAGAAATATTTTCAAATTAAATCAACTTTTTATTTATTTATTTTTTAAGAAAATAAGATTTATTTCCCTATACAATGCATCATATTTGGGAAGCTGGTAATGTTTTATAATGTCAAATGTCAGGTAAATGTAAAAAGGGGAACAAGTATAATTTCATTTGAGTAAGAGTAAATATAGTGTGTAAATATATAAACAGGATGGAAAATAGATCATAAAGTAAACAACTGTGTAAAATACTATATACCAGAATGCAATGATCACAGCAAGACAGATAGTTTGTATATTATATATATTTTATACATTTGTCTATATATAAATGTACTATTAAGAAAAAACTATTGATTCTAATACAGATCAATACTGACCCAGTTATGGGTCTAAAATGAAAAGGCATGTTCCAAATATGGAATAAGTTCCCAAGCATACCAAAAATTAGCTTTCACAAGCTAAAGCTTTCACACACACAAAAAAAAACACTCAATTATATTTTGTTTCCCTGAGAAGAGCTTATCTTCATAGAGCTACCATTACTTTCTATGATGCATGCCATAGATTCAGGTCATGATGATTTATGCCAGCCCAAAAGGCCTGTAAACCCCACTCCTGCATATAAAAAGGTAGGAAAACTGAGTTTCACCGAGTTTAGCCTGCAACACATTTCTAGCAGGAATAAAAGTACACGAGATAACGCGGATAATAAATGAATCTGTTTGAAATCTATCTGTTCCTTATCAACATTACGGGAAAGCACGGTACATTCAGACTTCCAATGGGGAAGGGCTTTGGTCGTAGCAAATGGGTTGTACTGTGTGTGTGTGTCATTATATATGCTGTATATCAGAGTAATCATATGTGCTTCATTGTTTTACAGTGCATGCAACCAGCTCTCCTATAAGTAACCGGTCATATCAGCAAACACAGCCCCAGTTGCCCTATGGGAGAACATAACAAGTGTGTACATGGTGAGTGTGTTCATGGCCACATTTGTTATCTCTGTTTTTGGATTTTATGTGTGTCTGTGCATGCACAGTGTGTGTGTGTGTGTGTGTGTGTGTGTGTGTGTTTTTCCATGGGCCCAAGAGATCACAGAGAAGGCAAGGACTGAGAGAGAGCAGGTCCCCAGCCCACAGAGGTAAAAATTCATTTCTTGAGAGCTATATATCAACGGGCATTTGTTTAATGAGCGCCAGAGTGGAAAGATGTATAGAACATGTCAGGCGTCCACTTGCAATGCGTTGTGGGTAGCAGATAGCATCACAGAGTGTGACCGCTCACTCTGTCTCCCTACTCGCCTCTTTTATCTCCAGCCTCCCTCTCCCCATTATAAATGAGAGACAGAAGGGAACAAGAGGTAAAAAAATAATGGAGAAGAAAGAGGAGAAGGAAAAAGGAAAACACACACAAAGTCTGTCTGCAGCAGCACTCAAATGTCTACACATATTTGCAAAAAAATGCATGTGCGCATATACAAACATGATGCAAAACAAGATATAACATCAGCAAGGAAGAAAAAAGGAAGCTGGATGTACAAATGGTGAGAATGGAAACAGAAGTGGAAAGAAATTTGAAGTTTGGTTTATATTTTCTATAGCAATCAGCCTTAGTCAGGTATAAGCAGCTGATCTTTATTAATTTATTTCTTTTTTTTAATCACATCTCAGCATGAGACTTCCACACACACACAGACTCACACACACAATATGTACAGACACATCAGCATGCTCCCTGGCATGCCTAACTAACCTGTATTTCCCCTCCTGGCAGATCCCCCTGCCTTTGTTAAGATATGTAAATGGGATGCATGGGGAGGACGTGTGGGTAATTAATTGTAACTGGGGGGATAATGTTGCGCTGTCAGAGATGTCTCTGGTTTGTGTAACATTTTTTAAGAGTAATGTGGTTAAACTGGGATTGTCTGTTAGCGCTCATTCTTAATTGTGCCGTGCTGGGAATGCTAACGGCTTAGCCTGCCTGTTCCCCTCCCTCCCCGGTTCTTTGTCTGTGTGTGTGTGTGTCAGCGGTCTCTGCACAGAGAGGGGAGAAATATATTATCCCAACTTTGTGTGCAAACAACTGGAGTTCTTTGCCAGCTGTAAAAATGATAGTTCTAATGAAACAAGAAAGTTTCAGTGGGAAAGATTTTAGTGCTAAAATCACAATGTAGTGCTACATGTCCCATTCAGACACAGAGGGAATTCACTGTAGATTGGCCCTCTGTTGATGAATACATTTTAGGAGTCGGATGAGGCAAATTAAAATATAAGATATAGAAGAAAAAAAGAGCCCATAGAAAGCACAAAGACTCTGTACTGTACAGTTACTGTACTTTACAACATTTCTGAGGTCGTTATACTCTTGAGAAAAACTTGTACTTGTATTTGTTGTACTTTTTACTTTTACATCACTAATAGAAAATATTGTACTTTCACATCACTACATTTCCTTGATCACAACATGTTACCAAATACGTTGCAGCTTCAGATTTCACAGGAGATGCTGCATTCAGGCTTGCCTCAGCCATCTTGCTACCGTGTTCTAACTTGTTCAAATAGCAAAAAATTGGCAGACTTTTGTGAACCAAGCAATTCTTAGTTATTCCAAGAATAACACTTCACAGGTTTAAGTTTCCAATATTTTAGTGTTGTGTACATGTTGAATTTGATGCATCAAAGTAGTCCTTCTTTTAAGATAACATAAATTTAAGGGACTGTCCTGATGAGTTAAGCTAACATATCTAAGGTAAATGTTCAACAGTACAAACTTAAAACCGTTTCACACAGGGGACGTAAGTGCCATGGAACGGCTGCGCCGCGGTTTAGCTCCGTCCTCTGCCCGGCGTCAACTCACACCGGGCGCATGACGGCAGCGTAACAGCAGCGTAGCGAGCCAGCCGTATTCACGCAAGATCACGAGATCATGCGAGAATCCTGGACATACACGAGACCCCGCCATAAACTGTGTATAAAGGAAACAACAACAACAACAAACAGCTTACTTGCTTCTCCAACGTGGAAGAGATTATAAAAAGGATCTGTTGTGTCATAAATTATTTTGTGTTGTTCCACTTCAACGTCTCATCGTTCATTTGATCTTTGATTGACTGCTGACCTGGTGCCGCCGGTCATGACGTAACATTGATGTGAAGTTGTGATAGGCTACATGAACTGCGTATTGCGTTTTATTTTGAAAGGGGGCAGAAGTGTATTACGTTGATTCTGTGTCGGAGTTCCTGTCTGGTGCAATCTGCTCTGTTGAGATTCACACGGTTTAGCAACGGCTCGTGTCAAAAATAGAAGTGCTACGGAATGATAGCGCTGCAGTGCGGAGAGTCGCTGCTGGGACGCTGCTGAGACGTTCCGCGGCGCGCCCTGTGTGAGTGGTCTCATTGATTAGACTGGCAGCGATCAGCTCCGGTGACCGCGGCGCAGCCGTTCCGCGGTGCTTACGTCCCCGGTGTGAGTGGGCCTTTAAACTGTTAGAAACATGAATTACTTGAAATGTAATCAACAAAATTGCATCATGGCAGCCATTTTACAAGCAGAAAGGAGTTCATCTTCAAAAGTTCAACTTATTTTAAGTATTTTAGTATGAACACATCTCACATTTAAACATTTCAAACCACTTGAATATAAACTGAAGAGATGATGATTTTAATTGTGGATAAACCCTCTGTCTCGATGGACATGCATGCATTAAGGGATGCAGATTCCCCCCACCAATGTGGCGACCATGTTGGTTCATAGCACCATGAACCGCAAAGGCCAATGTGGTATCTACGTGTATGCAGATTTTACATGAAACACATATGATTATCTGCAAAAATACAATTCCTTGTTGTGGATTAAATTGTCCAACAATAACTGTTCATGGCCACTGTACCAGTGCCGGACTAATAATCACTTCTTCTTTAACCTCTGTTGTGGTCTCCACCAGCTCCTGAGAAAAATACCTAGCACTGATGCTGCTTATGCTCCACTGTGTTCACCAGCTACTTTCAAACTTTGTCTGTCTGCTCTCAGGAGGTAACGTACAGCGGGTTTATCTGAGCTTTTTTCACTAAAAAAACAGCTGCCTCTGGAAATGAGGTTCATGGGAGCTGTGGGACTGAACAAAAACAGTAAAGGTTGCGGGGCTGACAGACACTTAAATGCTCCATAGAGGTGAAGGGACCTGCAGAGTTGGATGATCATCCTCTGTGGGTGTGTTACTACAAATTCACATTGTATACAGTCAGTTATTCACTGCTAATATAAACACATTGATTAGTGGAGCTGTCTAATGCAGGACATTTCTTTAAAAACAGTTTTTTTTTTACAGTGTCGTGTTACTACTTTAACTGTAAAGTACTTTTTCCATCGCTGATCATAGTTCACAGGGGTATTAAGCAAATTGAAAGTGAAGCTGTGATATTGGCTGGTCAGTTTTTGTACAGAGTAATATCTTCCAGAGTCAGAGTAATATCTTCCAACGTCTGACCCTTGACTTCCTTCTGGAGAAAAAGAGTAAAATCAAGGGTTTGGAGGCCATGGACTGAATGCTGTAAAGGTTTTTACACCTAGAAAAACATGACATGAGAAAAGAGCTTTGGTTAATTTAGTTCAAAAAGTTTATTTTTCAGAAAGATGATGATGAAGAAACAAACACTGATTGAGAGACTGCAGTGAGACTGAGACTAGCCTGGACTTGGTGTCATGAATAAAGCTCTCCATGGCCTAAAAGCACGTGGACTCCTCATCAAAGTAACAGTGCGCTGTGATTTATCCTGTATGTACAGCAGAAAACAATTGTGAACAATGATTAGGTGTGACAACCTACCCAATCTAATGCCACTTTCTCACAAGAAATAGCACTTTCTACATATGGTGATTCCCGCTCCCAGCACGTATTGTCAACCACAACATGTTTTCTCTCTCACTCTCTGTCTTTCCCTCACACACACAGATCAGTACACACCGTCAGGTAAAGCATGTTAACACCAGCAACTCTACCAGGGTGTGAAAGTCCATCAGAGTACGTATATGAAGTCAGTGTTTGAAGGGGGGACTGAGAATGAATACAACACTCACACACACACGCATACTGCACAATAGTCTAATATTTTCCAAACAATATATTACAATATAATATTGGAAAAGAAAAAAAGAAAAGTAAAACAAAATAAAACAAGATATAAAAAAACAAGACATAGCAGCCAGCTAATATTATTTTACATCACTTAATATTACTTTTAATTATCTCTGCAACTCATTTCTACCATGTGTACTACGGCCTGAACATTTTATCTCATCTCAATACTTAATTTGTGATTCTCACTCTGTCTTGTAACGTAGTCTCCACCTAACAAGCTGTACACCAACAGAGATGGGTGATAACCAGTTTGATGGTGTCAGTTACTATCCATTAATCCATTTTACATCAATACACTGTACACTAACCATTATTCAACAGGGGGCAGTTATATCATTAGTATCTGGGATCAACTGAGAACTTACTGATCAGTGCTTGTCCCCTGATTTACTCTGAAACCCCAATGGTCACGTCTGGCACATTGCGGCTGCGGCACTGTTTTGGTCCAACCCCACTGGGAGTGTTTCAGAAGGAGTGGTTTGCCTGCCAGGCTTTGTTTACTTGCTCAGATTTGGTCGTTTGCCCTTGGTTTATGTGCTTCCAAATATGCTTCTACATGTGTGTAGATGTGACTTCTACTCTGTTATGTTGTTAAATTGTATCTCTTTTGGCTAGTTTTACGACCAGCAGTTTGCACAGGGTGTTTTTTTTTTTGAAAATCAACCGGATTCTCTATGCTGTTTCTGTGTCAAGCTTCTGGCTCAAGCTGCTTTTCAGCTGGACCATGGCGGAGCCGGTGGTGTTTGAAACATTGACAAGAACGGCCGCGTATAGCTCCAGTTGCCACGCCACTCACCGAATGTGGCTCATCAGCGCCCGATGGAATTTGGGTGTTACACGTTAGACAAAGCATTCAATATTACACTATAGTGCAACCGAAAAACATGACATTGTTTTTTTAAATGTATTAGTATTTCTTTTTTAAGTTTGTTTTATTTTAGTTTAAGAGACATAAGGGAAGAAACCTCGGTAAAGGAAATTACCCTCACCTCAGATGACCGGGTGTGAGCACACAAGACTGTTTCAACTGATTAGTGAGTGTGTTTGTTAATGTGTAAGACTCTGTTCCTGGATGTGAAATTATGAATCTGGGCACTAGAAGAGTTTTCTTCCCATTCTTCTTCTTTTTAGTGATCTGGGTCTGGAGATCTTCCAGCTGGGACTTCATGATGCTCTATTTCTACTCCCAGCCCTGCTCCTTTTGAGTCTTCTTGAGACCTTCTGTGGCCTTAATGACGGATGACTTGTCTTTCTGCCACTTGATGCGATAACTCTCCAACTGCTGCGCAACCTTCTGCAGAGCAGCCACAATGGTGTTCTCCTGTTTCTGTCCTCAATTTGAGCCACATAGAAAGTTTTGGGTTTTTCAGTCTCTTCCAGGAGGGAGGTTTTTTGCTGTAAACAAAGGCACTCATTCTTTTTTCAGGGTTGATGTAATGCCCCTACTCTCTGCTCTGTCTTCCTCCAGTATGGCTGGATGGGATGTTTGGGATTGTTCCATGGTCTTGTTTGCTTCCTGTTCGTTTTCCAGCAGAGTCTTCTTGACGCATTTTGTGGCCTGAATGAGGGATGACTTGTCTTTCTGCCACTCGATGCGATCACTGATTGTGTGCGTTCAAAATTCTACTGCCAGTACAGCTGCAGATGCTCATTTATCTGGACGGAGATCAGGAGAGGCCTGCTTAAAAACAGGGCAGGACCTCATCATTCTATAATCCTTAAATGTCCTATCATGCTACAATTAGTTTCTTAGCGAATCAAATCACTCAACTCATCTCTTCTCCAATCGTAGGGACAGCTCTCAGCAGGGTGGGTCGAGTTAAGCGGTCAGCACTAAGAGTGTTCGTTTAACTCATCTGTCTGTCAAATACTGTCATCTGGAAGGACTCCCCTATTCCTGTCATCTCTATTACACCTCTGCCTCCACTGTTTTGATGTATCCAGTCTCGACCTTTTAATACATGTCAAGCTTGCAAATGCTTCCTGTGCCCACGATGTCGCTTGGTCTCAGTCGGCGTCTCAACTTCCTTGATGTTCCCCTCTGTCACCCCCGTCTCCCTCTGCTGCCAGTTTGACTTAGTTAACGTCCCCTGGAGATGATGGCAATGAGGGGTGATAGAACATAAGGCGACAGGATGAAGCAGTGTGTGTGTGTGTGTGTGTGTGGGGGTACAGTGTTAACTTACTAAGCTGTGGCCAGTCAGGCAGTGTGCGGTGCGGTGGCCTGAGCTCAGCAGGAGCTGTCCTCAGTATGACTCGTCTTCTTTCATTCTTTCATCTGGGAGCGTCCTTCACCTCAGGGGACAGCTGGGAGAAAGATGAAAGAGACAGGCTGGAAAAAGGCTGTCGGGGGCTGAGGTGGGGTGGGGGTATGGTAGGGACAGGGGACTTTACAGAGTCAAGTAAGTGAACTAACAGGATACCAGGGCATTTTTTTAACATCAATTATTATTACATAGCACTCACCAAAGTAATTACTCAGATATCTGGGAACATGGTGACATTGCTACAATGATGTCCAACAGTGCAAAAAATGATCAGTCAGGCTTTAAACAAGCCAAAATGTAAGACAGATTATTTAAGCAACTTTCTCTGGAGGTAACATCGAAAATGGGGACACCAGAAATGTTTGTAAAAGTCCCTTATTGTACAAGAAAAGCTGAATCATGAAGTTGATCTGTGATGGATGGACAGTTTGAATAATATGTTTTACCACTCTCCTTCATTTTCTCGTCCAAATAGGTTTTGCCAAACAGATTTATTTAAAAAACCTGTCTAATCTCCAGACAGCTCGTGTTTTTTTTCTCTCCTTTTTGAATTCTTTACAGCAGTGTCACTAAACTCCTGACTTAGTGAGTATGACCCAAGCTGTAATAAACAAGAATGGTTCCTTGACATTGTGCATGGCATACTGGTTATGATTAAACTGTGTGTAAGACAAGGTGTTGTTAAAAAAGAGAAACTTTAGGCTTTAGACTGGACAACAGCCACTAACTATACTACTTCTGACACAACGACAGTGATAACAGCGCCTCAATTTTGGCACAATGGCCATCTTGGTTTTTTGGAGCCAGGAGTGACCATATTTGGCTGAAAGTGTGGAGTTGGTGGGTAAAGTACTGTGAGTCGGGATGACCTTAGTTTTCAGGCAGGAAAATAAAATGGTGCCTGATCACAAATGCTACTGTATTGCAGCTGAACAGTACACTAAAATATAATTCTAAAAACAGTTTGACAAAACAGGCCCAGTTGACCTGGACAAACGTACTAAGAATGACGTCAATTATTAGGTAGCCAAGCAATCCTACTTTACCGTCTGTTTCACTCTAAATGGGCCCAAAATTTCCAAAATGAGCATCATGCTGTAAGAAACTAGTGGCTGAGACCATAAACTTACGAGAAACGTGTTTACTGAGGTAATAAATCAATGGAAGTGGGGTCATTTCCTCATAAGACTCTATACAATCTGACTTTACTGTTGCAGCCAATGGAGCTGCCCCCTACTGACCATTAAAAAGAAAGCAGGTTTAGGACACTTCTTCACTTCAGAGACCCAGAAGGTTTTTCTGTACTGTCAATGGTTCAGGCATAGTACTGAGTGTAGATCACTCACATTATGCAGAACTGATTGCCCAAAGACACAATGTAACTTAAGTTACATGTGCAAAGTGGAAGAAAATGCAGTTAAAGAGTAAAAACACATGTTGAGTCATGGTTACACATATCAAGCAAGTTACAGCCAATGTAATCAGCTGTACTGACTCTACTGAAGTAGAATTGTTTTCACATCTCTGTTAGAGCACAGACTAAACAAATATACAGAATATTAATTAATGAACTTTAGAAGTGCAGGTAGGCATATTTTTAAATCTTACTCACTAGCTCGGCTACTTGTCTCTTGCCATGAAAAGTGCCTTTGAGTACCTTTTAAAGAGCTATATAAAATAAATGTATTATTATTATCTTTATTGCCTCCACCCTGAAATAAAAGTGGCATCATTTTTTTCATGGAACTCTCAGAAAGAAAGCAAATAATTATTTTCACTCCCTATTGCTTTAATTTCAGCTGTGTTTGAAAATTAAGATTCATTTGGTTTCACTTTCTACATTACTGACTGCTTTTATTTGCTTACTGAAATAATGTTTGTTCATGGCAAGTTGCACTTCTAT